>CM070032.1:117571932-117601079 GCA_036250615.1 Ptychadena robeensis | reverse complement strand
TACTGGGGGGCTCAATAGGAACAATGGGACGCGTTTCGAGAAGAACTTTTTTTCAACCATCAACTCTTTTTTTAACCATCTGTTGTACTAGGTTGTGCGCCTCTGTCACTGTGAGGGGGGAACCAGCCTGCTTCTCAAGCATGGCCAGGTCCCCCCTACCAACCCGCACCTGTGGTAGGTGGGACTCATGGTTGAACACAAGGGCTGATTGTTGGGGGATGAGGTCTACCCACGGGGTAGCAACACTATCTCCCCTATGTAACAACATGCCTGCCATCCGTGTCTGCGGCTCAAATGCCGGGCGGTGATTGAAGATCGCTTCCCACATTGCCATGGCGACGGCCGGTATACAGACTGGCCGCGTCCCATGTTATTGTGGAGAGGTTTTGCTGACTGGCAGGGGGCGTGGCCGCATGGTTATCTCCCTAACTATGCCACCAACGGGGATTATAAGACCAGCTCCTCCCCTAGACAATTGGAACGCAATGCGTTCCAATAGCTATTGGAGGCTGCCCCCTAGCTAGGACGTTCCAACACTGCCCCTCCAGCTGTCAGGCATGTACACAGCGGGAGGTAGGAATGCGTTCTTAACCCACCCGTGTAAGAGGATGTCGGCTCCGGGCTGGCTGAGCATGGGTACCAGAGCACAGGGGGTAATCATGGGAGGGTCTAGGTCTCATGCTCCCTTCTTTTGCCTTACCCAGCCTCTGCTACCTTCTCCCCCCTCAACCTGTGTTGGGGAGCCATCTGCCCCCACCCCTGACAGGGACAGGGGAGCCCATAAGGATGAGTTCTCAACATATTGGGTAGTTGGAGCCGCGGCCGGCCAGTCATCTGGGGCCGCCCTCATCGGGATCTCCAATCCCTAAGTAGGACTGACACAGCTTCAAATACATGAGTAGCTTCTATTTTAATGACAGCCCCCTTTTTTTTTGACCTGTGACCTACTACGGATTTTTTTACTTAGTGAAGTACTGAAAAGGTTGTGACTGAAATGATTTTATTAGACATTGATCAATTCCCTGTGCTTTCTCATATGTATGTGATGTTGCCATATCAGATGTGTGTTCTCATATGAATGTGATGTTTCCATATGAAATGTGTTTTCTCATATGAAATCGATGTTGTTATCTCAGACGTGCTGTTTTATGTTAAAGGGAAGACTGTTAGAAGATCATTTTAGACCAGGAATACTTGATTGGAAACGCCACTTTTAAGTGGGATGAGAAATACCAATAATCATTGCGGACTATAATTACTACCCATTATATATCATGCATAACTTAATCTTGTCAGTTAACTACTATGATTAGATGGGGAAACCTGCAATGTACTAGATATTTTTTCAACACCAAAAGCAAAAGCTGTGTAACAAGTAAAGTGATTATTGTTTGCTTAGTGCTCAGTGATCCATTCTCCCTGATGAGTCCCAACTTATGGAAGAAACAAGTCGGAGTACAAGTGGAATCACTGCACTTTCGATCTCAAGTAACGCTGTGTATATTTAATAACTGTATGCTCTATTAGTGCATGTATACAAAACTTTCTTAATCTGCTGTATTTTTATGTATTTGTTGCGCTTTTATTGACTTGTATAATCGACATAGGTCCCATGTATAATAAAGACCCTTTTTAATTGATATATCACGACTCTTCTACATGCCTAAAAAACCTTGTCTTTCTAGTTGGTCCCCCAGGACCTTTAACCTGGGATTTAGGGTTTAATTTACATTACTACACTTTCATCAGTTAATACTGTTTGAATTGCCAAATTAAATAAACCAAAGGACATTCAAATTGCGCTTACCTTCTCCTGATCAGTAGCTCTGAGGCTCAAATAATTCAGCACCTGGGGCTCCAAAACACTTAGAGACTCTAACAATGCAGGGATGAGCTTCGGTGTATGGGGCTTTAGCAGTTCTCCAGCACTTTTACTAATTTTTACAAGTGTGTTAATGCTAGAAAGAGAAAAACACACAAAAAACATTGTGAAATGTGCGGCTCACACCTGTCTTTTCTCCTGCTTATAATTCATAGATTCTTTTACTCCTTAACCCCCGCCCCTTTTCCCCAGTTGTAAAGTCTTTTTCTCCCCCTTACACTAAAAAGGGGAAAAAATGTAAATACCATATTTAAAAGGATTCACATGTTCAATTCAATTGTAGTTAGATCTTTTCGACATTTGTTTATGGTCTATACCCAGACCTGTAATGCTTACCTGAGTGCACGCACTTCAGTCACTGTACTCATGATGCCTTTGTCTAAAAGACAAGGCAGCAGCACAGCAATTGTTTTCTGTCCAGCTGCTCCCTTGCTGGTTTCACACATTCTTATGCAGACCTTACAAAGAGAAAGCCCAAAATATTAATTCACAGAATGAATTGGTTGTAAAAAAAAGCAATACAACTGAAATAATTTGCGATACATTTTGTGAGGAAATGTGCAACAGCATGGACTAAAGTGAAGTACATGGACTAAATATGGGTGATCATACTGAACAATATAATAAAACACAGTAAAATATTAGACTCATACATAAAAAAGTAATGACAAGCTATCTATCATAACACAAATTATCATTTGACGTCTTATTCAGCATTTCTCAGCCAACTAATCTCAAACAAAGAAAACTAAAGGAAAGCGATCTATAATAACGTCACAGATGTCTATACAACATATCTACACGTACATTCAACCAATACTAGTTTTCATCTTTGAATTGATACTTTAAAGAAAGCCTACACTTTTTCCATTTTAAGCAAAATATCAAATTTAAAACAGAAAATACCTGTACTTTTTTATCCTAGTTGCCACTATGAGGTCCCAAGCAGAGCTCAAAGCCCAATCAGGTATTGCCAGGCAATGGGAACATGCAATATTCCTGTCTGCATTCTACAGTTCAGTGTTGAATCACCAGACTGAAGCATTAGAAAACTGAACAGGTACTTCCTTGCACCTGTACAGCATGCAGACCATTAAAGATTTGTTCACATAGTAGTGTAATGCTATCCCATGGTGTGTCCAGATATGAGGTACTGTACAGCACAAGAAAAGTACAGTGCCCAGTAAAAAGAATGATTAATCTTTTGGTGTGCACAATTTTGAATTGTTCTGTCTAGGCAACACAGTGAATGGTACCTCAACAAAAAAATGTTTTTTGCTGTAGTGCATCCTGGTTTAAACAGTCCCCTATGGAACTGTACTTCCTTCAGCTTACAATATCTAATCTACAATTGTTGACCTATTTTCACCTAAGGAACTTTTTTTTAATCCAGCTTAAAAGACATATGTATATGCTTGGTTTGTAATAAAATATAGTGCCATTTATGGATTCTTCTACATGGGAAATGTAAGTTCAATAATGAATGCAATGTACAGCTTATGAATGAAAGAACAAAGGCTTTGCAAATACCTTGCTTAGCGTCTTCAAAGCCAGCTCTGCTGCTTTCCTAACAGACTCCTAAAAGATAAAATAAATTAAAAATACTTTTTCTATTAATTCTCAACTCAAAGTAAACAGTACAACGTCATCAGAAATGTACTTAGAAAATGCATCATATACCTTTATATCATCCTGTACTCTGAAGAGAGTTTCCCAGATCTCAGGAAGCTTATCGACAACTTCATCAAGCTGACGACCACGCAGTAGATCATTTACTGCTAAACAGCTGCAATAAAATAGGTCACATTATGTGGAGCACAGAAAGTAAAAAGCTTAGCGGTTTTCTTGGTTCATTGATCCATATCCTGGAAAGTTTCCCTGTCACTCCTGACCCCTCTTTAGAAGAGAAGACTGACATCTACAGAGGATTAAACTAAATCCAGCTATGCTGCTCCCGGAGAAAGGCCTACTAGGTCTAGAAATTGAAGGTATTCTTAAACTTATTTATAATGGGCTGTGATAGAAGGATGTCTTTTCTTGAATATACTGGTCCTTTTTGAGTACTTCTATCAATTGACAGCGCAATTACAAAGTTACAATTATTTTATTGTGGTGTAAGAAAATACAATTATAAGATTCTACAACTATAACTATCATATTCAACAGATTCATATTCAACAGTGGTAGTTTTCTAAAATTTTCAATATAAAAGGAATTTCTTGTGTATGAAATAACTTTAACCCACAAACCTTGATTCACGAACTCTCCACAAATTACTTGTCAGATTATTTATCAAGTCTTGGAGGATTTCAGTTAAATATTTATCAACCTATAGAGGAAAAGAAGATTTAGACTAACAAATATACATATATAGTGCTGCTTGATAATGTATTGAACAACCTGAACAGCAAATAGAAAATCAGTGGTAGATAATGTGTTCTATCTAAGGAGAGCTTACACAAAACACTGCCTCCTGGGCTAAAAAGGGATATAAATGATCTTTAAGGTGAAAATGACAGAAAATAGGCGTAGGGAATGTACATTTTCTGCCAACCTCCTTTTATGTAGTGAATAGGGAGTAGAAGATGGAGGCCTATAATAAAAAGGCATAGTGTAACATAACACTATAAAAATTACACAGAAGTTGGGCACTTACAGTAGCTTTGTCCGTGACCAGAGCATCCCATATGCTTGTCATAGCCTGACGAACTCCAGTGTTGGGGTCAAACTGATAGCGATACAATCGTGGGACGAGCTGTGGCAAGAATGGTGCAAGCTGTTCTCCAGCCTTTGTAGCAATTACATTAAATCCAAATGCTGCACCCTATTAGAGACAACCATTGTAATTAAATTTTTAAGAATAAATGCTTTAATAATGATCCTATTTCTATCTGTACAATTATAATATGTTTGAACAAACTAAAAAAAAAAATGATTACCTTTCGTGATGTCCACATAGCATGGTGGTTAGCAAGATTCATGAATTTGTATATAAGGTCTGGTTGACTAAGGTCACTGGCCAGTGCACAAAGTTCTTTATATGTAGACATCCCTTGCCTTTGGAAAAAAAACACAACAGTAAATGCATAAAGTATTATGGATTTCAATTTATAAGTACCTTGTATTGCAAAGTATATTTAGGGGACACCCTACATACCAACTGCATCTGAAGTCTAAGTCGTTCCTGTATCTAGTCTGCACTTCTAAGGCTAGGCATACACGATTCGATTTTAGCGTTCGATAGACCTAAAACGATCTAAGTTTACATCAATCGAACTTAAATCGTATGCTGCACACATGGTTCAATCTACAAAAATAGTTTGATACCGATTGTATTCAATGAACACATTTATATATGACTCTTTCCTTTGTTTTTTGATCAAAACTAAATTGGCTATTTTGGTTGTATTACAATCAAACCCTCCAGGTGGTACTACTTTGGATTCAATTACGGTCCGTGTCCAATGAAAAGATGAAGATCTAAAATCAAATTGAAGATCGATCGTGCTAAAATTGAACCGTCTATGCCTAGTATAATGCCTTATTTCAACAAAATAATTGCTACCTTACAAAACACCATCACAATATGTATGAACGCTATAGCTTTAAAAGCAAAAAGAGCCAGAGTTTGATCAAGGAGTAAAGCTGGGCATAGACGTTCCAATTCCTGCACGATCCCCGATCCAATGCCGTGGGCGCTCCTGCATCCCTTAGGGATCGGGTCATGCAGGAATTTAAGGCTGCAACTGACGAGGATTGGGCTAAAATCAGCCGTCCTGTCGGATCGCACAGTTATCCGTCAGGACGGTAAATTTTAGCCCGATCCCATTAGTTCGGCTGGGGACGGCTGCCTCCAGCCGAAGTAATGACCTGCACATCTGATTCTCTGCACTAGCGGGCGGGTGTGATGACGTCATCACGCCGCTCCTAGTGCAGAGAATCGGATAAGGAATAGACGGTAAATTGTACTGTCTATTCCCAGCTTGGAAGACCAACTTCCAGTAACTTGGAAGACCAACTATAAAACGCCCATTCTACAAATGGCAAACAGTTCACTGCTTTCACCTCTATGACAGAAAAAATAGAAGACCCTGAATAAAGAAATCATAGATCTAACCCAAGGTTCATTGGCATCCCTGTAGAATAGAATGGAATAAGCTTTTTGATAATGTGCGCTTACACACATACATGGCTATGTATAGATAAAGAAACTTTAGAAATGACAAAGCAGTAAATGACATTTACTTTGGAAAACACTGCAGATTTAACCTCTGTGTGCAGTGAATGTTTGGTGAAAGTCCAAATTTAAATCCCTCTGACACTAGCCAGATTCGTGTTGCAGGACTGTGCAACATGTTTCTGTAAATGCCTTGCAGCATTTATTTTATTTTGCAACGCTTGTCTCCCATACAAGTTTATGGGAAATGCCAAGAACAGCACAATGCATTTGCTCATGGTTTCTTGCCATTCACTTTAATGTTTGGTTTGTGCTAGGTTTTTTCTCCTTTTAAATTAGAAGGTCTGAACAAAAAGTCATTAATTTTTACATAAGGATTACAAATTGTATTTTCACAAATTATTTATGGACAACTGCATGTGTTTCTTAGCAACTTTCCCAGTAATAATTTACAAGAAGTGTAATGCCACAGATGTTTTCAAAACAGCCATGATTTATTACACACAGTTACTTCACAAGAATGGAGTAAATCATATAAGAACTTGTCTTACAAGGCATTATAACTTAAATGCCAATAATGAAACTGCAATGATCCCCCAAAATCTCAAAAATGCACTATAAAAAAATGCACAGTTTACATTAGATCAGTGGTAGGGCCAAAATTCAGTCACAAGAAAAAGTTATAAAAAAGGAAAGTTTTAGAGGTTTTCTATTAATTTCAAAAGTGAATCTCTCCAAAGCGCTTACAGTACAAAGCCTTCTTTTAACCAACACTAGGCATGCAATATATGCCCCAAAAATCCTTATGTTAGGGTAATTTAGAAATGCATCTAAGACTGCATTGCCTCAAAGTATCTCTATAACAGTGTGAACTAAGGTTTCTAAGCTCTGTAAAAAAAAAAAAAAAACCTGCAATGACGCTTACCCATCTGGGGTTTTACCCAGGGAGGAGCCTTGAAACAAATCTGTATCGCTGGATACTTCATGCTTTGCTCTGGAAACAAAAGATGGGTGAAAGGATTTTATTTTCGTCATACATTTCAGAATAAGACTTATTGTATACAATATTTAGTTAACATTCTGCTAGTCAACATAATATATTCCTTATATATTCCTTATAAGATTAACTTTCCATAGTAATCTGTATCGCAAAATCACATCGAGAAAGTAAATGCACAATTCAACATTCTGATATATTTTATTACCGATTCAGTTCCCAAGGTATTTATAGGATTAATATTAGGGTTTTGTACCTTATGAATTATATACCATATCTGTGTGCACTGTAAACTACTTAAGAAAGTAAAAATTGTGAGAATGCTTAATAAAAATGTTATCCATAGGAATAGATCATTTTTTTAATGTGACTTTTAAAAGTGCCTTCACTCCAATGGTGTCACGTCCAACAAAAGACTGTCATGGCTTATGTGTTAATTCATTTTGATTGTTTAGTTCTACAGCATCAAGCATTATTGGCACCCAAACTGACTATACTACTTAAAAATCAATGCATACAGGACACTGAATTAAAATGAAAGAGATGTACAAAGTTCTGAAAAGTTTTTGTTAAATTTACTTCCTTCATATGTTCTAAAGAAACCTAACTAACTGTTTGCCTTTCTTCTTCAACAAATGAAAATTCAAATACTTCTTCTAACATTAATCTTTTTTTCAGATTTATTAAACAGGAAAGACATAAAAGTAAAAATACAGAACATCTTAACCTCCTGGGCGTTTAGCCCAAGTTAGCTTAGGGCGAGTTTTGTTAGTAAACTGCTAATCTTTCTAAATCTGCCTCAATGAGGTCAGGAGGTTAAGCGAACTAACAACAAAATAAAATGTGAAAAGCATAAGAAGCTTTGCCACAACGATTAAATGCAGATTGATTAGATAGAGTCTCATTACATCAGAGGTCCCCTCCACTACATGGCTGTTAGAAGGTGTGTGGTGAGCTTTTGTGGTATAAAATTTAAAATTTTCAGTAGGTAAGAAAAGAGGTGCTTTTATCTTCCCTACTCTAATGCATATACAAGATACCATTACATGTTTCCTTCAACAAATAAGACAATTAAAATTTTTATTTCTATATCTAACAATCTAGTATCATTAGACTGACCACAACTGAAATTACCAGGTTATCGCATAAATGGCACACAATATATGAGGATTGACAGTACCTTTTGCCAGTCATTAGAGTGTCCACAAGTATGGACACGAGCTCCTGTTGGTCTTGTTCATTGCCCAGTTCATATACCAACCCAAGACCTTTCGATGCAACATCTTGGCTAAGTTCTGCAACAGATTGTTTGCAATTATCAATGGACTCAAAGGGGTTAGGCTGATAAATGGACTGAGACATTAAATGCATTAAAATTAAACTGTTTTCCCCTCTCTAAAATTCACACATAAATAAATAATCTTTATAAAACATTGTTTATCGTTTATCATTTGTCTACAAAAGTGATAGTATGTGAATACACACAGCAATAAAATCTAGATAATGGTATTATGAAAGTCAGAAAATATATAAATTATTTAATATTACATAAACTGTATTATACAAATTCGAAATGCCATACTGCATACAGATTTATACCGGTGTTCATTTTAAATTAAGATAGACTTCCTAAATATTGATTTACACAAACATTGCATTCACAGTATATGCACATTTAAAACATAAGAACCTTTTACTTATATCAGGAAACCCCCCCCCCCCCCTTTCATGTGAATTTTAGGTTTGGTAAATAATTTCAGTAATAAGTGATTCCCTAACTTGACCAATGTGGCCACCACAGCTAATTGTTTTTTTTGGCACAAAAAAAAATCATGTACAACCATTACAAATAATCATAAACGATCTTTAATACTGTTAGGACCCTAGTGATAACACTATTACACAAATGTTAAAATGACATTTTTCTAAACATTCTAGGAGCAATAGCTTTGCTCCCAGGAGGCTAGACTGTGTTGCACTCCCTTTAGCCAAGCCAAAAGGGAGATTGGCACTGTATAAGCAGTAATAGCTTGGTTAAATTGGGCTATTTAGATAGCATGAGTTGTGTATTTACAATAACATTGTGCATTGCAGTAAAATCATTTTTTTCACGCAGACTCATCTCTCCTCCTATATGTAAATAGGGAATCATGGGTAAGTTTTTATTGCTAAATTGTAAAATGTGTCTCTCCATAAGTTGGTCAGTGTGTTCAGAGAATTGGTAATGCTAGTGTATAGACACATGCTAAAGTTTCAGCCCTGCATTTTCTGTTGGAACTAAAATTCCCCTTCTGGTCCTGCCCTTTTGGCTGGGTTGTAGGGTGTAGAACAAAGCCTTGTCCTCCTGTTACAGGCATTTTGGCTTGGCTGGAGAAATACAGTGAATACTGCATGGTCCAGTCCTGCACACTTTGCTGGAACATGTTGTATATTCACTTTTTTTTTCTTCTAATATTTTCTCCAATGATGAGGTGCACCTCATATAGCTAAATATGGTAACTATATGATATTTAAGCCCAACTACAGAAAATACATCTAACGTGGCGCATGTGCACCTATATTAAGTCAGTTAAAAAGCAATGATCATGTTATATGTATACAATATAAACTATAGGCAATGCTTTAGGGGATTGATTATTTTTAACAGGTACAGAAAATGTACAGAAACACTTCGCACATTTGGAGTACAGCACCAAAGCACTCTCAATTATTATTGCTCCTTCTTTAGGGCTCTGGTAGATCTGCTGGTCATGGCTGTAAAATCCACAGAAGTGGCCAGTTTATATGGCTTCTAACATATTTACCATTGAAAAAAAAAACAAATTGACATTTTAGCTAGAAAAGGGGTGTCACATACTGTGAAACCTCAGCATTGAATAATCAATTACATGTCAATTTAGGATATAGCATACATACCATCATTGTCAGATAAAACAGATATAAAGGCACTTTGAATTTCCTTAAGTTTTGTCTAAAAAAAGTGTGACAAATACAGAATTAGAATATCAACATTCACAAACATCAACTACAGATTTAGAAAAAAATGCCCTGTCTCCCAATGACACAAATCTAAACTAGGCTTCCTCTGAATGTGCAAAAGTTGCAGCAAACAGAGTGAACTTTACCTTTTTGTATTCAGATTTCTAGAAGTAGGATGTATAAACCCAGAAGTCCAGCAATGAATGCTGGGAGAAAACATCTCATGCTATATCAGTGGTTCCCAAACTGGGGGGCGCAAAGGTATGCCAGGGGTGCGCATGCCCTCATTATTAACTTGTGTTTGAATAGGGGGGAGGGCTCGATAATATTCCTAAATAGAAATGTGAGGCCCTGCAAGGAAAGTTTAGGAACCCCTGTGCTATGTTATGGATACAGTGAACAAATGACCTAATGAACATGGATCTGTGCTGGAAATGATCATATCACCTGGTGATGTCCAAACATCAGTATCAGGGCTATCTGAAGTTTTTCTATCTATTTCCAATTTGTAAGTTGATTACAAAGCCCCTTAGCATTGTATCATCACCAAACTTGCTGGAGTTGTAGAGAAGGGTTGAGGGTATACTACAAAACAAAAAACCCAGCTTTGTTCATGTCAGCTAACTGATGATTCAGAAGGAATGAGTAGCAGTGAAAATCTAGGACTTTAGTCACATATCTTGGCCAGCATGTTTTGCCAGGATGTAAATTATGTCATTTATGAGGATTTTAAGAGTATAGAATATACAAGCTGTTCTGTTAACAACTTAAGAGGTTGTAGTGCATATGTATACAAATATGTTGTAACGCAAACTGAGAAATTCAGAAAGAATTAAAAAAATGAAAGAGCCACAGTTGCCTTTTAAATATACTAAATCTTCATTATGCATAGGTCAGGACATTTCCCTGGTCATCAACATTCAAGGAAAATACTATTGAGTGTTTCTCTACAATGATACTCTCCCCGCCCAAAAAAAAAAAAAACTAACCTTTATGTCTTCATGTTCATTCAGTTTCTTCACTAAAGATAGCAGCCATATACATGCAGCCTGACGGACATGTGGATTTACACTGACAACATGCTTGTTCAAAATCTGGTTCAAAACCCATGAGACCATATCATTATCCTTGTTATCTATTAAAGAAGAAAGTTCAAACAGATTAAATTTTTTGTTGCTTTAAGACTACTGTGGCAAATATTAGCAACAAAAAATGCAATAACATTGACATATAATATGCTTAATTGTAATTTGCTGCAGTGTTAAACTACCAGATTACTAGATGTATACAAGCATTATAAATGTTTCAGATTCTGTTTAGTTGTGGTTATTACATTCTTCCAATCATAATCTCAGCATCTACCATTTTCTGTTTCTTAAATTCCCCAAAAACGGTGAGCAGTATTCTTAATAAAAGGAGAAACTCTGCTTACCTGAATGTGGGCGATAGTCTTCTTCAGCAACCATCCAAACATCTCTTGCTGCCGCAGATTTTGTACCAACAGCTGCATTAGTGATGGCTTCCCCTATTGTAAACTGAAGCTCAATTTGTTTTGCCTGAATAGGAAGAAAATTTTACACTATCAAAGACAATACAATGGGGTAACAAAATATATGCAAACTTACAATACTTACAACAATAGACATTTACGCCTTCCATTTAGTGTACTAACTATACCATTAAAAGTGTTTTATCTGCTAGAGAAGGCAAGCATTATCTTTTACCCTAAATTTAATCAAAAATAATCTTTTACCCTAAATTTATGGAGTTTGTAACTACTTCTCTATCACAAGTTGGGAGATTATGTGTAGTAGAAGTTACAATAAAGTGAGTGAGGACTGTCTTTTTAGCACATAAAGTATTACCAGAACTAGAACTAATTGAGCTACCACAATATATTGTATTTCAATACTGTTTTACCCAACTTTAGACAACATTTGCGAAAGTTTTAGTACCTACCAAATGTTTTTCTCTCAACAGGAAAATCTGAGGTGGAAGTAACGAAGTAATAAGGTGCATGTGACAATTCTGTAAATGTAGACTTTTTTTTGTATTTATGAAACAGTTACAGCAAAACACTTGTAAAGCTTTAACTCCCACAATGTGTACCATATAATTAAACTCTATGTCATGGTCATGACATTAGTCTTGACCTACATATTGGTTAAAATCAGTGAACCAGAAAAAAATTTAATAGGTTCCTTTATAAAACTTAAATTAATTTAGCTTAGGAAATCCCATAAAAACAGTAATTAGGTATCTAGGAACAAAATTCTGGAAGTGTTCAGCTTCTGGGAAGGTGGTGTCAGTTGGAGGAATACATTGCTCCTACACTGGTGTCAGTGGAAGGAAATGCTTTACCATTAAGGATAGGGGGAGGGAGAAAATCTCTGAATATTAGTGTAAATGGCAGGTAAGCAATACAATAGTTTAATGGTAGGAAGAAAAAGTTGGGTGTTAAGTGGAATATACCTTTGTGTAGATTACATATCTCACACCACTCTTCATAACAGATATTACGAGATCACAGATAGTACTATTTAAGCTTGCCCCGGCGATCATTATGTCCCGTGGTTAATCCCCTTGTTTGGGCACCTGAACACAGTGTGCAGGGGCTCTTGGGACATTTAGAAAATGCAACAATTCTATCTATATGAAGAGAAGCGATTGGGGGGGGGCTTCAGCCCTTTTTCCTCTGACTGTGACAAATTGCTGCCCAAGCAACTGCTGCCACTGTGCACATAGCAACTCCCTTCATCCATCCTACTATGGGGAAGTTTTGATATAAGAAAAACTGTCTAATGGGGAAAAAGGGCTGGAATAAGTAAATAAACAAATACAATGGAATGGGTAAAATATAACAAATATAGAAATAGCAGCTTACTTCAACAGATTCCATAAGTCCTTCCAACAATATCTTCTGATGAGGGAAGTTTCTATCCCCAACAGGGAAGTAACCAAGTGTCTTAATGGCTCGTTCTTTGGCCTGAGAAGTTGCAGAAAAACATGCACAGACACATTTTACCTTTTTAAAAAGATGGTTTAAGTATACAACTGAAAAACAAACACATTTTATAAAAATCTGATCCTTTAATGCATTCTGTGACATTCTGCCTTTGGGGAAAGCAATTGCTACATAAAAAAACAAAATAACTAATGGGTGGCTAAATTTGATATTGCAATATTTAATCTATTGCATTAACCCAACTGATTTAAACACTTATAAATATGTTTTTTTCTGGTTATCCTGCTCTAAAGACTGGGTGCGTCTTATGATCCGGTGCGCCTTATAGTTAGAAAAAAACAGTATACCAAAATATATCTGGAACAGTATCAGATAATACTCTCAAAAAATAAATAAAGAGTATAAGCCGACTCAAATATAAGCAGAGGTAACCAATAAAAAACAAAAATATGTGGAAAAGCTAAACGACTTAAGTATAAGCTTTTCTTTTGGTATGTCATTATTTCAACAAGCCGATTTGTGAGTTAATTACAAAGAATTAGGGAAGAGAAGGTTTGTAAAGGTTTATAAAGTAACAAATTGCTATGGCTATTGCTATAATAGCTTATGGTGTTTTTGCATAAATTATGTTCAAAGTTAAATCAACTTAAAACATTTTGACTTGAACCTAATTTTTGCTTATCTCTGGAGGAGCACCTCTCACCCTGCACTGATGACACCCTGCCCCCCCTAGCATTTGAGACTTACCCGGTCTGTCCAGAGTTTGTTTACAAAGCAAACTCTGCCCGAGCTGGGATCATCAGCCCCATAGACCTCTATGTTAATGGAGGGGTACTGGGTTTCCCAGCCCAAATCGCCATGCCACTGCCACGCCGGTGATGTGTAGAAGGGAGGGCAGGAAAAACATTGCCCATACCGTGCCATTTTCCAATGCACAATTTAATTATTCAATTAAGCTAGGGTGTTCCCCTTCCTGCTCCCCTGTAAACATAGATGACACCGGCAATGTGGACTAGGAAAGCGACTCCCCTACATTAACATGGAGGTCTATAGGCTTGGGCGAACTGCCAAGGAGGTTAAATGATCGATTTTACTGCTCAATTTAATTATTTGTTTTTATAAAACTATTGTAATCAAACAAGTACAAACCAACCTTGTTCGTTTCCTTGCCAGATGTTATCCTGGCCAACAGATTTTCCACAAGCTGCTTCTTGTTGCAACCAGTGCCTTCATCAGGAATAGGTAGAGAGCCATTCCGTCCAATCTCTCCTAAAGCTGTAGCCGCAGCAATTGACAACAAAGGAGAGGAATTGTCCAGAAACATGCCTGAGCAAAGGAGCAAAAAGAAACATTTTTTTAATAATAAAAAAGAGATATAAAAGGATCTCCCAACCCTACAAGGAAATATATTTTTTTATTTGTAACTGCATGGAACATATTGGTAACATGCATATACCAAGATGCAGAAGATCTCACCAATAGTTTCCACACAAGTAAGGATAATTTCTTTCTCATTGTGTATAGAGTGAGATCCAGCCTGCTCCATTCTCTGCAGTTCCTCCTTACTCTTTTGGCACTTAGCTAAATATCTTCCAAGCAGGTATCCCAAAGCCAGGAGAGATCCATGCTGAGCTTCCGGGCTCTGCAAACATTGGGGGGAAAAAAGAGAGAGATATCACTGTACCCCATTTTACAAAATCTAATTTTTCTGTATGGAATTAGACAACTTACTTCTATTTAAGCTGTTAAATTAACTTCTGGAAAATACCAAACATGAATATTTACTAAATGCTAAGAGATAAATCTACTAAAGTGAATATTGTGAAAGATACCTTTAGGTGGATTGCTTTGCCGCAAGCATCTTTGAAAAGTATGTACAAAACTGGAGAACAAACTCCCACTGCAGCCTTCATTTAGTGGAGCACATTCAGCAAAGTTTTATAAAACCCAAACCGTCTAAATTATTTGTTAAACTAAACTTTAATCAGCACTGGAAAACTGCTTTCTAATTAAAATGAGAATCACCAAAAGCTTGCAAAAAGAGTTTGCATCAGTTCCTGTGATGGAAATAGGAAGAGTCAACTCAATACTTACATGTGAATCCTTGGCACTCTTAATGAGATTCTCTAGCTTTGGCTTTAGCTCAGAACCAGGTTGTGTAGAAACCACTACAGCATACAGCTGAGCTGCCAGCTCCCGCATTTCCTCCTTGTTAGCAATCATTAAACTCTATGAATAAAAAAAAGGGGGATAGAATTAACATAACATCTTTGCAAAAGGAACAACTATTTGACACAGATGAAAGCCAATTCTTACTTTGATCCAGTCTACTTTGTCCAAAAGAGTAGCAGCCAATTTCTGTGGATACACAGACACCGCTTCCAAAAGGCAATACATAACTTGCAAACCTGAAATCACAGAAATAACATTTTTTAATCAATGCTAAATTTAAGAAAACAGAACTCACATACTGAAAACATTGCATGGACCAACACACAGAAAAGCCAAGTCTACTTAGCAGGTTTAGGATATACTCATTGTACAGGAACACAGCAAATTATCCTGGACAACAGTATGGCCTATATAGATATTTAGACAAAATGTATATCTATTGTTTTGCAATTGATTCATCTAAAAAGCTACCAATTCTGTTATCTGACGGAAAGTCAATACTCCCAGGAGGGCAAGATCAACAGACTTCCAGTGGGTCGTCCCCTACACCTTTATCTTCCCAACCCCTCATGTAAGAATGTTGTTCTGATCTACAATTATGAGCTTTTTAGTTTTTTACATTAGTAAAGAGACAATTATTAGACTTTAGTGGGTGGGTCAGGTAACATCACAAGGAGGTCTACACAGATTGCCAGACAAACATAGCACAGGTCTACTATGCTTCATATATGCACTCATATTTATGTTCACATTTGACTGTGGTTTACCAATAAAAGAATATATATATATAAGTATTAGTAAGCATTACCTCCAGCTGAGGACAACAGTTGTTGTATAAGACTTATATACATTTCTATAGGGTTCATATCTTCAATCTTAGGATAGGTAGACTCTGGATCGGAGAAGCCATTAGTCATTAGTTCTCTCACATATTTCCCAATAGCTGGAGCTTGGTCTTGCATGTCTGCCAATGCCTGGCATGTTGGATCCAAACCAGCACTCTGAGCCAGACACATTCTTAAATAAAGGATAATCTGTGTCACAAAAATAAATGTAAAAACCATTAAACATGCAATTTCTTCACTATTGATATGATCACAAAGTAGTGCATGTACATTAAATTGTAAAGAAAAAAACAATTGACATAGCATGCTAACTATGCATCTAGCCAGGCCTAAGTGGTTCAATTACCAGGCAATAGACTGAAGAGCATGTCAGCGGTGGGAGGGGTTTTCTATCTTTTTATGTCACATACCGTATATACGCAAATATAAGCTGACCTGAGTATAAGCCAAGGTACCTAATTTTATCTACAAAAACGTATTGACTCGAGTATAAGCCGGGGGTGGGAAAAGCAAGGTCAGATAGTGGAGTTCTCTATAAAGAAGAATAAAGTTAAGAGAACACAGGTTTATTGTTATTACAGGATGGGTTTTCAAGACAATTCTTATGTTCAAACATGAAAACATAAGAAAAAAAATCCATGTAAAAAATCTTTTTTGTTATTATGAGTGGGACCAATACATGGAGTGGAAACATATTTTCCATTAGTAACACCAGTAACATTAACTGGCCACCAGATGGCAGTTTTGTAACGTTTTTTTACATTACATCAGCTGGTGTTGGAAAAAAACTTCATGGAGGCTGCTGAGATGCCTGCGACCTGGTACTGGTGAGTGGACTGACTTGAGTATAAGCAGAGGGGAGATTTTTCAGCCAACATTAGTACTTGCCAATCACAAGACTAAGGGCTAATAGACAGGTAAGTTGCTAATGGCACCTTTTACAAGTGTAGTAGACATCTTAGTTTTTATGAATGCGTGATAATACAGCAAAACAAAAAACTGTTGCAAGTGACATTTCAATGAAATGAGGAGTATATAAAACTCATCCTAAGCTTAATATTTAGTGTCTATGTTCACTTTCAGTTACACAATTCAGGACCTAGATTATAAAGTTTTACAGTTAACACTGTACCTCTAAAAATGCTGCAGGGTTAAAAGGTAGAACAGATGTAGTTGTCACAAATTTCACAGGAGTTTTCATCCGACTGGAGGCCTAAGGAAGGACAAAATCAAGTTAAAAGAATGGGCAAAATCGAAGTAAACATACAGAAGCAATCTGCTACCGTATTTTTTGCACTATAGGATGCATCCCATCGTTTTGGAAAGAAAAATATTTTGATGGCATGAGTTGTGTATTTTCATTCTACATTGAAGTAACAAAACCATGTTGCTCATTCCTCCTCCTATATACATGCTCATGGGTAAGTTGTAAGTGCAAGATTGTAAAATGTGTCTCTCCATATGTTGCTCCATGTGCTCAGAGAATGGTGACTGCTAGTGCCAATACAGTGCTAAGATCTCCCTCTTGGCAGTGGTCAAGGGCTTTGGTTGATGGAATGGGAAAACCTCCAGCCTCCTAGGATGCTGAACAATTTTTCCCACGATGTTAAAAAACATATTCAGACCATAGGATGCATAGACATTTTTCCATTTTATTTCTTTTTTTATTTTAATGGGAAAAAAGTGTGTCTTATAGTCTGCAAATACAAAATACAGTATATAGCAAATTAACAAGCATAATTAGCCATTAGCATTTTCTGCAATTGAGATAATATAAGAAAACAGATGTACCGAAAATATAGGGACACAGCTTCACACACACTCCAAGTATTAAATGTAAACCAGTGCACGCCAATAAACAAACCTTTTCTACTATGTAGCTGACCATCACTGGGAATGGGGGAAGTTTTGGTGGGGAGATGTCTTTTTCCTCTGTAGAAAACGACCTAAGTGCTCTCTGTGCTTCTCCATAGACCTCTTCGCGTCTACAAACAAAGAGAAGCCGCGACGATTTTACAACTTGTTCTTCAAATCACATTTTTTTTTTAATATTATTATTAACAACTTTTAGCTATATAGCGCCAACATATTACGCAGCATTGCACATTAAATAAGAGCTGAGATGCAACACAAGCTATAGCACAGGTACAGGTTATGATACAGGAGAAGGTGCTTACAATCTAGGATGTCCGGGAACAAAGTACACAATAGGTGAGGGGGTGTGGGGCTGGGAGGGTGGTGTTGTTTGGAATAAGAAGATGGGTAGGCCGGACTAAATTTTTTCAGGGCTTTTCAAGAGATGGCTTTTTCAGTATGGGGAGAACTACAGAATATAACTTTCAAATGAGAGTTACTTAATCTCCCCTATTCAATATTCCAGCCTTTTAACCCATCTTGCAACTCCAAAAATTTAAAAGGTGGATAGACAAGTTTTTTTTTGCAAACAAATACACATTAAAAAATTTTTTATCTTACGGGTCTCCTGCTGACAGCAAAAGCAAGTATCTGGAGGGTATGTGGTCCGGAGCGAAGACATTACTTGCAAATTTTACAGCTACTTGTCGAACCTGAACTTCTGGCTAGAAGATAAAAAAATTTGAGAATATAAACGTTTTAGCACATTGTAAAGCTGCTAGGTGATGACAAATAGAAAGGTCAGTGGGTAAAGTTTTTCACCCAACCAGAAAACTGGTGGCTTGACTTTTTTTTGTTATAAAAGTAAAAAATAAAAATGTTGATGATGTACAGTAAATTTCCCAAAAACAGATTACAATTTGCAGGCATCACTAGAGGACCCCTCGGGCAATCACACATGTCTTCCTTCATCAATGACGCATTGAGCCTGGTGGAGATAGCTGGAGGAAGCCACAGATTCATGTGGACCAGGTAAGCAATCCTGAGTGTGGCTTGGGGTTACCACTTTTGGTAGTGAAAATCTACCCCAAGGCCATACAGCATTACTGCTAAGAAGATTCTATTGTGGTTAGAATATATTTGTATTTTTATAACATTACTGCTACAAACTAGAAAATATTAACAAAAAACATATACATAACTGTACCTTCACCAAGTATGATCCAACCAGTGCTTCCATTAGAGTCAGCTGTGCACCTTCTAGATTTTTATATGCTCCAACCATCATAGATAGGGCCTCCTGTATTGAAAGTCTCACATCCATTTCCTCCTACAAATTGTATATAAGAATAGTTACTGTTTTTTTGAACATATATAAGAGATCTTTAAACAAAACAATATAAGAACTCATCCACTCTAACAGGAAGGGAACTATCACAGTCATGATCAATTAGTAAAATAACATACATAATTTCAAACAGTCATAATTAGTTTTCATTGTTAAAACTCCATTCAATTCTTTTCTACAGGACAGAGATACATGCCATCAAACCAGTCTCCTGTTCATAATGTCAAACAGTCAAATACATTATAGTAGAAACACATCATAATCCGACAGGGGGCTAAGCATCACTTCAAAAATCATAACAGGTCTGCCTAAATTGCACACCAACCTTAAACATTAGTTTTAAATATGTTCCACAAAAAACAAGAAGGGACAACAACTCCCAACGGTAACACAGACAAAAACAGAAATGTTTAGATTAGTTAAGAAAGGTCATCAGAGCACCTCACAGATTGTACATTATTCTGTATTGCAAAATGTAATGCTATCTGGTCAGACCTATGTTAGTAAGACAAGAAGGGGGGGAATCAATCTCTCTAAAGAAGAGATATAATCATATCTATAGATAGGAATGGTTCTAACTTCAAGAAACTAGATATGCATATAATTTTTTAAGAAAGGATGTCAGACCATCAGGGATGGGCAACCTTTTTGACTCTTGGGCCCCATAGGCTTCTTAAATTTAATAAAGGGGCCAGACCAAGAGCCTGTAATGGCCGACCCCCCCCCCCCCCCCCCCCCCCCCCCCCCCCCCCCCCCCCCCCCCCCATATGTGTGCCAATTCCATGCATCACTAATGATGACAGTGATGTGTAATAGGCAAAATGTGACAGGGACGTTGCTATCTTTACAATTTCCTGCACTTCCAAAAAAATGATCATTCATTGCAATGAGAAAATAATTCTTACAGACAGTTGTCACCATGAGGATGCAACAACAGTGTCATGATCATGATCAAAAAAAGAAACAAAGATGTTGCAGCTGCTAGATTTCCTTTTTATACTTCTTGTCTAAATCTAATGTTTAGATTTAATCATATGCTCACTGGCAACCATTCTAAGGCCGAGCAAACGTCATTCTGACATGCATATGTGAATCATAGTTCACTTCCATTCACACAAGTCCAGCCCATGCACATAGCTACCATGTTTGTTGAAAAGTGAACGCTACCGTCGAGAATCTAGAGAATAAATGTTAAGTCAAAGAACATGATGCTAAAGACCAACATTTCAATTGACACCTTTTAAGGCAAGAGTAAAAAGTGAATACATTTATTTCTAAAAATGTAAACACCTTTTTAGATTAAAATATGATAAGCATGCGCAGTTTGTAACTTGGAACTGAAATACTTTTTCTTTGGACCTATCCAAACATCACAGAGGATTGATCATTCAAAACTTTATATTGGTTAATGTAGATATAATGTTGCACTTCTGAAAAGTTGAGATAATTTGCCACATTTGACCTACAGGGCACTGTAGATAAAAGCTGAAAGGGCATCACGCCAGAAGAAACCAAAAAGCAGAAAAAGCGATAAGCACCCTTGTGTTTTTTTTTTAGTTTAATTATGTACAATTTAAGATAAGATAATTATCTTGATAAAGCATAGTCATAAAATACTGTCAGGGCTCTTTCACACTACACAGCAGTAAAGCAGCCCATACACAGGTCAGATTTTCAATCAATCAACTTAAAACAATCAATTTTTAAGTCTGTATAAAATTGTATGTCGATTGTATCATGCCCCATATGTAGTACAAGATTTTTGATCGATTTTTGATCGATTTTTTTTTCACTCGACATAATAATCGATCCAAAATAGTCCGATTGAAATTTTAATCAGAAGTGAGGTAGAATAGGTAGATAAAAAAATCGATCAAAAATTGGTTGACCACACTTTTCAATCCAATTTTCAATCGACCGATCAAAATTTACCATCCAGTCCGATCAAAAAACGACTGAATTTTCACTCAATTTTGATCGGATTAAGTCAATTTAACCAGGTGGGCAAAACTCAATTCTCAATCAATCGATTAAAAAATTTATCGTTTTAAGTCGATTGATTGAAAATCTGACCTGTGTACGGGCTGCTTAAGTTGCTGCACTGCACGGTGCATTGGTTTTTCCCTTAAAAGTGTCATGGAAACTTAATTGCCAATGCGACCAATTTGCATACAGCAATGCATTATAAAAATGTATAACAATAAAATGTATAACATGTTCACAGCACAGGCCAGTGTGTACGGTACACAGCTTTGCTATGGCACATGAATGGTGAAAGAGCCCTTACACTTTTTTTTTTTTAACACAGATTGTAAAAGATAATGTTTAAATAGTGAAATCAATCTTCCTAATTGCAGATTTAACAGCACACTTATTTAAAATTACCTTCCTCATGGCCTCAAAAAACTGCTGCACTAAAGCCAGGTCCTTTGTGAAAAGCTGGGGCATCCGACTACATAGGAGAAAAAGGAATCGTCAATAACAAAAGTGGATTATTCCAATATCTGTCAAAACATCTGTTTGAAAGAACATACCTAGAGAGTTTGCCAACTCCACTATACGCCATGGACAGCAATTTTGGATCCTATAAAACAAAAAAAATTGGACCACTACTGAATAAATCTGCATTGAACTACTGCATCTATAACTAGAGTTTGAGACATTCAATTGAAAGTCAGAAGAACTGCATTTGGTTGGAAATGGGGGAGGGGGGTTACACTGCACCAGCGTTTTGCATCAAGGCATTCTACCGAGGAGGTATGAGAGTCTACAGTGCATTTTTTTTAGTAAACATGCTTTTAAGAAACCACTTTGCATTACTGAGGACCAACGAGAAGTTGCCAATATACCCACAACATCCTGCACTGGAAGTGGCAGATACATAAAGAGTACACCTTGACAGCATAGCCATTTCTTTCTTTTTTTGTTGTTTAAGGTTTGTACTTAATGATCTGTTAACTTTTAATATACAATACTTTTTAAAGCAAACTATAACTCATACAAAATGACTGATACATTTTTTTTTTACAAAATTATTTGGGTACAGGATTAAATTGTGTGAAACTTGCCACATTAACTATGTATAATTTTAATTCCAATGTCGTTGGCAAACCTAACAAACATAAGTGAGGTGGCTAGCCTCGGGCACTTTGACAACAAGAAGTAGAGGTTTGAGTCAATATAAATAAATAGGTAAAACTACATTTTAATTCATCCATTTAAAGAGCATTCCCATACATATTAAAAAGGGGGGTCATATTTTCCATCACATGCCAAGCATTTTAAGCCTGTAATAACAGTTGACAGCTGAATTTATTACAGGCTAGAAATGCTAGGTATGTGATGGAAAATATGTTTTTATTCAATATGACCCTCCTTTTTGATACATATGGAATGCAATTTATATGGATGAATTAAAATGTGGTACTGCGTCATCATGACAAAACGTACAGCACTAATCAAACCAGGGGACAGTCACATGGCCCAGAATTACTTTGCACAATCCTAAACTAATCCATACCCCCTGGAAATTGCCCATTATTTGTTTTTGCTGCTAAAATTTTATGAAATACATAACTCATGTCATACATAAGCAAAACCAATCTCTAAAATACAAAATACTTTACCTCTTTATATTCATTGATCAGCTTTGTAAGTCCATTCAAAAGCATGGGGCCCAGGGGTTTTATTTTGCCTTCAGGGCATCTGTAGAGTATCAAATGACACACAACATAAAGATAAAACACAAAACACTAAAATTAAAGTTTTAAATATGAGTATGGACTTTAAAAGATATTGGTATCACAAGTACTACTAAGTAATCTGAAACAGCAAATAACCAATTTATTATTTAATATTTTTGGAAGTTATCATCAAAGGTGCTGGGAAGAGGGGGGTGGACCGAAGCCACCTCCTTAACATAGAGGGGATAGGTAAGTATTCCAGAGTGTAGCCTGGGGCCAAGTTAGTTTTTGGGGCGACAGAGGCTTCTCAGCTTCCTGCTCCTCTTCCCTCTCTGTAACTTGAAAGTGGTAATCCAGAGCTGGACTGGGGCTGGTGAAATGTAAACAAGCAGTAGCATCGCCTAGCACCTAGCATCACTTCTGTGAAATTTTCTTTTAATGCATGTATGGGGTTAGGAGTTGGGTTTGGGGGGCTGGCTAGGGAAAAAGAACCACTAACGTAGACTATTTGATGCACTGTGAATAAACAGAAGGCCTGTGGTATTGTATGACATATAGCATTTCTTAGACTGACAGTTGCTTACATTGAACAGATGTGGTGAACGAATTGCAGAGATAATATTCTTAATTTTGCATTAGTGTTTCCACCGAACAGACCATCATACACCACCTATAAAGTAAAAAAAAACAAAAACACACACACAACAAAGACTTTGAAATGCTAGCCAGACAACAAGCATTTTCAGAAGGCAAGGTTAACAACAGATGCAGTCATTGTTCATATGAAGTGCAGTGAGCTGAATTTCTACACAAATACCTGTATGTTTGCAGGGAATAGCTCTGCTGCAAGTCTCGATCTCAAGAGATGTGGTACGATCTTCAATTTAACACGGGTACTGACTGGATCTCTCTTCTGTTCTGGCTTCAGGGCACTCCCCTAACATGATAAAATGTCTCTTTGAAATACAGTAATGCCTCCTTAAAATACAGTCTAAAGCCCCCCATACATGTTCCGATTATTCTCCCGACTGATCGGTCGGCTGGCACGAAAAATCGGAATTCGAATTTTCACCGATCCATCAGTCCGACCCTATTTATTAACAGCAGATCGACCAAAAAGTTACGGACAGGTCCGAAGCGGTCCCGATCGATTTTCCGGCCGATTTTGAGAAATCGGGATCGGTCGGGTACATAATTCCGAATCAGATTAATCTCCCGACCCGATCGGTCGGTCGGGCAAAATTCGTACGAAAAATCGGAACGTGTATGGGGGGGCTTTAAACATAGAATTCTTAAAGGATACAGAAGGTAACATAATCCCAACTAGGGATCCGAAGTTGAATGGTGTGTGAAAAATAAAAAATTACCACTATCGCCCATTAGTCTCAATTGCACTATAGGTCAAAAATAAGATGCTGTGAAATAACTAGATGCACGAAAGTAAAGGGAAACTGCACACATTGTTGACATGTACACACATTCACTGCTGAATATTTTGATGCCAAAAGACATGGATGTCACAACAAGACATGTGAAATTATTGGTGAATAATGGTTACCAATAAAAGAAAACATACTCAAATTGTGAAGTATTGGAAAAAATTTTGCAAGTTCGATTTTGGTCTGCAGTTGTGCGCTGGTAGCCCATGCTAATTATTTGAAATGTATTAACATGTGTGCAGTAATGCAATGGACTTTAAAACTTTGACTGTTTTTTTCATTGTTATAGACACATATTTGGAATAACTGATAGTTTAAACAGTTGTCTGAGGTTAATGTTTTTTAATTAGTTTGCTTACAATAGCAAATCATTTTGATTAACAGTCAACCATAAAAACTATTTGCCAGCATAACAAGAGAGGCAGACTGTTGCAAAAGTAAGTGGACAGTACCATTATACAGATTTTTTCCAATATTGCTGTGCATTTTGGATATAAAATTGGTAAAAAAACAAAACAAGTTATGTGGCCTTAAAAATTACTTAGGGCTCTATCACTATGAGAAACTGTGATCCAGTGAAGAGATGCATGATTTCCATACCAGAAGGCAATACACCGGCTGTGTATTTTGTATATGCCTTCGAATTTACAATTTGATAGCAAAGCAAAAGTAAATACCAAACACATAGACATCCAATGATCTGCATTACAAGTTAGTGTATGCTTTGCACCATGCTTCCATATGTATACTGTGAAAGAACCCTAACGTTTAAAACAGATTTGTTGCCCATAGAAAAAAGTTTCTCACCTCCTTTGTTTTAAGAGGAATGTCTCCCAAATAAACTTTATACATTTTGCCAATGATGATAGGATCATTCCAGTCAATTAAACTAAAAAACCAAAAGGAAGATATTAGAGAACACAGTATTAGCAACACATTTTTATTAAAAAGACAATTAGTCTTTAAATCTATAATATGCTATTTATAGGAGAGCTGCCAATAGGTAAACAGCAATACTACAACTAGAATTGTAAAATAAATACATTTTAAAGACTGATACAATAAAGAAATTAAATCACATCCTGTTATACTATAACCTTTTTAACCTCCCTAGCGCACTGCTGAGGTCCAGATTTTTGTACCAAAAGTGCACCATAGACTTTAATGGTATATTTTTCTTTATGTTGTAGGCATGTAACTTCCCAAAATGTGTCCGTACAAGGGTCTAATAGACATCCTGGCTATAATAATGTTTGAAACAAACAATTATGTAAAAAAAAAAATTTTTTTAATAAATTTAATGAGAAAACCCAAAAATCAGGGCACAAAGCTTTGCTGCTATGTACTAAATGTTGCCCAAATAAAGTCTCTGGTGCCCCACATGTGCCCATTTGCAGTTAACCCTCTCTAACCTGGTGTGATGGATGTGATAAAATCACACCAGGGAAGAGAGAGTTACTGCATATGGACACATCTGGGGCACCAGTGACTTTTTATTTGGGCGAGATTTAGTACATAGATGCATATTGAAATCAGTTTTCTACAAATAAAACTGATTTCATGTACTGTACTTTCAAATCTCCCGCCGCCTCCCCGATGTGATGTCACTCGGAGGGGGGGGTAGAAGAAACGGAGGCATGCTGGCAGCCTTGTCACATCGGGGAGACCGGGACAGCGCAGAACTGTAAGTATGCGCTCCCGGAACCCCCGATGTGTACTGGACGGCACCATCTCATCCAGTGCTATAGTAGCACTAGCAGCGCTAGACGAGATGCTGTCGTCCTGACCTCTAGGTCGGTTAACATAGCAGAGGTCAAGCAAATACAAAATGTAATCATCTAAAATGTTAATCTGTTTACGAAGTGAAACAGGACTTTTAGATACAAAATATTTTGTTCTGCAGTTCAACAAGCAATAGAGCAGAATTTACTGTATAATTGTTAGGTCAGCATGGCACACAAGGTAAAATTCTTCAATCAACCCAGATACTGGTTTACATGTTTTAGAGAAGTTATAGATAACAGCAACACATTGCGAAAGTAATGGATTGTACTTTTAGGTCTGAAAGCTAAAGCTTAACTGGGGTCAGGATCTAAGCCTTGAAAAGTTACCTACTGGACATCAAGTGGCAAAAACACATCAATTTTAAGTCCAAGACAAAATACAACTGTAAAAAGAGTCATTTTAAAAAAAGGCAAACTCTCCAGAAGAGAGAACCTTTAACCCTGTACTGACTCACCTCTGCTTGCTTCTTAGCTCCAGATCTGCTGCAGTAGCAACACTATGTCTCGTGTCACTGGAGGCTACCACTAGATGAATTACAGCTTCCAGCTCGGGCACCTGCTCAGCTTCTATAAACTTTACAATTCCCAGTTTGCACTACAGAAGGAGAGAAGGAATGTAAATATACAAGTAATGGCAAAAACATGCATACAGTAGATGCAGCTCTTTTATTGATATGAATAAAGCTGGGCATAGATATACTTTAGATTCTCCAGCAGATCAACTGTGCATGATGACATCATCACGTACGGCTGGTCGTGCAGAGAATCGCACACGCACCCTTTGTGTGCCAGGAGTTACTTTGGATGGGGAAGCTGGTCTCCATCCAAAGTAATGCAATCAATCAAAAATTTACTGACATGCCCGTAAATTCTTAGATCAATTTACTGGACGAATTTAGGTTTTAAGCATTAGATTTGCGGTCAATTTCACAGCGGATCGGCCACTGTGAGCATGCATGGTCGTCTAACCATCTATGCCCAGCTTAAGGCAGAATCATTTTATTATAAACAAAGCAAAAACTGTTACAGTAAACACAGAGACAGAAATAAACCAACCACAAACCTCATGCCTACTATGTAACCTGATAACCATCTACCAGAATATGTATTAATCCCCTAAAAAACATCTATTTAAGATTGGCTGCTGCCATCTGTTGGGTACATACATTGTGCAGTGCCAGGTGAATGCTGCCCCCAGCAGAAAAAAAAAAAACATCCTGAAACCCAAGCAGAGCTCGGAAAAACTACCAAAAAGAAGCTAAGATGGCAGTGACATCTTGTGGCCAGTCTATATAATAAATCAAATGAATTGTACATGAAACAAACTATCGATTTAGTACATAAATACGGTCTAGGTAGGTTAAACTCATTAGTAAAAATAGGACCTAGTGCATTTCTTGCACCTAAAATGAGGCTCGCTGCCCTTAATAAATCACCTCCTGTGTAAAGTACCTGGAAAAAATATATTTATCTTTCCGAAATTTCTTGGTAAGTGCAGAATAAGAAGACAGACACTCTCGCAGGACTTGACCTTTTCTCTGTTACTCAAAACACTTCCAAGAAGGATGGTAAAATAGTATTTAATTAATAAACCACAAGCAGACTATAGGAAGGCAAGTAAAATTTTTACTTTCTTTTTTCTTTCAGGTACATATTACATTGACCTAGGCTAGGGCTCCAGATGCGCTAAAATACCTGCATTGAAAGCAGGGATTCTAGTGCAGTACACAAGTCCGCTATTGACAGCAATGGGGCTAAGACAGGGCTGTCTCCACAGCCCCTCAGAGCTCCTGATCCATTGGTCCGACGCTGATGTCAACACAGTGCTCAGCAACCACAGGAATGCAACAGAGGCTTGCTCTGGCATCAGCTGATGGTGGAGCCCTAGCCTAACAGTAGAATATTTGAGGTCTGGTTTAGTTTGAAGCAGATAAAGCTTGATGATGATCAATACAGCTTTAAAAGCACAGAAAGAAAAAAAAATCATATATGAAAACTTGGACAAAACAATAATGATAACATTCTATATTGAGAGATGGTTTCTTTACCTGTTCTAGCTGTTCTGCTGTCCATGGAGTGTCTCCAACAACTCTCTTTGCTGAATAAAAACTTAAGCCAGGAGGTGGCTGGGGAATTCCTACTCCACTAGACACTCCTGAGGAGGATCCCTGCCCAGATGGTGTACTCTGGCGACTCTGGGGTTCATTCAATACATAACTGAAAAATATAATGCATACATACTGTATATATAAAAGAGGTATAGAACTATACATGCTTTACAAAGCTGTTCAGGCTTATAAATAAAAACAATACAGAAATACCATGAAACACATTAGTACTTAAACACACAGTTATTTCATGTAATTTGAAATCATTTCTATTTTTTTTATTTTACTATACATTATAACTTTGTACTTGGCAGTTTAATCCCATAGGTGGCAAAAATGAATACATTACCCATAGGGCATCAAAAGAACATCCAACATAAAATCCAAAAGCAGTTGCACAGTCTTTGGTTTTTCAGTTAGATTAAAAACTGGCATGGACTTGTTGGCTTCATTGGAATATTTCATATGATATAAAGTTGGTATCAGAAGATGCATTAGGCTGTAAATGAAAAGTAAAAAAATTTAGTTTTTTCTCCACACATAAATGAACAGCACAATAAATGAGGAGTCTTTAATAATAAAAAATAGTTATAAAAACATAAGCATATGTGCCAAGTCTACACCTGTTTGTGAGATACAGATTTTCCAAGCACCCATCTCTCACTTCAATGTTAAGAGCCCTTTCACATTATACGCACTGCATTGTGTTTTTCAAAAACACACGTTTTTGCAGTACTGTGTTTCCTCATAGAAAACCAATGTTACCATTCACACTGCATGCGTTGTATTTTTTTGAAATGCATGCCTTCTTTTTAAAAAATGCAAAAGCAGATGCGTAATGTGCAAAACACGTGCATTTTCATATACAGTGGAGGAAATAATTATTTGACCCCTCACTGATTTTGTAAGTTTGT
>CM070032.1:117533800-117555644 GCA_036250615.1 Ptychadena robeensis | reverse complement strand
GTAATATATCCATACACCAGGGCGGTCCGCGGTGCACTGCGGGACCTGTACACTTGCCGGACGGGGACTAAAATCTGCCGGGCGGCCCGGTAAGGCCTGGCATACACACGCCAATTAGCGGCCGATTTTTCTGCTGCAAAATCAGCCACCAATCTGCGTGTGCCCACATGGGGCAACAGATCCCTGACGCCCCACAGCTCGGCCGGCCAGAGAACGGACATGTCGGATGTTCTCTGGCCGATGCCATTAACTTCAATGAAGACTGGTGTCTTCATTGAAGGTAATGGCCGGCACACAAAGGGTGCCCGGCCGATTAAAGCAGCCCCAGAATGCAACGTGATGATGTTGTATACTTTAGAGCCAAAACCTCAAAAATCTTGGTCCTTTCTTTTTATGATGATATGCTTCCTTCTCTTCTGTTTTCTTTTCCTAACAAAAAACGCATGCTTTCATTTCACAATATGTCTAATGTATTTTCTTTTTCTCCCCCAGTTTTACAGTTGGAGAAGCAGCTACAATGAAGCCATTAAATATTTAGCAACAGTACCAAAATACAGAATCCAGGCCACTGAAATAGCAAAACAACAAGGTTTGTTAAACCGTGCAAAAGAGAAGGGTAAGAACAGGAGGTCTAAAGAAGAAATCAGGGAGGAAGATGAGGAAATAATAAGGGACATTATAAAGAACAAAATAGACATCAAAGGGGGCTATCAAAAACCACAAATATATGACATCCTGCTATTCCAGATAGTCTTTTTCCCTTATTATGTTTTTAACTACGTCACCTGGTATGCTAACTGGGTGTATAGGTTCAGCATCAAAAGGGAAGAGTACGGCGAGGAACAAAAATTTTACCTTATCCGAAGTAACATGAAAATGTCACAGTCTCAGTTTGACAGTTTAGAAGAGGATCGGAAGAAATTGTTTCTTGAGCAAGAGCTGTGGAAACGAGCAAATTATGAAGTAAGTAGAAGATAAAATAACCATTGATCATACATATAATCGTTTAAAGAATAGATGTTTGTAGAAGCTGAAGTAAACTTATTTATACCTGTGTAATACTGCTATTAGCAACAAGTTTCTTATTTTATATCTTATTATTTCCCTAAAATGTAAAATGTCCCACCATAGTCATTGCTACTTAAACATCTCTCTCATGTAACCTCTATCACATCCCTCCATTCCCACTCAGCAAGCCCATAGGAAATATCCTGTTCTCAGGAAATGTTGCATATCAACGCTTTTTAATCAAATCTAGTCAAACAAACATTAATAACAGGCATGGGGCTCCTCTGTGCAAGTTCATCTCCTTTAAATGGTCATGGCGTTGGCCCATTTTATTAGAATGCTTGATCATTCCTCAGACTCTATTAACTGAATTAAAGGTACAACTCACAAGCACCAAAACCTATTCTAGGGTAAGCTAAATACATAAGCATAATTAAGCTGGGCATAGAAGTTTAGTTTTTCGGCTGATTTCTCTAAAGATTGACCACGTGTGATGATGTAATCATGCACAGCTGGTCGTTCTGAAAATCGACTATCCTTCCTTTGTGTGCCAGCATTTACTTTGGTTGGGAACGCTGTCTATTCACTTCAAACATTTCTACCTTTACACTCTGTCATGCATTTGACCACGGTTTAGAAAGGCAACAAAGATAATGATAAGTAGTGATGATGATTCTAGTAGAGGTTACAAGTCAGTAGGAATCTAAGTTGTGCAACTGATGTTTATAAGCACAAAATAACTGTCTAGGCAGACTTGATCTAAACCACCTTACCTGTTTCTGCTGCCATTACACTAATATGTACAATATGTTAACTGAGCTCAGTAATTGTGTATTCGATATTTTCATCTCAAGCAAACCTATTTCTGTTTTGTGTTTATCAACAGATATACAAAAAAGAGCAAGAAGAAGAAATGAAATTAAAGATGGCTCAAGATCCACGATGGAAGCGATACAGACGGTGGATGAGAAATGAGGGACCAGGAAGACTAACATTTGTAGATGATTGATTGACAGGCTCTTTCCTTGAGAGATTATTTTCTTAAAATAAATTATGGATTTTTTGTACCAGCTGCACAAGATATGTCATCCAAAATTAATTTCTATTACCTGTATTTTACAAAAATATATGCCTATTAGAGCAAAAAACTATTTTCTGGAATATGTCGTCCATATAATGCCTTATTGTACTATTCTGCATTTACACTCTAGGAGAGTATCAGACAATTAAAAGGGTATTTTACAAAATATTGAAGTGAACGCATAACCCACACTTTTGTAGTTCTTTTTTCTTGGTCTTAAAAGTACCACATGTAACGCAAGGAAAGCTTTTCTTGTGTTCTTTTTATTTATTTTTATTTTTTTATTGGCCCAAAAAAGACAATTTAGGGCATAACCCAGGTGCTGATCTAGCTGATTCTTAAGTGTAATATTCAGAAACGGCAAAAAGGTATATCCCATCATGTTAATTTGTTTAGCAGTATGATTATGAATGTACAACCACCTAGAATAGTGTGCTTTACCTGCACAAGGTATAAAGAGTTTCTCTCAAACTTTTTTTGTCACTATTCTATTTATTATCATTTATTTATATAGCGCCAACATATTACGCAGCGCTGTACAATACATTAGAGTGGAGATACAACACAGGATAGTACATACAGGTACAGGTTATGACACAGGAGCAGTAGAGGACCCTATTTGCTTCTGTTCCTAAATGAAAAGTGAGGGTGTAAAGTAACAGTAAATACGCACTGAGAAAGGTTAAGATATTAAAGCAACCTAAAATCAAAAATACCCTAAATCAGAATACACCAGTGTGCTTTATTGGTGTGTTTAGTTTATAACTGAAAGAAAAAAAATATTTATTTTGTGTAGTAAGACATTAGAACAACTGCCACGTTTGTATAAAGAGGCATCAATTTGTTAATTTATATTTCAATACAAAAAATATATATATATATCCATCCATATCAATAGTTCAACAGTTCGATTGGACAAAGCTAGACTGGGTTAGGGTATAGTTTGGCATTTAGAAAGTTACTGAATTATATTGTAAATACCAAAACTATGCATCCATCTGATAAAATGTTCAAGGTTATCCTGGGTTTGCAAGTCACTGATGATCCTAGAAAAGGTATGCAGCCATAATGTAAAGTCTGAGCATTCATCCTGCAAGGTAAGTTATTAAACTGATGAACCAGATGGCAAATAGACATAGATACATAATCCTTTGGGTTAAGGCATGTTCTCTTGTGAGTGTGATCCCATTTTTCTCATCTGCAATGGTCACTACCCTTAAAAAATCAGTATAGAAAGAAAGATTTCAGTTTAATTTGTTCATCTAGTCCTGTTTTCAGTCCTCACATAACTTCTCAAGTGGAGAATTCCCAGAACAGCACAAAGGAATTCTAACCCGGGAGCTGAACATATACTATCTTTTGTTTCTATAATTAGCACACCACACAAGTGCTTCTCTTCACAATTTGAGATCTGCATTACACTCATATCGCCTGAAAGGTTTATTAAAAATAGTAGTGTACCATGTTAGCTGCCAATTAATGCAGAAAGCACAACATTGAATAGATTTTGTAATTAAGGATATATTATTAACTTTGTTTTTTATCATGCAGGATAAAGTAACTCATAACTTAGATTAGCTCATCACTGTGCTGCTTTTGCTTTCATTGTTCAGTCACATGTTGGAGTAGACCTAGAATAACCCTGAACTCAGAGGAAATGGGTCAAATGTGGCTGACATGAAACTGAGGACGCAAGGCCCCCATACACCTTGCAATGTTACCATACAATTTCTGTACAATCAACTTTTCTAATGCAACCATGTAATATGAGGAGCTTTCTAACCTTCCAAACACAAGGAGATATTTTCCTACCCATGAGCCCTACTTGTTAAGAAGTACATGGTTAACACGTAACCACTCCCCCTTACCTTAACACCTGAACCTCATAACCTAAACCCTGTATTTATGATAAAGTAGGGCTATCTGCACATCTGCAGTTCTAAGGAAAGGAAAATATCACAGGTAGGAAGATATCTCTGGAACACTGGAATATGGGAATGCCAATGCTGTTGGCACATTTTCACCAGAGACGAAAATTTCTGGGTGACAGGCACATTTTCTTTTCAAACCGGTACAGTAAACATAAACAAATTACTGTGTAATTTGTTTACATTTCCTACCCAGTGCCCACTGTGCCACTTCCCTAGCCTACATAAGTACAAGGGACACTGATGCCGAGCTGGCATCATTACAGGTTACTACACACATCTCCTGTTTCATGCACTGGACACCATGGGCTAGGGTGAATCAGGTTAGAGCTTGTCCCCACTTCGGTGACCATCCGGGATCATTCTGATTGCGGCGATCGCACCCATGCATTTGTTTTTGGTTGCGGCTGATCTCCCGTGATCACGGCCAGACATAAATGGACGCATTCAAAAAACACTCAAATCAATTAAGACGCGATCAGGTGCGGTGCTGTCTGGCCCAATCATGTCTGAGAAAACATGTCCAAACGTGCTAGAAATCACAGTGCCATGATTAGAATTGTGTGTGACCACCCAAGGGGGGACATAGCCTTAAGGTGTATGGCCAGATATCCTTTAGATCTACAAACAACTATGTAGTATAGGGTCCTCTGTGAGTGAACACTTGATGATTTAGTCCCTCATATTACATGGTTTTGGTAAAACAAATGGAGATCTAAAGGATCTAAATCTGCAGAGAAATCTAAAGGTGTATGGGGTCCCTTAGGGTCACTGCTTTTGCTTAAAAAAAAGTTTTCTCTTTCATACGAACTCTGTGCGACATTTACAGTACAATGTGCTTGTTATACTTTTTTTTAACACACAACTGTATGCAGAATGCAATGCATATACCGTGTTGTAGTGTGAAAGAACCCTTAAACACATGTTCAGGACTAGAAATGTTTTTCAATAAACCATGCGAGAGCTTCCAGTGACTGCGTCTGGTGCGTGTACATTTGCTGCCTGTAGGGGGCGCTGAGAGCACAGCTTTGCCCAGTGCTGAGTTTGGGAGCTGCAGTTCGTGCTGGATGGGCAGGAGGGAGAGAGTGTGTTAGTTTAGCTGCTTGTGAGATCATTTCCTGCCCGGAGCCCAGCACCGATCACTAGTACTATCTGTTGGAGAAGCAACAGGGTGCCCCTTTCTGCTCACATCCAGCTCTTCTCCCAGGGGGTGATCATGTCTTCAAACTCCAATCTGAGCACCATGCAGAGACTGGTGGAGCAGCTGAAGCTGGAGGCCAGTGTGGAGAGGATCAAGGTAATCCAACTCAGCTGATGTGGACAGAAGATGTCATTTGATTTGGGTGGGACTCGCTCCCGCAGAGAGATAAGTTGAGGATACATATGATCTTGGTATGCGGGCAGTGTGTAGATCATATGGTAAGGAGAGAGACACTCACTAATGTGGGAGATGCTGCACTGCATCCTGTTGCATGTCCTGTTCACAAACAGGATGAAGATGGACAGTAATGAGTTGGGTTTCCCTGCATCACTCAAGCTGACCTTACACCTTTAGATCTCTCTGTTAGATAGCCTTTTACCAACAACTATGTAGTGCCGGATCCTCTGCATTGGAACACAGGTAGACTTGATGGTTTAGAAAGTCCCTCATATTACATGGTTTTGGAAAAACAAAAGGAGATCTAAAGGAAATCTGAAGGTGGATGGGGGCCATAACAGTGATTATGTGTAGTAGCGCAGGTCTCTTACCTTCCCCTGTACTGACTAAATAGGCTGCTAGTGCTGAACCCTTTTTATGAAAATGTTCATTACCTGGCTTTTAATCCAGAAGAATACTTTACAAATATTAGCTTGTTACTCTTCCTGTTTGTTCCAGGGTAGTAGAAATGAGAAAAAGCCAGGCGCCTAGCATTTCAAGATGGCAGCCTTCAATCACATTTGTAGTTGTTGTTTGCAACTAGTGATGATGTGACTCCTGTGGCACATAATCACAGCCCAATGTGCTGCATCTTACAAATATCCTGGATACATCTTTGTGTGTTACTGTATATACAGGAGGTGTGGACAAGTGCAGATCTGTCTCAATGTTTTTTAGTGATTTACCAAAGCTGTGTCATTGGCTGCTGGCTGTGCGTCACGCTGGTGAATAGGTCAATCACAGGAGGGTGCTCATTGACCATTTCATGGGGAGATTATTTCTACTATATGATTGTTTAGCACATTGTATGATCGAGTTCTCTATAGACCTAGGATTTGAGTTTTCTAGATATGACATCTTGGTTATAGGTGACCGAGTGTATTGTTGTACAAACTCACTATACATCATTAGCTACCAGAAGGCCATGCTTTGATCCGATGTGTTATTTTGGTGTAACAATGGGCCTATGATGTTGGCAATGGCCATATATCCTATAAGGGAAATTTATCAAGATGCTACCATTTGTATTCTTAGATTTATCAAAGGACTTCCAACTTTACTAAAGCTGGGCATAGATGGGCCGATTCCTGCCCCATTCGACAGCCAAAACCTGCATCCGGCGGTCGGCAGGGAATCGGGTGCACCAACTGGTCATATTGACTAAAAATCTGCCATCATGTCGGATCGCACAGTGATCCGACATGACGTATAATTCAGATCCCATTATTTCAGATGGGGATGGCAGTCCCCAGCCGAAGTAATGGCCAGCACACAAAGGGTGCCCGGCCGGCTCTCGGCACGCCCGCTAGGTCGGCTCGGCAGTTGACGAGAAATCATCCTGTCTATGCCCAGCTTTACTCATTATTCCTACAGTTCTGTCCAAGTTTTCTGTAAAGTTGTGTTTCTACACCAGAAGTGATCAGGGGAGTGTTTTCATCTGTGTCAGAAGGGCTTGAAAATTGTATATTCACACTCATTTTTTTATTATATATTTTTATTATCTTTTGCATAACAAAACATTGTTCACAGCAAAACATAGTCAGGTTAATCGACAATTTACATTGCTCCACTCTCACTCTGCAAACCTTTCTCACCATAACCTTCATGATTGCTTCTCTTTGTTTGGCTTCCAAGCCCCACACCCTAGAGCCATGGTTTCCATGCACTGCACTGATGATGGCCAATGACCCTGAAACAGCTGTATGCAGTTTGGAATAAATGGCTCTGTACCAAAAAGGCTATATTTGCACTGTACACCAGCAGTTTCTGGATGTGCACTTGGCTGATGGGGTGCAAGGGAATGGTTTAAATGGCTCCACCCACTGTCCTGAAGTAAAGATTTTTGCCTTAACTTTTGGGATGTGTGATGATTGGAGCATGGGAATACCTTCTGTTTTAAGAAGGCTTCATTGTGCTAGGCACTACTAAAGTTGAAAGCTTTTTGATTCCTTTTAATCACTACTCACCATAACCTTCATGGTTGTTTCTCATTGTAAAATAGAGAAAGCAGGTCTATTCCAGGAACCAGATAGACAATCACACTAGGTCATTTTATAAGCCATGAAGAGGCGATGGAGTACTTCTGTTGTATTGTTTTCCCATTTTAATACCGCTGTCAGTAAACTGCCCCCTGAACCGGGCTGACTGGTTGTGGCTGACCTCGGCTGACCGGATATTTGTGGCCTGGGCTGACCAGAAATGTCTGAACTCTCTCAATAAGACGAGGCATGTTGATGAACATTACCATCAACAAGTGTTAAATCCAGCTGTGATCCCATCGAAAAACCTGCCCCGCAGCTTTTGTGTGTGCGGCAGTGTTTTATTACTGCGTTGGCCTAATATTACAGCACGTGGAAAAGCTATAGAAGGTATATTTGGCAAATCAAAATGTGTTGATGGTTACATGTTCATATGGAAAATGACAAATACTTGTCTACTACAGAACAAAAATAGCCAATCACAAAAGTTAGGTTTATTGAAAGGGTACTTAAACATTCAAAAATGTAATCTATTACAGCTTGATAGCCCTTAGATGTGGTGGCTGCTGTCCTTTGCCTTTTTTAGACATCCTTAGATTAACATGCATGCTTCCTGTCTTGGGAAGATACATTTACCCCTCCGCTGTGTTTATGGAAGGAAGCATGCTTGTCACCCAGGTTGTTTTTTTTTTTTTTGTACATGCTCATTATTAGACTGAAAAGTGAGAACCTAAAAAGCCTAGCACACCGATATGTATCATAAATCATTATTGTTTTATCCAACGATGATTTAGGCTATATCTCCACTGTGTTGTGTGATCCGTTGGGACCCCCTAAACAATGCTTGGTGGGGGTCCCAAAGGAGTACATACACATTACCTGCCCGGCAGATCCTCTGTTCTCACTGCCTTCTGCAGATCTGCCAGCCAGAGGTTGATGTACTGCACTACGTTAACCCCCTGCATCGGTGGATTGGTTCAACGCCATGTGAACAGAGGATCCACCAGGCAGGTAATGTGTATGTGCTCCGTCGGGACCCCTGCCAAGCACTGTGCTTAACGTGGGGGTCCCGATGGATCACACAAAACAGTGGAGACATACCCTAAAAGCTCGAAAACCAGCCGTCTTGCACAGTTCTCTTGTAAACGTAAATTGCTTACACTGATTTCACTGAACTTCAGCTGAGTTCCCATGCTGCCACATACCACTAAGTCACCCCAATCAGCCCCATTTTATGTTTGTAGCTCACAGTCTGTTGGGAGTGACAAATTAAACAGTCTAGCTCATTTCATGTCAGCTAGACAAACCGAAATTATTTAGCCTTTCTTCCTCAGTCTATCTACCCTTGGCTCACCTATCAGTGAAGGAGATGCAGCATGCATGTAGTGCCGGGTCCTCCCTGATAGAATACATAGTGATTGGAAGGATTAGAAAGGTCCTCATATTACATGGTTTTGGTAGATCTAATTTTGTCTAATCTGGAAAATCTAATTGTACAGAAATTGTATGGAAAGATTGTAAGGTGTATGGGAGCCTTTAGACACTCAAAAAACAATCAAAGTGCAACGATTAATAAACAACATCACATTTTGTGCTTTTTACGCCTTCATAGTCTTCTCTTATTTCAAGCACCTTGGTGTTTTCAGTCAATTAAACACACAGAAAGCTACATTAAAGATTTAGACTAGGGCTCCGCTAAAACCCTTGCGTTGAATGCAGAGATTTTAACGGAGTGCACAAGCTGCCCGCTGAGAACAGTGGGGCTTCGACATTGCTCTACAGCCCGACTAAGCCCCGGATCCGCTGGTCCGAGCCTCCATCACGTTAAAATAGTCTATGGGAACGCATCGAAGGCTTGAGCGGATGCCAGTGTACAGTGGGGTCCAGGCCTAACAGCAATACAGTGAGGTCACAGAGTCGAAACAAATCATTAAAGGAGGATTTATTTAAAGCAGAAATTTGTATTAACCCTTTCAGTTCATCCCCCACCATACAGCAAGAATTATTACTCCTTAGGTTTAGGGATCAGAGAAAAGAAGGTATACCGTACATACATGAGTATAGGCTGAGTTTTTCAGCACACAAAATGTGCTGAAAAAGCCCCCCTCGGCTTATTCTCGAGTCCTGGTCCTACTTACCTGCAGGGCTGTGGTGTCCGTCGATAAATTCTCCGACTCCTCAATTTCTGATTCTTCCGACTCCTCTGTATTAAATATGCTAATGTATTTATCCATTATTGGTGATCCATTCCCTTCACTTTCTAGTCTGACAAACATGTACTTCATTATCAGCGAGAGTTAATGCCACCATACACGCACTGAGCGGCAGCCAATTTTGCCGCGACCGATGGGCGTGTGCGCTCGCCGATCGGGGGAGCCCACATGGGGCGACAGATCGTTGTCACCCCACAGCTCGGCCGGCCAGAGAATGGACATGTCTGATATTCTCTGGCCGATGCTGTTAGTTTCAATGGAGACCGGCCTCTTCATTTAAGATAACGGCCGGCACCCTTTGTGACCATTTGGAAAACCGCTGTGATTCAGCTGATTCAGTTAGCTTTAACTTTACACATGACTATGGGATTCAAGGGAAATCATGGATCATGTTTGCTGTCCGCTCTGGAGAGCAGCGTGATGATGTCATCATGCTGCAGTCTGGAGCTCATCTGAGCTGGTCTGTCGGCCCCCACTCGGTACGTGTGTGGGGGCCTTTAGGCTAGGGTCACAGTGGGCACTGTAATGATACGCACTGCATGCATTTATTCTTATAGCAGACACTCCGACTCCAACTCCACAGCCCTGCTTATCTGTCCAGGTGTTCGCTGGTCTACCAGCAGGTGCCTCTGTGAATGGTCTGATGTGTATTCGGTATCATATCTACCGCATTCTCAGCTTGGCTGGTAAAATGTAAACAAACTTGGGTGGTTGCGCCGTCTTGTGGACAATTTGTTGATCTTCACTGGAGATGGTGGAATTTCAATTAGAAAACTTCATTATCTGATGTTGCATTTCCTACCCTCTGCTTATACTTGAGTCAATACGTTTTCCCAGTTATTGTAGATAAATTTAGGTACCTTTGCTTATATTCTGGTTGGCTTATACCCTAGTATATATGGTACTTTTAATTTTGTGCTTCTAGACTAAAAGCTGTCTTTTATCCTTTTGATCCCTGAAAATTGGTCTAGGATCAGTGACGTAATCTCCCTCCAATTAAAAGTACAGTTTTTTTCGTTAAGGCACAGTTTTGTATACAACCAAAACCTATACATTGGATGGAACGTCTGAGCTCCCTGCTTTGGCATTGCAGGAGTTAAGGAGGCAGGGAAGCTGCCTCCTTATATCTTCCCTGCCTCCAGCCCCAACGGCAGATCTTTATATGACCTAGGAAGCATGAGCCCAACTCGCATACAGTGCAGATAGAAGAGTTGTCTGCGGGCAGCTCTCCTATCTGTATCTGCCACTGTGTGTGAGTTGGGCTCAAACTGCCCAGCTCACAGACCATTACCAGCAGTAGCATAGATCAGCCCACAGGAAGACATGTGCTATGCACTGTGTAGTCTCCCAGACAGTGTTCTGAACAGCGTTGTCAACTCTCACACATAGGCAGAGCTAGAAAAGAGAGCCACCAGCTTTTTCATCTGGCTCTGCTCCTCATTGTTTATATCAGCAGGGCTCAGCTGACATAAACAACCAAATAAATCAGACAGCTCCTCTGCCTCCCTGACTGCTGGGAGAACAGAGGTACTGACGGGTTACATCTTATGGTGTGGAAAATACAGTAAATGACCTAACGCTATGGGGGAAGGAGATGACCCATGCCTTTCCAGTAGAAATTGTCATTAAGATGCTAACATTTTTGCAGATTGCAACTGAGACAATCAAATTCTGTAGCTCTGGTGTGATTGGCTATGTTTCAGTCTGCATACAAGTTTGCATTTAGTAATTTTTGTATCTCATTCATCATCTATACTTGTATTGCTATAAGAGTAGAAGATGTTGTATTGGGTGCAGTGTTGGGTGTGTATATCATTTATAGGTCCCATAGACCAGTGTTTTTCAACCTTTTTTGGGCAAAGGCTCACTTGTTTCATGGGAAAAAATCGGAGGGCACCGACGATACGCATAATCGCCGCGCACTTCTGATCCCCGCCGGAAGTACGTCATCAGCAGGTGCCCCGCTGGAACGCAGATGAGTACCAGCAGAACAAAAACACCGCCCCTGGTCTGTGGGGACGCATGTTGCTAAGCAACCGCATCCTTACAGAGCCGGTCCGTGTATAACACGGATCGGCTATATAAGTCTGTTGTTATACACGGACCGGCTCTGTGAGGATGCGAGTGCTTAGCCCTTCTATCTAGCTGCCTCTTATAGTATAAGACTTATACTATAAGAGGCAGCTATATAGGAGGGCCGAGGGTGGGGTCAAAAACCCACGGCACACCAGGCAACATCCAACATGGTTGAAAAACACTGCCATAGACCTAAATGGTCAATTAACAAATTAATGTCAGGGTTTACATGGGTATAAAATTTACTTGTTGGAGCTTTAAAAACGTCAATAGTCCGTTAAAGTGGGTTTAAACTAAAACAAAAAAACACACATACATGAAATAGGCACATTATTTACTTGTCAGCAGTTCAGATCCTAGAAAACTGCTACACAAAAACAAATAAAACTTACTTGCCTTCATGTTTTCACTGATGGTGGCAGCATGTTGAATAAGGGCAGAGAAGCCACTTCCTGATCGATTCTTCTCTGGGCAGCTGACACCAACCCATCCCCCTTTCTCCCCCGCACTCCTACACAGACAGAGACTCTTCTGCAGCTCCGTGTGGGGGAGAAGGGGAGGGGCACTTGGCTGGATCCATCTAACTGTGTGAAGAGAGGCTTCTCCCTCTGCTCTTCACAAAGTCTCACAGATGTGACACAGGGGCTTATGGGAGAGAATTCCCAGTAACCCCTGCAGCTTGCCTAGGCGAGATGTAACGCAGTGGGAGGGGCTGTCTCTAAAAAGACACCCATCTCTGCTGTCAGGAATAGCTTTTGTTTTTTTTGTAGTCAGGGATCTCTGCAGTATCAGCTGAGCTGCAGCCTATACTGCAGAGTGACCTAACAGGTGGTAGGTCCGCTTTAATAAGAGAAAATGACAGTCAAGAGAAGGTACATTTCAGCAGATTAAACTTGAATTTAAATAATGGAAATGTACAGCTGAATCCTAATCAAGGTATGTTTCCAGTTACAATGTATAATTACATTTAAGAAAATGTGACATTTAGTGACAAATAGCATTAGTTTACTGTTGTTCATACTACATTTGTGCTATGAATAACACATTATAAAATTTGTATTACTGTAAATGCAGTTCAATATAAAATGAGCTGGAGAGTTGGATTACAGGGGAGGATCTGTATGTGGGGGGTGCTTCTCTCCAATGTACTGTATATCTGTCTGTGACACAATTCAGTAATTGTGCGCTCTGTCCAGCCTGCAGGCAGCGGGTGTTCTGAATAATGCATGCCTCTATTTACTGAACATTCTTGTCCTCTGTGTTTTTACAGCTATTGATTCAGTTTGCTTAATAGGAGGGATCAGACTCCCAGCTAGATTAGCCTTTTACTGATTGGAAACTACCCGGTTTTCCTGAAAATAAGGCATCCCCCTAAAATAAGGCACCCTTACATTTTTACCTCATGCTGAAATATAAGGTACCCCAAAGGTACTGTACTGTAACTCTGGACAGGGGGGATCAGAGGGGGCAATCAAAATGACACAGGAGGATCAGAAGGGGTTACTAAAATAGTAATCCCCCCCCCCCTCTGAGTCTTTGTGCCATTTTGATTCCCCCCTGTGTATTTTTAAGTGATACCCCAGTGCCGTCGTAAAAATAAGACATCCCCTGAAAATAAGATGTAGGGCATCTTTGGGAGCAAAAATTTAAAATTATTATATCACGGTCTTATTTTTGGGGGGAAACAGGGTATGAAGTTGTTAATGACACGGTTATTGTAAGCCTATATTATATGGAATTCAGGAAAAGGCACCATATCTGTAAACAGAAACATATATATGGAAAGGATAAATGTGCATCCAGACCGTGGTATTTGTTTTAGGAAAGGTTTAGACTGCTTTTCATTTTAAAAATGCTGTATTTTGTCCCCTTTTGGGTGTATTCACCCTTTTAACATTATGTTGGATTATGTATGGATTCCCATTGGTACTTGGTAACAACCCCAAAATGTTCCCAGAACCTCTGCTGGTGGTAGAGATTGTGGTGCTTGATGTGGCTCCTGCTTCCTATACTTGGTAATAACTGCTTGCACTCCTTATCACTCACCTGAAGTCCTGGCCAATTAAGACACATGACCAGGCAGTTAAGGAAGCCTCAGGCTAAAGGATTGCATGAGCCTGCTATATTGTTATTGACATCTGGACCATTTTTGACTACCCTGATTTCTGCCGGCCCTGACTTATCGCCCTGACTTTGCCTCTGCTTGCTGTTTCTGTACCTCGCTTTCGAATTTCTGCTGTCAGCCACTGCCAGTAAGTGTAGCTAAGGACCAAGACCTGGGGGTCTCCCGCAGCAAAACCCATCACTCCTTGCAGGGTACTTTGGTGAATTCCCGGGAGGCTCCTTAGATTCTGGCTTGCACTTGTCTGGTGGCACAGTGGGTCCACTGCTCCTGTGGTTCACATACACATACAGTGTGTATGTGTTTTTTGGATGCACTGGTGCTTGCATTTTCAATTCTTTAGCATTGTAGTAATACTGTTGCTTAGCTTACCCTTAGAAACGTGCACCATGCACAGAATATTACAGCTTGTATGCCGAACCCAGTTCATATAAATCGAAATAGCCCTTTGGAATATGCCTTGACCAGTTTTATCCTGTCTTTTTTTTAGACAGCTGCCTTTTCTATGCATGTTTCTATACCATGTATTAAGCCCCCATACACCTTACAATCTTACCATACAATTTCTGTACAATCAACTTTTTTTCTACCAAAACCATGTAATATGAGGACCTTTCTACACCTTCCAATCACTATGTATTCTATCGGGGAGGAGGCGGCACTACATAGTTGTTGGTAAATCTAAAGTAAATTGTATGGAGTGATCTGAAGGTGTATGGGGGGCTTTACATAGACTAAGTGCTTGGTGTTCTTTTGTTCATCAGTGGAAATATTCCCCGTCTGTATAAAGTACAGGAATATAAATTCCCCTCATTTCATTATAACAACATCTATTTTTCCATTTGTTGCATCTGACCATGCAGGGCCTCTGCGGTTTTTAAATTAGGTCTTTTCTTTGACAAATTTTAGCAGGACCTTCATGATTTGTTTTATGATTTTGTCTTCAGAGCAGGTATAGTGAACATGTTCATGTGTGAGGATGAACTTGCTTTGCAGCTTTTGTCTTTTGTCCACCCACACACCTCTTTGGAGTATTGTAGCTTGAGGGCATTAAAAACACAATTAAATGCCATTGAAGAGAGTATTCTAAAAAAGGTATTGTCAAGAACGCTCAACAACAGTTCCCTTCGGTTATGATCCTTTTTTGTTGTTTGTGAATAGAATGTTCATTACAAATGACTGAACAGTAAGGGAGAATGAAGTATATGAGGTGGGTCAAGATGTTTATCTCGAATACAAATCATCAAAGTAATATATACAAAATATTAGTGTGCACTTATTATATTAAGCAAAATTAAAAAATTTAACTGCTATCTATAAAATCTTTTAGAAAACACTAGGGCTCCACTTGGGCTAAAAAACGCATAGCCCCCGATCCCTTGGTCCAAGCCACTTAATGGAGGCTTTATGGATGATGCGCCCATTGACAGTCAATGGGCTATTATAGGGCTGTCTACAGATCCTGCTATAGCCCCTGATCCATTGGTCCAAGCCACTCAAAGGAGGCTTGATGGATGATGCGTCCATTGACAGTGAAGGGACGCATCAAGATGACATATGACTGAGTTGTATGTCAGCCCATACATTTAAAGGGGTGTGATATTGGCTGCACTATGAAGAGCGGCCAATAATGTGGTCCTAACGGAGAGAAAAAGGGGGGCTTGCACCCTCTGCATGCACTGGCATCCATGCCTTACTAGGTTTACTGTATGTTCAGGCTAACTATATGCATATTATGTATGCATAAATCTGATCAGGGTTAAATCCAATTTACAGAAGAAATGTACCAATAGGGATATCAGGAACAATGTAGGGTATTTCCTTAGTTTAGGGGGATTTTTGTCACCTTCTGTTGTGCTTACAAGACATAAGATTATGTCTATACCTCCATTGGAAACATTTCCCCTAAAATTTTTGGTATGACTTCCAACTGAATTTGTCTCAATGTAAGCACTCTTAAGCCAGCAATACATGTTAATTTATCTGTTGGATTGAGCAGTAAAATTTGCCAATTTACTGTAATTCAGAAAAAGAGGGGAGATGTGATCGGTCATGTTGCAAAATGTAAAGTGACTACAGAAGTGAGTCGGCTACAGAACTGATGAGGATCCTGTGTGCTCCACTAACACAGGGATTCTCATCAGATTGTAGCCAATTAACTTGGAGGGGGAGGAGACTCCACATTAACTGACGACAACAGGATCGGCCACAAAAAGTATTGGGTCGAAACCTCAAGGTGGGCACCCATGTAGTTGCGGGTTGATCGCCCGCAACTATGGCCTGGAATTGACATGTCTATGGCCGGCTTTAGTCACTCATACAAGTCTGTAATGGACTTTATAGGTGTTTTAATATATTTGTATCTGACTTTTAGTGGAGCATGTGCACACACCTCTATCTTTACAACTGAAAAGTAAGGATTTAACTGGAAATCTAAGGAATTTGTTTTTCATTGATTACTGGTACACAATAGGGTAGCACCATTGGTCAATGTTAGGTCAATGTTTTTTTTTTTCCCCCCACCACATCTGTCTCTTTCTTGGTTAAGTTCCCTATTACAGTCTTATAAGAAACCTGTCCTGATTATGGTTGTCCCATATGGATTATGGGAGCTGCAATTGCTCTCTTGTTATTTACCTTTTAGGAGTAATCACCCTTTACCTGTCTTCACTACGAGTCACTGAACAACAACATTGGGTTCTGAAACTTGCTTGTTCCATGGCAATGACCTGCACAAAGTGACGGATAAAGAGTCAGGATGACCTCCGTGGAGAATGCTCCTTCTATCACAAGTTCATCATGACAGCTCTGTATTATGTGATACCAGTTTCCCTGAGATAGTACCAAATAAACAAGTAATCCCATGTAATCTTCCTTAGACCACTGCCCTAATTCCGCTGCATTTCCTTACAATATTCACTCCATCTAACTGATACATGCTTATCAAGCTTCGGGGACATCTCCAATTAAGTCACTGTTTTTTTTTTAATTGGTGAGCAACTAAATCCTAATGTTATCTATCACAAACCTTAATAACTATTCAAGAAGACATTCTAGATCTTTTCTGCATCTGTCTTCATTCTTGACTTCTATCTTCTTTTTCTCTACCTTACATAAGGTCCCATACACTGGTCGATTTTTAGTTCAATTCCAGAACTATTGATCACATGCAAATTTGTGGTGATCGGTTGCTTGTGAATCGAACAACAACATGTTGGTAAATCCCTGTTCGATTGCCGTTACTTTGGATGGGGAGCCTGGTCGATCCTGATCGATCGAAGCGCAATGTGGTGGGATTCAAGCGCATCGTGTTGAGCATTCTTAGTTCGAATGGGTATGGACCAGTGTATGGGGACCCTTAGTCTTACTCTTTCCCCCTTCTAAGATACACAGGCCAATTACAATTGTCATTCCCGCTTGTTTTATTTCTTCTTCCTCATCATTGGTAGATATTTCGAAGACTTATTTAAAAAATTATATTGTGTTTGTTTTTTTTTTGCTATGATGCTTTTTCAGACAGCTTCTGTTTCTTTTGTAATTGTACAATGGACAGCATGCATAGCTAGAAGATGTTATTTTCAATTTTTAAATAACAAAACTTGTTTTAAATTCTACTTCATTCCTGTAGTGTGGTAATGCACCATTTGTTTCATATATATCATCAAAGCTTATGTGCCTCAAATATATCAAAGCATTTGATGATATCTATGGGGCACATAACCTTTCATTCAAAGGTTATGTGCCCCTTTTCTGTTCCTCTCCTCCTCTTCGTGGTGTAAGAAGATCCCGGGCAAAGATGCGCCAGCGGTGCATTGTTCTTATGCCCTTTAAATTAACAGTTAGGTTTTGGGGGCCGCATGAGGAGGACTGAGGGGGCCGCTAAAGAACACCCAAAGGGCTGCAGGTTGGGCACTTGGGACTGAAGCAGGGTACACACATGTAGATATGGGCCAGATCAATGGCTGATTTGAGCGGCGTGCATGCTCACAGCCATTTATTTGGCCCATATCATATGTGGCCATCGCTGTTTTTGAGCAGGACCAATCAATCCCGCTGGAAAACAGCCATATTGGACATGACCGCTTTAAACTCTTAACTCTAGGAAAGTATGGTAAAGTGCATATACCTCTCCTACCTATGCTTCTAAATACTGTGGTGAACCAAAGAGAGATGACACTTCCAGAAGTTTTTGGGTTCACTCCAGACTTTGGGGGATCATTTCTGCTTTGGTGTTGATGTTAGGTAATAGAAAAGATTAGTATAATTTGTGGTCCTTTACAGGTATAGCTAGACTTGTATGTAGTGAGTCGATTTAGTATAGTTACAAAGATGCTTTAAATTATTTTAACTTAAAACCCTGTTTTAAAACCATGGACATGCCTGCCAAAGTCCCAGAAGACCTGCTTTAACCAAAAAAATATTTTGTTCAACTTTACATCCTGTTTAGAATAGCTGGACAAGAAAGACAGCTTGTGTGTATTCTAAGTGATTTTAAGGATAAGCTGCTTAGTGTAAAAATACCCTTTTCTTTCCACATTCATCAAAAACAGCCCTGTGCTATAAATAACCTTTTGGCTCCGTACATTACAATTAAATTGGCTAAATCAGAGGGTTTTTTTTTTTCAAAGTGCCTTTCCACTGTAAAGAGAATATTTTGTTACTGCTTCCCTTTATTGGGTAACTGAAGTCATTTAAAAAGCAAGCTTTCAGGATGTCTGATTCCTTCTTTAGGTTTTAATACAATTCTGGTCTTTGAGACACAAAGCTCTAAGGTCATAAATGTCTGCACAAATAAAAGAGTTTTGTCTTGACACACTTGACTGATGGAGGCTGTCATCCACAAGTCGATTTATGAATACATTCGAGCACAATCGATTGCTGTGTCCTCAAAAATTGATTGCATTCAAGCTTTCTTCAAGCTGGATCAATCGATCCCAGTCGAAGTAAGTTCGGTCGAACAGGGAGCCAACATGTTGATAATCCTGTTCTATTTCCATTAATTTGGATGTTGACCAAGCGTGAAGTGGTGCAAATCGAGTCTCTGTTCAATCGACTTAGGTTGAGCACAGAGGGGTGACATCATCACGCTACGCTTGGAGGTTCATGGATTGAATGCCTATCAACCCCATTAAAACCGTGTCCACCCCATGGTTATGTGGGAACATAGCCTTAAAAACACATTTCTGGACATCCTTGTTCCTGACCAAAAATCATGGATAGGTTTGGGAGATAGGTGATGGGACATTTTAATAAGATACTTGTATTGCGATTCCCAAGACATACACTACCAGTGTTTAAACCGTTTAGTGAACCTCACCTTTTTCAGACTTTCGTTTTAAAGATGTATGCAGGGCTTTTCTAAGGATTTTCTACACTGTGTATAATATAGTTTTGTAGGTGCTAATTATCAAATAATTTCCCCCAAAATTGGTATGTTTGAACAGTCGGTGGCTCATTTTTACTTCATTCACCCATAATCTGCTGTCTAGGCAGTTCTCTTAAGACCACTAGTGCTTATGGGGGAGCATGTCATTGGTGCGAGTGGTTTTGGACTTTTTTCACACTTTGCATTACAACCGATTTATAGATGACTCAATCACCTCCCTACGCCCCCCCCCCCCCCCCCATCATCCTCCCCCTCCCCCCCCCCCCCCACCCCTTCACGTTTTGAATTGAATTCTCCATAATGCTAGCCCGAATTCCTCCTGAAGTTCTCCATCGAGGTCCCCACAGGACCTGTTCATTCTTCATCAGCCAAAGTCGAGAAAACATATACCATATAGCAGTGATGGGTAACCTTTTAGAGACCGAGTGTCCAAACTGAAACCCAAACCCAACTTATTTATCTCAAAGTGCCGGCATGGCAATTCAACCTGAATTACACACACAACTCATATGCACACACTAAACATGTGAACACACACTCTACTTTCTTATAAGATAGAATAGGAGAGGGTATGGGGTGCTGTGTGCAATCAGAAGAGAGAGGAAGAGAATTGACAGCATTGAGAACCAATAGGCTGCAGTTATCTCCTCTGGGCTGGCTGACCGCTCATGTGCCCACAAAGGGGTCTTCGAGTGCCACCTCCGACGCCATAGGTTTGCCATCACTGCCTTGTAGAAACATGTACACCTTTTGAAATACTAAATATAATGCGTTTGAATGTGGGCTGCGTCCTGTAATTTCTATCCTTGATCCCCCTTTCCTTATGTGAACCTACCTGCATTCTTTTATACTTGTTATTTTTTGTAAAAATTTTGTAAAAAAATGTTAGTAAAGAAAGAATGGGGATGAAAAGGGTCAGTAGGCCATGGCTAGATCTACAGAGCACGTTTCACACATTGTGGTAATGTTCGTTTTCATGAACACTTACTATCTGGAGAGCATGGCTTGTTAATGCAAGTATGTGTTTTTATAAATCTGCTTCTCCTCTTAATTGTAGAGTTTAGGTTTGCTTTAAAGAGAACACACTGCTGTAGGGCATGGATGTGTAACAAATATGAACCAAGCAGCCTGTTCTATATGGAGAAGAGAGAGGGTGGTTTCAGAGGCACAACACTGTGCCTGTCCCTTATAGCACACAACATCAGTCATTCCTGAAATGTTTATGGACATTGAGGAGAGTGGTGGTGATAAAGACTATGACAGCAATAGGGCCATGATGATCATAATGGTTTTCTCCCAAAAATATTTTTTTACTGGCATAAATACATAAGCAAAGTAAACGCAATTTTGACATTTTACTTGCACAGCATTTTCCTCTTGTTCTGTAGCTAGATGACGTGCGGCAACCAGGGAAAAAGCATTCTTTTTAAAAGGAGTATGTTCTAACAGGTGTGCTTTAACTGCATTTGTTGATATAATCCTGATCCCTGCTTTTTATTTACTTTGGCGATGTTTGGTGCATTGTTTTTTATTTTTAAAGGACTGTAATAGGATCCACTGCACCTGGAGGAAGCTCAATGTGTCATATATAAACTCGGGTTCAACGAAAAAAATGTTTTGTTTTGCTCTTTATGTATGTAGACCAGTGGTGGCCAACTTAGTTGATGTGGAGGGCCACAAGTGAGGCCCTCAGCATATTTTCAAACTATACTGCTTAGAAAGGTTATATGCCCCTATTCTCAGGTTATGTGCCGCAATATATATTATGCATTCGCCCCCGTTTTTGTGAAATAGAGGGAGCGTAGGCACTCACCTGTCTGCTGATGCCCTACTACAGTATAAGAGAAGAGGTGAGGGACTTGCTCAGACACCATCTGGGTCGCTGATTGGCTTGTATGTACCCTATCACATAAGTTTATCACCTCTCCTCCTCTTCCCACTCTACGAAGTTCCCGGGACTGTCAGTCGGTGATCGGTGGACAGGTTAGTTCCTATGGCCTATGCAATAACTATAAGGTTTTGGGGGAGGATGCAGGGGGGCCGCCAAAGAACACCCAAAGGTTGGGCACCTGGGATGTAGACCCATGCATGGTGAAACAACCAAAAGTGGGTTCCAAAGCAGATTGCTTCTATAAAGATTATATATATATATATTTATTACGCACATGTTAAGCTTTAAAGGTACAGAGGATATAAAATAATGTTGTAATCTACAAAAAGTTATTGAACTATCACACCCTTTAGTGTGACCTCTAACATGAACAGTTCAATAGGTAAATTCAAATCTACTAGCATAATAAAATGCAAAGTAAATTTTAAAGGAATACCATATATTCACACTATAAGACGCACTTTTTTCACCCGCAAAATCAGGGGGAAAAAGTGCCTGCGTCTTATGGTCCGAATCCTTTGTGGAAACACAAAGAAGGACTTTGCAGTGCAAAAGACGGAAGCCTCTGGATGCAGTGTCCCATAAGCATGCATTTGAGCAGCTATTTATGACCTTTACGTTTGACTGTATTTTTATTTAGAACTATACAGAATTTAGGGGCAAAACTATTTTTAGTTTTTTGAATATATGTTTTTTTATTTACTGTAGTGATTAGCTTTCAGATGTTGGGGGGGGGGGGGGGG
>CM070032.1:117513025-117526250 GCA_036250615.1 Ptychadena robeensis | reverse complement strand
GAACAGGACGGGAGCTCCAGCAACGTACGTCCTCACTCCTCCATGCGCATGCCACGCCCCCCCATTGGGTGATTTTATTTACTCTGCAGCATACCAACTAATTTAGGAGTCGTCATACAGACACTCACTAAGACACTATACCTACTACCCCTTCAGAGATACTTGGGGATTTCTCATTACTTTCTGGATGGCACTGCTTGTCAAACTTTGGAAGGTAGGCTTGGATCCACTTATCCTACATTTACTTGAGATATGTCTCCTGATATTCACTTTAACCCTCTGGGCGGTTTGAGGTTTTCGCTCTCCGCCCAGCTCTCTACACACCTCCGGCATCAAATAGACGCCGGCGGCGTGTGGAGAGGAGAGCGGCGCCCCCTCCATTAACATAACTACCTCACAGATGACGCCGAAGATACGGGGCCGGAAGGGCACACAGCACACAGCAAGACGGCGCTTTTGCCCGATCCCGGTACTGAGCTCGGGCAAACCGCTAGGGAGGTTAAAAACTATCTTTATCCAATCTAATAGCTATTAATATACTTTCTTTTGTTGTATACATATAGTTGGATGACAACTTAACAGTAGTACCTTAATATTTTTATACCTTATTTATCAAATCATTTACTTATAATAAATACATGTTTTTACAAGCATAGTCAAAGGGTACAATTAGTCTGGAGTGATATCGCTGCCTCTTTCCTGCTCGTTGCAAGCCCCTCTCATTTCATTCATTCTAATGACTGCATTAAACCTATTCTTTAGGGCTGAATATCTCCTACCCACCTGTTGAGTTAACATATACGCAGTGTTCTCCCCAGAGCAGATTGGCTGGGCGGCCCGCCCGGGAGATTTTAGTCCCCGCCCGGCACACAAGTCCTCCGCGGCGAGCAGCCTGACAGGCGGCGCCTCCCATTCTTCAGGAGCGCGCCACAGCCACTGAAAGACTCCGGCCCACGGCACACTACCGGAGCCGCGGGCCGGAGTCTTTCAGTGGCTGCGGCGCGCTCCTGAAGAATGGGGAGGCGCCGCCTGTCAGAGGACTTGTGTGCTGCCGCTGGCCGGCAGCCTATCAGAGAGGCCGCCGGACCGGTGCAGGCGGCGCGATGACGTCATCGCGCCGCCCGGCTGAAAAAAAATTCTGGGGAGAACACTGTATACGTCTGAATATCTGGACTGGACTGACTTATTTTTTTACCAAACAGATGTAAGTAGTGATGCAATGAATTGACTGCCATAAGAAGCTCACATTCCCATTGTCTTTGTATATGCTGTGACAATATGATGAATTGTTTTCTGATATTGATATATTCCTGTTTTAGAACTTCATATAAAGACTCCCCTCCCTGATGAAGCCCCTATGTTAGGGCTTGTTTCCACTGATGCGATCCCGCGCGTCTGCAGCCGCACGGTTGTAACCGCGCGGCTGAACGCATGGTATAGTTGTCGTGCTTTTTTGCGACGTGATTTTTTGTTATGTAGATTCGGATGCGGCTGGGACGCGGATGCGTTTCAAAACGCTGCAGCTAGTGTTCAGAAAACCGCATCCGAAAGCGCACAACCACACCAGTGGAAATTATATTGAAGTTTCCAATGGATGCGGTTGTTTGCGCTTGCGGCCACGTGGCTACAAACGCGTGGAATCGCATCAATGGAAACAAGCCCTTAGAGGGGGGAAACGCGTCGGTGACTATCGCCTCAGGAGTACTTTATTTTTGCGGCCATGTACTTCATGACTAAGACAGTAGACTTTGACGATGGTTTACTGAACGACTAGATTATTCTGAATATCATTCTGAATATCATGTATATTTTAATCATGTTTCCTGATAAAACCATGTTTTAACAAAAACGAATCTTGAAAATTTTGGTGCCTGAAAAGTCCCGGTTTAAAAGACTACACGCCAGAATCTCTTCTGGAACGGTTGGACTCATTAAACCACCACCTTTCTGTTTCTTGAATAGACATGGGTGAGGGGACACAAAAGCAATACATTTATTATACACAGTGCAAACAATGAAGTAATGACCATCATATCAGAAACAATGCACAATGTTGTGGATGTACACATCTGTACACATGCTTAGATAATTAAAATAGTCCAAATTTCACCCCAACGCACGTTTCGTTGAAGACTTTCAGGGGGTACGATATGTAATTTCATCGGCCAAATCAACATGACACAAACAGCTGACACAAGGGGATCAGTCATAGTGAATAACCAAATCCACATAAAAGTGGACACGTCATGTCCATAGATCAATGTAGGGGGAAAGACATGATTTCTGAAGATGGCGTCCCCACTGGTAATCTGCGTAACAAGACCCAAACCATCAACTGATCATGTTTACCAAAGTAAATGTTAAAAAAAAAATCGGTCTTGGTGTACGCAGATCACCACAGCATTTATGTGGTTAAAGTCTGTCTTTCCGTTCCCCACTGGTGTCGGTGTAGCGGGGACACCATCTTGAGAAATCACGTCTTTCCCCCTATATTGATCTATGGACGTGAGTAACCCTTGAGGGTCTGTGGCCACTCTTATGTGGATTTGATTATTCACTATGACTGATCCCCTTGTGTTGGCTGTTTGTGTTTGTTTTTGTCCTATGAAATGACCTATCGTACCCCCTGAAGAAGTCCTTTACAAAACGTTGGGGTGAAATTTGCACCATTTGTGTACTTCTGCAACATTGCGCATTGTTTGTGATTGATATGATGGCCATTACCTTACCTGTGCACTGTGTATAATAAATGTATTGCTTTTACATAGTGAGTGGCCCGTCCCCTCGCCCATGTCTATTCCAGGGGAAATGTTGGGTGATGTGCTTATGCCATTATCAACTTCTGTCTGTTTTTGGGATGTTGGCTACTATACATTTGAGAGTGGAGTTTTATTGATTATAAAATCTTACAAACACCTCTGGAAGAGCCTGACATTGTGACTGGATTCATGGAATTTATTTAGCCCAAAAAAAAAGCATTTAGTTTTTTTTGAAAATTCAATTCAAATAAAAAAAAAAATCTGATTTTTTAAAAAAAATCCTTGATTTTTATCCACTCGAATTGACAGTCTATTGACATTGATCCGCAGGCACGCATTTGAGCCGTGTATTATTCCAGTCCGTGGAAGTGGAGTCCAGCTCACTGGTGGTAATGGGAGTGGTTCGGCCGTGGCTGAAATACTGCGCTGCATTTGCTCTTAAACTGCCTCAGTGGAGCCTTACCATGTATTAAATGCTTAAATGTTAAACTGATGTGCAATTACGTTGCAGTTGTAATTAGCCAATATAAAGGTCAAGTATAGGATGTTTTGGGGTTTTTTTCCACAAAAAAATATGTAAAAGACCAATAATTGCAATACTGTAACACAACTTTTTTACTTAATAAATTAACCTCCCTAGAGATACGCCCGAAGCCAGTTCGGGCAAAGGGACACTGCAATTGGCTTCGGGCACAGCGCGGGAACTTACCTGGTCCAGCTGCCGCCTCCATCGGGACCCGGGCTTAAAGAAAAAAAAATTTTCTTCTCGTTTTTTAAATATATATTTTTTTACTTTTGGACTGGATTAGACAAATGTCTTTCTCTAATCCAGTTCAAAAGTGGATCCAGCAAGCAGAAACGCTCCCGCTGAGTGCCCGAGTGCCTCCGGAAATAGCCGATGCCTCCGGCTATTTCCGTGATCGGCACTCGTGTACCGATGATGTCACAGCCCGGGTGGGAGATTTTAAATTTTAAGGTACAAAAAAAATAAGTTTTTTCATTAGTTTACATTTGTTTTTTATTTTAAATGGATTGGATAAATGTTTTATCCAATCCAAATCAAAAGAAAATAAAACAAGTGTAAGCTTACAGAATTTTTTTTAAATTTATCTCTAAAGCCGGCCATAGCGCTTCAATCTGTGGCCGATTATGCAAATGATCACCGTGCGCAATCAGGGTGATCACTTGGTGATCAATCACAAAACGAACACGCCCACCTGGAGCAACCGTTCATACTCGCACAAAACTTTGATCAGCCAGAGAACAAACGTTTTTCTCTGGTCGATCGCCAGACAAGGGTCCCCATCCAAAGTATTGGTTGTCGAATTGCAAATGGTGTATTTCGAACGATTGACCATGGCATGATGATGTCATCATGCTGCGGCCGATTGTTCGATAAACGCCCGCCAAGCATAGCGTCTATGGCCGGTTTAACCTCCCTAGCGTTACGCCCGAAGCAAGTACTGGCGCAGCATTTCTACAGAGCTGCAGGCACAAAGAGCCTTTCCGCCCCCATCGGCGTCATCGGGGAAGCAGATGGGGGTGGAAAGGCAAAACACTGTATCACTTTTGGTACAGAAATCTGGACCTCCGTGAACCGCCAGGGAGGTTAAGAGATAGAAATGGATAAATAACAGGTTTATCTTTGCTTGCTGGAAAATCTCATTCTGGGGTCCCTTCAATAGTAGAGATGGTCACACAATTTCAACTAGCTAATTTATGAGTTAATTGGGAAGCCCTTGAACATACAATCATCCAAAATATTGTTTGAGATGTTGGGAGCAAATGTATTTTTGGTGATGATGCCATGTTCAGGGACTTTGCAAACAACACAGTCGGCTAGTCCAAATTTTGTGAAAATATTGCGACCATCTCTAGTGGGAAATGGAAGCACATCCTTAGCATACTGGTGTTCACAGTGGGACATAAAATATCTAATTTACACTAAAGCTTGACAGTTGACTGTCTCAATTACATTGAAATTTCTCCTGTAGTTCTAAAATCTCCCAGTATGCTATTACCGGATGTGGAAACTCCTGCCTCACTGGCTAGGAAATACTTTTGTTTCCTAATAAAATGTCTATGGACATTTTAATTGCTAAAGGAGGTGAATATCACTCCTGGACCTCATATCGCTATCACCCCCAATAACTCTTCCTAACTCTGATTTAGGTATCTCCACTAACTAACCCTTTACTCTAACCTGTCAGTCATGTGTGTCTAGGAAAAAGTGTATTTTTTGTTAAAATATTTATGACCTTGTAACTTTGTGTATAAATGTGACATGTATCGGCCTGAAGAAGGAATCGGCGACATCCAGAAAGCTTACTTCTCTAATGACTTGACTGGTTAGTCAATAAACAGTCACTTGACTTCCAAACTTTCTGTATTCATCCATGGCTGACAGTACAACAGATATGAGAAATCACTTGAAAGCCCCCCACTATTTCACCACAATACCCACTTGGTGCCCTAATGGCCTATCACTGAGTCTGATATGTGCTGTGTTTCAGAGGGAGAACACTTGGCCCCATGTATGTGTTGACGTTGCTGAGCAGGATCTTGGTCAGTCTGGGGGCATGATGGAGCAGGAAATTATTTTTGTGAACATTTCTTGTGCTTTTTCCACTTTCTAGCTGAAAAATAGTAGGTCCAGACAATTTGGAAAGAAAATATACTGTCAGATGTAATTTTATGAAAATAAGAGTGTTGTAAGGGCTCTTGCGCAGTTTATTTCTGTCTGCTGTCGGCAATGCACACAGCTTACAATTTGCAGACATTGCCTGCTCGGCGGATGATCTGTTTACACATCCGCCGATGCAGAGGCTGAACGTACTCGACTACATTTAGCCTTACATCGGTGGAGCGGCTCGGCGCCGTAAAGAAAGATCCTCTGCCGAGCAGGTAAGGCTATCTGCTATGTTGGCTGACAAAATGGAAACAATCCCTAAAGATGTGTTTGACTTTTTTTATTTATTTATTTTTTTATTATTATTTCATATTTATGTAGCGCCAACATATTACACAATTACACAATTAGCGCAGATGATATATAGCCATGTCACTAACAGTCTTTCAGGGGAGATCAGAATCTAATGTCCCTACCATAGTCATGTATATTTTACCAACACAGCCATATATCATTCTAAAGCCCCCTATAAACCTTACAATCTCGCCATACAATTTCTGTAAATCAATTTTTGTTCTACCAAAACCATGTAATATGAGGAGCTTTCTAAACCTTCCAATCACTATGTATTCTATCAGGGAGGACCCGGCACTACATAGTTGTTAGTAGATCTAAAGAAAATTGTAAACGGAGTACCTGTAGGAAACCCACGTAGACACGGGGAGAACATGAAAACTTCTTCCAGTGTGAGAGAGCCCTAAAAACTGACTTAACCTTGCAAAAGTTTTTTTTTATCTAGTTGATAATAGATGTTTCCAGCATAAGTGATGAATATAGAAACTGTATAGGTGTAAGACACAATTTAGCTTAAGTGCTGCACGTGTTTCATTATCTGCTGTACATTTAGGAAATTGTTCTTTTTCAAAACTGAAACGGTACATTTCTAAGTGATTTTCAGCATTAGATGCACTTTCAAACATTAGTCCCAACACACACATCTGTGCATAGAAAACAAAATGTAATATCGGAAGCCTTTTAGTATATTCACTGTATGCCATTAACGTTCTTTTGAGGGGTCAATAGATTAACCTTTATGTGTTATTTAACAGTGTTTTAGTTTGATCACCAAATAATTTTCTCATCAAATTGTTCACTCACATCAATATTGCTCAGTTTATTTTTTGTGTACTGAACTAGTCATTTACCCACTGCAAGGCTTCGCTACCTTGCTCTTGCTGCAATGCCAACATCTTCCGGCTGCTCTCTTCCCTTTTGAAATTTTTTTGCAATGTTTGACCAGACAAGCCTGGGACACATTGAGGCAACGGATACATATAATGCCACCAATATCATTCTGGGGTCCCTATTCTATACGTCAGTGATGGTGAACCTTTTAGACAGAGTGCCCAAACTGTAACCCAAAACCCATTTATTTATCTCAAAGTGCAGACAACACAAATCCTCTGGGTTATAACTCGGGGTTCAGTTGTTGTTCATAGGGGGACAGTGCAGTTACAAGCTTCTTGTAAATCCTAGGCTGCTGATGACATAGCATAAAAGGCAAAGATCCAACTTGCTGTGTAAAGAAACTACAACTGCAAGCATTACATTCTGCCAGTTGCTAAAGGACTACACTGCCCAGCATGCCCTATGAGCGTTCTTCTGCCTTCTCTTATCATTCTGTCTTCTACTCACACACATTACACACACTCTCTCTTACATATTACATAAATACACACCTTTTTCTTAGCTTACTGCTTGTCCCTCCCTGGGCTTTTGATTGGCTAGCAGTGCTAGTAGAGGGTATAGGGTGCTCTGTGCAATCAGAAGAGGGGAAAATACTGACAGCATTGGGAGCCAATTGACTGCAGTTGTTTCCTCCATCAGCCTCTGTTTTGGCTGCCAGGTCAGTTACCCACAGAGATGGGCTCCGAGTGCCACCCATGCCATAGGTTCGCCTTCACTGCTACCAGTGAATGCTGAATGTCCACAGTGAAAAGTGGAACATATCTAAATGTACATGTGCATTCCATTAAAGAAAGCGGGAATCCCCTGGTGTGTCATTGATAACAGCCATGCAGATACAGAAATGCAGCGGATCACTTAATCTAATATAAGTCTTACAGGGAAGGTCAAATCGTTAAATAAAATGTATTAGTTGCCACCCTCAAAAAAGTTCTACACCCCTAAGGATAACCTAGAACATGTGTCCCTGAAATACCATGCTAATTGTCCCCAAAAGAAACTAGCACAGTGGGGTTTTTTAATGGACAAACCATCAACAGTTAAGTAAAAAATGTTGTCTCATATATGAAGGACCAAAGTACTAGAAACGTCTAACCTGAAGAAAAAAAAATGCCGCAAATTTCATACAGATATTGCAGATTCAGACACAAGAATGATGGTATGTTCAATGTGATTCACCCTCATTGGGGCTTCTTCAGAGATACTATTGGTGATAAGTACCACTCTATAAACAGAATCAAATATACAGGGAGTGCAGAATTATTAGGCAAATGAGTATTTTGACCACATCATCCTCCTCACCTCTTTAGCATGTGTCTTACTCCAAGGCTGTAAGGCTCGAAAGGCCTACTATTCAAAATTTTTTAAAAATAAGCACATTAGGTGATTGTGCATCTCGTGTAATGGAAGGGTTGTGGTTACGGACATCAAAACAGCCATATATTAGGTGTGCATAATATTAGGCAAAACTTCCTTCCTTTGCAAGATATCTCACTATTTTTGACTTTTCTAAGCCGTCAAGTCCTTTCTTTTGAACCATTTTGCAAGAGGGGATGGCAGCACTCTTAAATTGCAAAGCTCATGAAAGCTGTTGACTCATCAGGAACTAATAATAGCGTTTCATTCAAAATAGTCACTGGGTCGCAAGAAGCGTTGTTGGAACACAAAGGGGCAAATTAAGCCCATGAAAACTGAGCAAAGTCAAGAGTTGAAGCTGCCAAGCTGCCCCTTGCCAACAGTTTGGCATATTCAGAGCTTGCCAACATCACTGGAGTGCCCAAAAGCACGGTCGGGCAATATCAGAGCCAGGTGAAAGACGACCACCACTTTCTGAACCAAGACACACAAGCTTGAAAAGTCAAGACCTGGGCCAAGAAAATTCAAGACCTGATTTTCTAAGGTTGTATGGACTGATGAAATGAGAGTGATGTCTGATGGCCAGATGGATGGGCACGTGGCTGGTTGGTAAACGGCAGAGAGCTCACAGTCCGACTCAGACGCCAGCAGGTTGAAGGTGGACAGAAGTACTGGGTGGGCTAGGTATCGATCAAAAGATGAGCTTGTGCGGGCCTCCTTTCGGGTTGAGGATGGAGCAAGCTCAAATCCTAGTCCTACTGCCAGTTTCTGGAAGACCACCTCTGGCAAGCAGGTACAGGAAGAAGTCTGACCTTCAAGGAAAAACATTAATTGTCATGCAGGAAAATGCTCCATCACACGCGTCAAGTACTCCACAGCGTGGCTGGTTAAGAAAGGGTATAAGAAGGAAAACTTAATGACATGGCATCCTGGTTCACCTGATCATGAAACCCCATTGAGAACCGGTGGTCCATCGTTCAAATGTTGTGAATTTACAAAGGAGGGAAAACAGGACACCTAATCTGAACAGTGTCTGGGAGGCTGGTGGTTGCTGCTGCACGCCAATGTTGATGGGTGAACAGAATCAAAACACTGACAGAATCCATGGATGGCAGGCTTTTGAGGGTCCTTGACAAAGAAAGTTTGGGCTTATTGCGTCATGATTTGTTTTTGTTTTAGTTGTTTGAAGTCAGAACGAAATGTATATTTGTGAATGTTAGATGTTTATATTGGTTTAATGGTAAAAATAAAATAATTGAAATGGGAAAATCAAATCCATATTACTATGTTGACTGTTATTTAAAATACCCATTTCAATGCATGTACAAGATTAATCCTCCCTAGCGGTTGTGACGAGCACAGCTCGTCAAGAGTTGTGTTGACGAATAAAAATCTGGATGAGCGGGCTCACCGTGAATACCGAGGCGGACAGATCGAGTTAAAGGGTTGCGAGGGGTTGGGGGCGTGACAAAAAAGCCCTCCATGTAATGGAGGAGCTCCGGATTTCCAGCACACAACACAGCTTACATTAATGATGCCGGGCGTGTGTGGAGAGAGGCGGGGGGGAGGGGAGAATTGAGGCAGTGTTACTGTGTCACTGCCGCGATTCCATACCGTCTGTTAAAAACGCACGTATGGTGCCAGTGCGGCTAGGGAGGTTAACCAAATGGGGTGCCGATTTGATGCTGTTGTTTTTATTTTAATCGTCATTAACCTCCTATGCATGACTATACCTGACTAACTGTTTGTCACCATCCTGAAGCCCTAAGTCCCCTAGCCCCTGCTTACCCAGGGGGAATTTTCTGTATTACTTGGATTGAGGACCCTACCTCCCATCAATCCATATTAGCTGCTTTGTACTACGTATTTTGGGATGCTGGCTCAATGCTTATAGACCTAGATTTTTTGTCTTTTGGTTCCATAATTGAAATGGGTATAAATTAGTTTTTTTGTTAAGTTGCCTACATAAAATTAATGCACAGTAATAAAATAGTCACCTGCACACACAGAATACCCCCTAATAATTAATGCACAGTAATAGTCACCACCTGCACACAACCCAAAAAGATTAATCCCCCTAATAATTATTATGCAACCGTAATAGCTCCACCTGCACACACGATATCCCCTAATAATATGCACGTAATAGTCCACCTGCACACACAGCATATCCCCCTAAAATAGTAAACTAACAACTACTTCTCAAAATATTCAGCTAATGATATTAATGCGTTTTTTGGGTTTATTAGACATGGTGGTGTTCACTAATAAAAGTATTCCTCAAAATACCACTTGCCTAATAATTCTGCACTCCCTGTATGGTTGTGGATCATCAGTTGGATTCTAGATACACTTGGGGTTTGCAAGTTGAACCAAAACTGTTTGCTGTGACAATCTTGCTCTGATGGTCTTCCATGATGGCTAACTAACCACCCATATAGATAAGAGAGGAATCTCATGACTCATTAAGGGAGGTTATTTGCAGTGTGGACATGGACTGGAAGTAACACAGATGAACATCATGGTTCAATTGTCTTCAAATAGTGTATTCCTTGGCTAGTCAAGTCAAGAAAACACAAAAGAACAACCAAAATAGGTGGCACAATGCAACCACAGCAAACCCCCAGGACGCCATAAAAGAGGGCAGTAGGAAAAGATGTCGATCGGAGAGTGTACGGGAACAGGGAGAACAAACTTAAAGGAAAACGGATACCAGAACCCCACGCCATGCCGACAGAGCGTACCTGAGAGTATAGAAACAACTGAGAAGCTATAGGACGGGGGCGAGTACATTAAAATCCACATATGGGGATATCAATTGAGTGTATGGTTTGGTCATTGAATGCAGAACAACATATCCAAAATTGGATTCGGTTGTAGATCTAGGTGATGGCGGGTGAATGTGGTGGTCAAACTTAATAAAAAATGAGTAGTAGACATCCTGGGTCAACGTCAGATAGGTCCACTTATCCATTGGGGTGTGTACCATTCCAACATCAAATGGTTTAATGGACTCTAACCATAACCCTAACCACCCCCCTGATCTCTCTGGAATTGTCTTGCTATATGTTTTGATGAACATGTTACAGACAAAAAACAGAGACAAAAAATCTCCCCTGAGAACCCAGTGGGGTAAATGTCTTGGGTGGACTGTATAGTATTGATCTCCATCATATCATCAACTGGAAATATACTTATTCGTGACCCACCCGATAGGAATCAAACCAACTGTGTTCAGTGTATTTTTCTTCTTTTTAACTAGATATTGAATACTGTTCTAAAAATTTTATATTATGGTCCAATTGTAGTACAATAAAACCTCTAGTAGTGTTGGTACAATGACCATTGGCCATCATTAGGGAATTCGACAATAATTCTTATTGGAATAATTTACAATTTATTTGGATAAGAGAAAACATCATTTTGTGGATATTAAATTGGCTTTATACAAAGTTAAAGAGGGTGGGTATATGGTTCATGGGTTTCAACAAATTGTTTTCACAGTGTGGCCCAAAAAAAACCCCTTCATCCACATCACCACCACAACTCACCTTAGTTTCTTCTGCAAAAACATACTCTGGTGTGCTTAAGGCAACTAATGAATTTACTAGAAGTCTAAAAAATAAAATCACTTTCAAACTTTCATATTTATAAAATGAAAAGGATTCTTTAATAACAACGTAGGACCCCCCCAGTTTCAAAGTTACATAATTAAGTCTCAAAGTCTCACATAAAATTTGAATACATATCCAAAATCAACAAAAAAACACGCTGTGTCCCGTAGTGTACAAAAGGGGTTACAGTATTCTGGAGAAAAGAAGAAACCCAGGTGCTACAAAATACATAAAACTTTTAATAAACCACGTAACAAAATACACCTCCAATCCTTATAGTAATTTGGTCGTTACAACAGTTACATCCATAGCTAATTTTAGTTGATAAACACATGTTGGTCAATACACCTAATAATTATTCTCTCAAATTAAATCTATGCAAAACTAGTATTTAATGTAACCAATTAGTATTTAGAAACATAATAAAGACATACAATTCAGCAAACACTGGAACAATAGCAATGCTAACGACATCATATGCCTCTCTTTTTACAATCAGTGTCCAACCATAGGTGATCAGTAAATCATATTTAATTAAACTCTGAATGGCAGGATGGACGTTAAGCTCGCCTAGTAAAAAAGAACGATACTACTAAACTTTACAACAACAAAACAAAAACAACCAATGCTTCCAATAATTTCATAGGTGTAGTAACAATAAGGATAAAAACAGCGCTGAGTAGTTTCCTCTAGTCTAGATCATAGAAGTGGCTTGTGGTGAACCCCCTTTTTTAATACCCCAACCACAGTATAACTTAATAAAATCATTTTTTTTTTTTTTTGCTGACACACACTACGTAAGAATGAGGAGAAACCCACACAGGTAATGCATTTTGTATCTTTTCTTCATCCTTGATATTCCCTCTCAACATATGAAATGTTAAAGTTAAATGATCCCTTTACTGAAGTCTGCATAAATGTACACGTCTGTATTCCTTTTGTAGGTTTCTTCTCTCAGGCAGGGCCGCCGAGCTCCAGCAGTACTGCTACAGACTGCCTGTAGGATCCGGCTGGTTGAAGGCCAGCTGGAAGGTAATCCATTCCGTGAGCCACGGTCTTGGTGCACTAAGTTTCTTCTCCTGAGGATGCTAATACTAAATCACGACGATGAAGTACGACTAAGTGGCAATGGGTGCCGCTTCTAAATGTTAACAATGTAAATATTTTGAAGATATCTGCCAGGCCATATATTCAATATGAGCCCATCAAACCAACATTGTTGGAGATGTAGGGAGGGTTTAACATTTTATATAGGGAGCATTAACACTGGGTCTGGAAAGGTGGTGCCAGAATAACATGAGACATTCTTTTTTTCATTTAAAGTCAAGTAAAAAAGTATTACCATATATACCTTATGATATTGCGTACATTGGGAGTCAAGATAAAAATTACAAAAAGCACAATACAAAACAAAACAAACAACCAACCAAAAAGCATTTTGTCAGGTGGACTTTTGAGTGAATTGGCCCCGCACATGGCCACATCATCCAAATCACCATGTGCTATCATCCCATCAAAACAAAAGCACAATTTGCTGTGTGTTCTCTAACTCTCCTAACTCTACCTTTGCTTTGCTGCCATTTTCAAACCCCACTAAGGCTTTGTTTTCCATTATAAAAAAG
>CM070032.1:117475661-117509075 GCA_036250615.1 Ptychadena robeensis | reverse complement strand
TCTTTGTAGAGAAAAAGTTACAAAACATCATTTTTGGAAGAAATGGGATGAACATTTCAAGTTATTAACATTCCCTTAACTACTGCCTAGTAGGAATCTTTTCTCTTTCTTTTTTCATGGATACATGTCTAATCTGAAAAGGATTAAACCAGACTCCTTTTTTTAAAATACTCTTCTGCTTTTCCTTTTAGGTAACCACCACTTGGGGATCTGACGTATATACAAGCCTGCCTTTTTCCTGTGCCATTCCAAACGTGGACAAAGCCTACACCTTTTAAATATTTATTAGTTTTTTCCACAATTCACAATTTGTTTGCCTTTTTATATAATTTTCTATTAAAAAAGCTTTCTTTTATAGAAATGTTACAGTTTAGAAATCTATACAGACACACAATACCACAGTATTTTACACAGTTCCATCAGTTTGGATTTAGACCTGCGATTTGTTAAAATGAATATTGATGACCCGTTTTCTATTTATGGGGAAATGCCAAGTATTTTTCAACAGGTACAGAAGTTTTGTGAAAATGAAAATAATTATGATCATGTTAGGATCAAAAAGTCAGTATATCTTCCTGTGTCCTCTGAAATGTAGCATTTTTATCAATGTATTAAATATAGATATATTCTAATTGAGTGTGTTTTTCTTATTTTTATCGGATGCATGATTTATTTTCAGTCGGTACACTGCCTTCTTTAAATGATCAGGATATAATGGGAATATGGCTGGCCCAAATGACTCTGAGATTTGAAAGACTTTTGAAGATGTAATAATAATTTTCAAAAATATTGTTGTTATATAGCCTCTATGGTAGGCCTCCACTATGCACTTGGATGCGCTGAAATTACATCACTGTCGGGCCACGTTATCAGCTGCATTGCATAACGCATCCAATAACACAGCCCTTTAAATGATAGGCACGTTAGTCATACATAATTCTGATTATTTATTGATTATCAATGGGCACGTCATCTGTCAAGCCTCCATTGCGTTCATGTACATTAACATGCAGGTGGTAGTGACCGACAGAACGGAGGCTTTGACATGCTGTGAAGACAGCCCTGTCATAGCCCCATTACCGTCAATAGGAGGCTTGTGCACTGCGCTTAAATCCCTGTGTTGAACTCCACTAAAACCATGAAAGTCAAAGGATACGTCTACACGTGTTGGCGTGATCTGTTTAGTTGTGTTGCATTAAATTCAACATGGAGCACCATTGGATTGGATCCATTAATGCAGCGCATCCTTAATGCATAGTCAGGGGTGACTAATTATGAAAGGTTGCAGTTAGGGGGTGAAATTGGGAATGTAAATTAATAATCAGAACAAGATTTGACTTCTAAGGGTGTTGGAGATCTGTGGGATGAAAGTCAGAGTAGGCAAACGTAAGGGTTAAATCTAAAAAGAGAAAAGTACTGTGTGACAGCAGGGATATGACTGAGAGGTTGACATTTGGGCTGCATGTAGTTTCAGGGTTAGTTACCAACCCAGAAAATGTGAGGGTTCACTACTGAGGTATGAGATCTGGGGGGTCAAACGTGTTGTACATTTGATCCAAAGCCAGCTGGTGACCTGTGGACGGAGACAAATAATCAGAGGCTCAATAAGGAACAGGGAGGTCCATCTGCAGCAGGATCTACCATGCAGGAGCTGACACACAGGACAGTGAGGAAGACGCCATACATATAGGGTGAGTACCAAACACCATCTCCTGGTTCTCATCCAAGGAGCTCACTAAACAAGTTATGTGCACCCCTGCGCATAGTGGAATCAAAGCCTAACTGGTACTTAAATGTTATGATGCAAAAGAACATAACAATATAATCCAACAACCAAAGAAATGTCATAAAAGCTTCATTCACTCATGCGGTTTCTGGGCCGCTGACACTCGGGCACCTGCACGCAATGTGTTTGTAATTAACCTATGGACGAATACCTAAAAAGTAACCAGGGAACACACTGGGTTGCTTTCACCAGGCTGCCACACTTTTTGGGTGTCCTGGCACAGCCTAAATCCAGCATATGTACATAAATAAAAAAATTATTGTGTAGGAAGAACATTTGTATCAGTAGCTGCCTCTATTGCATTATTGCTAAGATTTCTTTTTAAAATAAGATGTGCTAAGGTAGATGTTCTGTTCAGGTTTTCATAAAATCATTTTTCCTTGTCGGTATTTTGGATTAATAGAAATATAATTGAAAACCTTCAAAAATTATTACATTTGTGTTTCATTATTCTATGCCCCTAGAAAGCAAATAGTTTAGCAGAAGCGCTTATGTATCTAAGCTGAGTCATTTATCTGCAATTGTAGCCGTATATGTTGGGCTGTGTTCACAAGCTTCTTGTTGTGTACCATAGCTAAGCATTCACAAATCATCTTAAGCCCATCTTGTTTTTTTTTGCTTTTGCCCAAATGTACCTCGGCTTTGCATAGAAGTATTTGCTTATTGTGTTGTGTAGCTATGCATACGATCGATCCTATACAATAAAGGCAAGTTGAACTGTTATTTGGCAATCCCACACCAATCTAAGGAAAGCAGATTCAAGCTTTTTAGAGAAGGTTAAAGGTCCCCATACACTTACCAACAGGCTCTCGAACGGGTTGTCACCATGCTGTGCTTGGGCACCCTTCGTTGGACAGTAATGAATGTCAATCCTTTGGGGACATTGGGCCATGTTCAGTTTGAGTGTTGTGCATGTATCCAGATCATTGCTGCATTTTGTTTACACTGCATTAACACAGGTGGAGAAGGACAATTCAGTCCTATGGAACCAATGTGCCAAGAATGTCTTCAAAAAGCAAAAGATGCATTTTTGATGCGTCCAATGCTTATGTAATGGACAGGTTTAGATAAATCGGCACATGCAAAAGTGGCTAACTGCGTTGATGTTGATGCAACGCTGATGTCTTTTTTTCATCCATTGAATAGCATGTGTATTTGAGTTTCATACCCTTGTTCTAGAATCTTATTATAGAAGTACCATATTGCCCCAACCCTTCTAGTTATCCAGAGTTTTATGCAACTAAATCTGAAATATTTGTCAATTTTAAGGGGAAATCCCAACTTAGTTTTATAGGAATAAAGATTTGAAGAATTCCTCCTACTGTGGATGGCAGTTGCAACTTTAGATATGCCATTGTTTTCTGTTCAAAATATAAGCTTTGAAAATAAATTAAAATAAATAAAAAAAATCAACGTGACCGCTAGATATTTAGAATTCTATACAACGAGTTTAATTTTATGGTCAGGTTGGCTTTAAAACATTGCTGCCATCTTATAAAACTGAAGTAGTAATCGGCTGTTTAAAACATGGAATGAGGATATTTTTTATTTTGGCCCAACTTATATGTATTGCTTTTCCACTGGACTAACTCCTGTTATATAGATGGTCTTTTTACATTGTAGGCTACTGGGAGAAGAATTGTATCTTTACATTGGGGGTCAGTAGGAAAAGGGGTGCACCAAAATGCACTGCCTTATACTTGCAATAATAAAAATGAGAAGTGCACAGTTTTATTGGAGGTTGAAGTTGGCTCAAGCAAGATCATTAAAGGGATAAAAGAATTTAGATAATAATGATATTACTGGCTCTGACACTTTTCAAATATTCTGGAATTATGCAAACAGGGACAAATCTGCTACAAAAAAATATATATATACCAGAATCTATACAGCGAACATATGAAAGCTGTGCAGGACTGCACAAGATATAGGTCACCAGAAGCAAATTGGCCCCCATTTATCTTTTTTTGTCTGAATATTTCTAAAATTAATAGCTCTAATTGATATTTTCAAATAGTCACAACTTTATTTGTGATAATACCTTAAACAACATTTAAAATAACCTTTCATGAGAAATTATTTCAAAAGAACTTTAAACGCATCTGACCATCACACCTTCCAGGGACTTTCTCGCATATAAGCTTTCTCCTCTTTTGTTGTGGTGGCTGAGAAAAGGATATTCCTGTTTTTTGGGGAAAAAAGATAACAAAAGGAGGTTATAACACAATGGTTTAGAAAAAGTTAAATGTCATAAAAGACAGTGTGCAAAAGTGTTTGCGAGGCGAGGTGCCATAATCGCAGAACGACCCTGCGGTGTGAAAGTAAGGATTTTTGTTAAGGTTTGAAAGCATAACTTAAGTTTCATGAACATACCTGATCATCATTATTTAATGATTTTTAGGTTTATGATAAAACTAAGATTATGAAGCTGAAATAATAGTACTTCAAGTAAACAATAGTTCTGTTTTTTTTATTGCATATAGTTATTTTGAAATGTAACTAAGAGCCATGATTATTTTAAATAGGTTGTTTAAGTTTTGAAGGATAGCTTTACTTACTGTGTGAGAAATACAACATACTGGAATTCAGATGACCGTACTACTGTATTTTTCTTCATCGAGAATCTGGAAATATGTAGGTTGTCTGCCACTGGGACACAAAATAAAAGGACTATCCAAAAAAAGGATTCCCACACTATCCTGCCTAGTAAAGGTAGCCATACATGAAGCAATCCTGCTGCAGCCGGCCCCTCAGCTGATTGGCGGGTACCCTTTGTGTGCCGCCATTACTTTGTGTGAAAATTTTGAAGTGGTGGCTGTAAGAAGACCACCTAGCCACACAATATAAGATTGAGACTTTTAAATAATTGAATGCAACCAAATTTAAACTATTGTGAACCTTAAAGTGTACTTTCTCATTTTTACATTAATTTCAAGAATGGATGGGCAGAAGCAACTCATGGCACTCAAAAATTGGAAGATTGTGTTTTAATGAAACACTGTACCTGATATTGCTTCTTTTGTGTTAACATCGTTTATTGTGAATCTTCTTGTTCCAGCAGTTGACATTTGAGGTAACTGTAAATCCTGCTCGTTACTGAGGACTGAGGTCATGCACCCCAATCCATACTCTGAAGAAAACTGTGTTTCTTCTACAAGCAGTTCTTTGGTAACACTTGTTGCATCATCCAGCTGCTTTTTGCCATTTACTGGGGTTGTGACATTTTGCTGGCTTGATGAATATACAAAGAAAAAGTCTCTAGTGGTTGAAATACTTGGATTGGCTCCAGTGGTAAAATATTTATTTTGAGGAAGAATGCTATCTCCAATACCATCCTGTTCACCAGGAAGCATTTCTTGAGTACTTTCATGTACATTTGTTGGCTGATGGCAATGTATCTCAGAAACATCTTCTGAAATTGTTGACCTTTTTTGGTTTATTGAAAAACCCATTAATGTTGCTCCTGGGTAATAGTTGCTAAATCTCATTGCCTGGTGAGCTGCATTTTGATGACTATGCAAAGTGGATATGTTTGATGATAGCTGTGTTTGTCTTTCATCTTTGTTGTTCTTGATTCCAGAGTTCTGCCCAAATTTCTGAGCTGCTTCACTTTGGTGACCTGCTGTTGGTGAATTAGAAATGGCTAATTCTATGTTTTTTAACAATTCATTAGTGCCAAACTGTGTTTTGTTGCTGACAAATGAAGTGCAGAACTTATATTCATTAACATCTAAAGAGGAGCATTGGACACTGTTGTGGCTACAGCAGTCTTCTATATCAGCTGGTACTGAGGCATCAAAAGGACTTTGAGAAGCAGAGGATGTGCTCAGCTTATGCAAAGCTGTTATGTCACTGAAATTCTATGAGGACAAAAGAAGGAAAGAGGAGACATTAGGCACGTTTTCTTTTATCTATTCATTATTATTGCTGAAGTTGTATACATTTCTTTTGATAGCACCCTATCAAAATTAAAATAAGTAAATGACTTCTTTGCTCATATTGTGTCCCATGTATGAGCTATATCAAGACAAAAGCTTCTCAGACAAGAGCAAGTTCTAAACATTGTTCTCTGAACATTGTGGGTGTTTCCCATGAATCTCACACATCAATTTCTGTTAAAACAAGTTATCACTTTTAAATTTTAATGTTGCACAACAGTTTACAAATGCAAATAGCACACTTGAAATGAACTCTGGACCTTTTATCTGCACATTGTAATTTGGATAATGAGGATATATAACACACCTGGCCATGGAACAGCTGAAAAGCCAATTGTCCCATTACTTTTGGTACCTTAACAAGTGGGAGGCACATATGCAAACTGTTATAATTCCTACACCGTTCACCTGATTTGGATGTAAATATCCTCAAATGAAAGCTGGCAGTCTGCAGTTAAAGCACATGTGTTTGTTTCATTCCAAATCCATTGTGGTGGTGTATAGAGCCAAAAGTGTTAGAATTGTGTCGATGTCCCAATATTTATGGATCTGACTGTATGTTACTATGCAGAGTACTGATTATGATCAGGGGTGCACATAAGCAGTACACTGGTACGCAAAATCGTCTAAGGCTATGTTCCCACTTAGGCGAATAATCTCCTGCGGTTGACCAGGTGATTGACCAGGCGATTTTACCGATGATTTAGAAATGAATGGATGTGATTTTTGATCGCCTCCACGAGTGATTGCAAATCGCCTCCATTCATGTCTATGGGCGCGGTCAGAGAAAAAAATTCGCTGCCGCCAACCACAGGCGGTCAGAACTCGGGGAGCCGCGATTTGATCGCGGCTCCAATCGCAACAGCGCACGATCCTATCTATGGGGACAAGCCCATTGTAACTAGTGTAGGCGATTGGTGGGCAATTCTGCCTATGATTAAAAATGGCAAGAGCAGTCGATTAATCACCTAAGTGGGAACATAGCCTAAAACCTAGCTCTGCATACCTTTATTTCCCTTCCTAAGCACATCTGTGGACTACAAGAGGAGAGGAGAGGGAAGAGATTCATGGAGTTTTCCCCCTTCTCTCTGATGAGAAGGAACATGTGTTGTGCTCTGACGGCAAGTTCCCTCTAGTGACACCCGGTGTCTAAAACTGATATTGCAGCTTGAGTTGAGATTACAGCTTTATTGTTAAACGTATAGAATTTATGTCACTTGGATAACCGCAGGGAAAATTTTATAAATATAAAAGGTTGCAGTTAGGGGTGTCACATTGGGAATGTAAATGACTAATTAATAAAAAAAAAGATTGGACTTCTAAGAGTGTTGGAGATCTGGGGGACGAAAGTCAGAGTAGGCATATGTAGGGTAATATCTGACAAGAGAAAAGTTGCCTTACTGAGATATATACTGAGATCTGGGGGTTCAAACGGTGTTGTACTGTGAGAGTTACATGTGACCCAAAGCCAGCTGTTAATCTGTGGATGGAGACAGGTAATCTGAGGCTCAATCAAGAACAGGGAGGTTCATCTGCAACAGAATCTACATTGCAGGAAGCTGATGCAGAGGACAGTGAGGGAGACCACATACATATGGGGTAAGTACCAAACACCATCTCCTGGTACTCATCCGAGTAGCTCACTAAAAAAGTTATGTGCACCCCCGATTATGATGCTCACAATACTGAAAATGTTACTGTTCAGAGTACCATAGATCATGCCGCTAGGCATGCTGCATATATTACTGAAAACAGTACTGTAGATAATTCTGCTCATCATATTGTAGATGTTACTTTGCAGAGTACTGTAGATGATGCTCACATGCTTCAGAGTTTATTAGGCACAGTACTTAGCATTGCGGAGCATGTTGTAGCTATAGATGATACTGCAGATTTGTGCACAATACTACTAACACCAAAAATAATACTGTAAATGCTAGGAATTTCCATTTTAACAGTACTTTAGGCACTAAGAAATATGTTGTAAAGATTAAAAATATGGATGTAAGCAGTATAATCTATTTTTATGTTATGAATGTTTGTTATGAATGTTATTGTACATCATGTTATGGAGAATAGACACTATACATTTCAGGGCACCATAAGTAGTGTAAGTGGTGAGGGCATTATGGTTTGAATACTAGAGATATAACATTACACCATACTGTTGAACCAACTGGGCATTGCATTTTAATACTAAAGACATTCATATGCATCATAGAGGGAATGCAGTGGATTCTGCTGCCACTCACACTGTGAAGAGACAACAGTGGACACTTTTTTTCTAGAAGGTCCCTTTGTTTTTCTCAATTGTAATTGTAATTCATACTAGCTTTGACTATATTTAGAAATGATACCCTTCATACCTCTAAAACCTTTGATGGGATTTCTGGAAAAAACTTAATTAGCTGGTCACTGGTTGCTGACCGTAACCATCGTAGTGGGAATCCTTTGCTTAGCATACGCTGAGCTACCATTGGATTAATGCTTGGAAATGAAAGTAAAACTGTTTCTTCCTGGAAAAGAAGTTGATATTAATCCAGAACATAGCCATTGTATTTTTAAAATGTTTAAGAGAATTATTAAGAACTGAACCATAAACGGTGTACAGAATGATTGGACATTTTTGCTTTAGGTCTGTATTATGCAGCAGACCCTGGGAAATTGATGAATGTCTTGGAAAGAACACTCAAAATAAATAGCAAGTGAAATGAAAATAGATGAGAACGCAATGTATATTTCAAAGGCAGATGTGACATTTCAAAATATGTGGAGAGACACAGACAATTGAATTTTATGTGATAATAATATTAAAGCAGATGTACACTGTATATAAAAATGACAAATGTAAATTTACAGTTTGATTTACCTCTGAGCTGGTATCATGGTGGCTTAGGGCTCCACAATCCTAAAATAATATACTTACCTGCTCTATGAGCGATTCCATATTTATCGCCAGGCTTCTGAGGGTTAGCGCCGGGTGCAATATCACAGGTGGCCACTGGGGGCGTTCAGTGGTTTTCTATGGGAATTTTCCACAATGTACTTTCGATGGAGAGCTGAGATCATAGAATTACCTGACAAACACTTCGCCGCAGCTATACATAATCAGGCCCAGGAAGGAAGGAAGGGCCATAATCAGGGCAAGGGTTTTTTTTATGCATTCCTCCCTTTTATAAGCACTTCTAGTGCCATTCATAAAATCCTCATTTTCTAGTGGTAGGTCCGCTTTTAGTGATTTATTTTATATATAAATAATATAAAAGAGTATTACTGAATCTAATAGAAATGACAGGACCCCAACCCACCTTTCCCCAAGAATTTATGACACTTCCTGTCTAGAAGGTCAAGAGAAGGCATAATAATTATAAACCTGCAGTTCTCTGTTTTCACACATGTTGTTTCATATGGGTCAGACCCCTACCATGGATCAGCAACATGCAATTTTCTGTAAAATGTCTTAAGAACAGAACTAAAAACCTTCATTCTCACAAAATACTAGTTTATATAAAGGAAGTAATTCACGGCTAACCAGCATACATTTTAAATACAGTTCCTAAGACAAATTATCCTTCTATGTTAAAACATATTAAAATGAACAATTGACAGAACAAATTCTACGGTTTCAAATACACTTTCATCATATAATGACATTATTTGGTCAAAGAAAAATATGAATGTACTTTGCTGAAATTACTTTTTTCCTAATATGACATATTTTACTTGGGACAGATTGCTGCGGCTTAAAAAAGCTTCAGTATGTTTCAGCAGAAAACAACAACATATTACTCATTTTAAACCATTAGGGTTTCTTGACTCAGTCCATTTAGCAAGTTCTCTAGTTACAAATAACAGCCACAATGTTTCAAACCTTTCCTCCCAGAGTGCAATTTACAAATACTCTAAGCACAAAATGATTTTTTTAGGACAACAGTCTATAACCCAAATGACCCCACAAAATTGGCAGGGCAGATGCTGCCCACAACTCTTTTCATCCAGAAATCTTCAATAAGAAACATATTAAAGTGCACCTAAATGGACATAAGCCATTTTTGCTCATGAGTATTCTGGGGCAGGGATGTAATAGACTAACTTTTACCATTTGTTGCGACTTTTTATTATGGGAAAAAATCATGTGTAGTCCCTCCTCCTATGCCTAAACCCACAGAGCAATTGGAAAAAAAGTATTTTCCTTTTGACAAAGATTTCATCTTTGTGAAGGTTTTTTTCTCTAACCGCACCACTTCTTGCATGAGCCTCTGCTATGCGTATGTGAGATGAGTAGTATGGACTGGGGGTGGAGAAGAAGATAAGTGGATGGCAAGATGTACACACTGCTGCTTCTAATCATGTATTCCCCTTCGGGAGAATTATAGTGCCTATTTATGGTAGGGACTGCACTCCGGTTCTGGTGACCCTAAAGAATGGTTAAAAAATGTGCCTTCAGCCTCTCCATCTAATGTTTTTTTTATCCCTTCTCCTGAATGGAGCCTACTCTCATAGAGTTCAGAAAAGAGGTCTTCAAAGATGGGACATTTGGCTAATGTCCAGTGCACGTTTAGAGTGGAGATCATGTTGTGCATGTACACATGCACTTTTCTTTGCACAGGTGTCCAACAAAGACGATAATATGCATACTCACTTAAGAAAAAAAACATATTAAACAGCTCCAAGAGTTGAGCTGGTAATCCAAAAACAGATTTAAATATTTACTGTATTTTCTGGCGTATAAGACTACTTTTGAACCCAGGACAATCTTCTCAAAAGTCGGGGTCGTCTTATACTCCGAGTGCAGAAACGTCTGAGCCAGAGGCGTCTGCCTGTCAGACATCGGAAGCGCCCCATTATCCCCCCTCCCTCTCTCCCTCCTCGATGTGTAAGACGAAGCTGACTTGCATATTAAAGGCTGTGGCTCCAGTGGCTGAAACTGGTATTGCAGCTCAAACACATTAAAACACCTTCACTGTATCATGTGACATGATATCAGTTACATTTTTGATTGCCAAAATTCTTTGAAATAAATGTATACAATTTATGTTACTTGGATAACTGCAGGGTAACATTAATATGAGAGGTTGCAGTTATGGGTGTGAAATTAGAATGTAAATTACAAAAAAAAAATAGGACTTTTAAGGTTGTTGGAGTATACATATGTAAGGCCCTGGGTCCACTGCAGTTTGCCTGAGCTGGCCAAAAAAAATTACACACGCCGACACATTTGCCGGTGGATTTTACCGTGACTTGCAGACAGTTTTCCCATGTCATAAGATTTAAAATTACCATATTGAAAGAAAATCTGAAGTTTTTTAAAATTATTTTGCGTGTATTGGAAGGGGTAGTCCTATAGGGCGAGTATACCCCAAACTCTAGATTTTAACTGGAAAAGTTGGGGGTCGTCTTATACACCCAGTCGTCTTATACGCCGGAAAATACAGTAAATAGCTTTTTATGCAATAGATAAGTTGAATGAGGCTTTTTCTCCTTTGAATTCCCCCTTAAAACTGCATGTGTGTCTTATGGTCCAGTGTGTCTTTATCATGCATGAAATAAAGTGAATATTAGTCAGGCTTATGACAGTGTAAATTCTTACTTAAACTGCCCATACATGGCCAGATCATCCCTTGGTAGACATCATCGGCCTCAGAGGGCCGTCCCCATCCAAAGCAATGGACATCGTCCATGATTTACGGTCATGTCCGATAACCCTGTCTTCGAGCAGGATTAATTGATCCTGCTTGAAGACAGGGATGGCCGCATTAAAAATGAGCACGCACGGCGCAATCTAGCACATGTCTATGCGTGTAAGGGCACCTTTATTTATCTAAGTGAATGACAACACTAAATTTAGGAAAAATCTACAGAAGAACATTTTAAATGGAAATGTGATATCAATTGAAATAATTAGCCACCTATACATATAACTGACCGTAATACTATAATATCCATTAATGTGAGAAGAAAAAAAAGTACTGCTTATATGGAAACGAAAACTCCTAATGCATATAAGCGTTAATGTCTCTGTCCTTCATTAGCATTAAGAAAAAGCATTAATTAAATTGTCATCATACAAATCTATTCTGTGTTCCTTTCTGCTCATAGTATAGATTTTAAAAATTCATTTGGCTGTTTTTCTGCAGCGCTGAGCCAGATGTAAGAAATCAATTTGTAATTATGAGCCAAAATGACATTATACTGCTGTTGCTAAGCAACACACTACATGCCAGCATAGCGCTAATGTCATCCTAAAATACTGCTAAAACTCTGACTGTATGATCTTAGTAGTCTAATAATGGGGTGTTTCTGAATTCAAATTGTAAAAAAACCCTTCTTACACAACATACGTACGCTGAGGAAATCAAAGCTTGTTGCTGTAACTGTAGACTGCATTACAATACAGTTACAATAACACAACAGGAAACTTTGACACTTAGTATGAATATAAGGCCAGCGAGCAAAAAAATATTTAATAAAATAAAACAATCTTTATGGCACAAATATCTCAGTTGGCAAACCTTTTGAATTACAAACACTGTGAATACTTATTTGCAAAAAAAATTTTTTTTTTCCTGAATATAATTGGGTAGTCCAGGGGTAGGCAAAGTGGAGGGGGCTTTGTGGCTACAAATAAGCCGGGGCACTCTGTATACCATTAAGGGAGGGGCTCAATGGCTACCTACAGGGGGCTTTTGGGCTACCTTTACAGGGGTTCTGGCTCCCTACAAGGGGGTGCTTTGTCTACCTATATGGAGGGGGCATTGTGGCTACAAATAACCGGGGGCTCTGGGTCTACCATCAAGGGAGGGGCTCTATGGGTACCTACAGGGGGCTTTGTGACTAAAATAACAACATGCAAACCTGACATGCCCAAACTTTCCAAGGGGACGCAAAACCATTGTTCACAGGGGTTGTCAGTGATTATCTTTACAGTATATTATTATTATTTAATTTTTTTTAATTATATTGTTATTAAGTATGATATAAAGTTTTAAGCATCACTAAGACTTATTAAGTTTATTAAGTTATTTTTAGAGAATGTTTTTAGGGAAAGAAGATGTAATGTTTAAAATTTTGACAGCACAAACCCATTCCGGCTCTCAACATGTATTTCAAGTGCTACATCATTGCGATTTGGCTCTTTGGTCGAATAAGTTTGCCTACCACTGGGGTAGTCAAAGGAACGATAACTTTGCTCTATTCAACATCCAACATGACAATGTATACCACAATGACAACACTTTAAGTGGCTTAGTGACAACTCTGAATCTCCTAGAATGGATCTTGGACTTGAACTCTATCGACTATCTCTAGAGATACCTAAAGTGGTCTACTGAAACTCCTTTTCCAACCTAATGGAGCGTGAAAGGATATCTCGGAGAAAAATAATAGAAAATCCCCTGATCCAGGTATTCAGAGCTTGTTGCATTGTTGCCAAAAGGACCTGAGCCTCTAATTTCAGCTTAAGATGTTTCAACTAAGTACTAATAAAAAAGTCTTAATACTTATGTCATTAGTAGAAAACGTATTAACTTTATTCAGAAGTAGTCCTTAGTATTTTGTGACCTCACCTTTGAGGGAATGATGGAAAGCCAAGACTTGTCCAGCCACTTGTAGGGGTCATTTGCACTTAACATGAGTGTGTGGTCTGCAATATATCGAACAAGCAATCCGGTTTTATCTATACCTGGAGATAATAAAATCTGAACACAAAAAAATACATTTATCATTGTTCTACCAATTATGTTATCCTACCATAAAAAAAAATACTCGTCTACCTTATTGAAAAATAACATGGGATACAACTGTTATGTGAACACTAGTAATCTTTAGAGAATTGGGTGAATTTCGGGAACTGTTTTGCACTTTTGCACTAAAACCTATGACAGCTTTGCATTTTATTGTACTGCATACTATACATGAAACAAAGGCAGAGGAGAGAGAGGCTTGTCTCTGTAGGAGTTCCGGGGGTGGGGGGAGGATGTTGGCTGGAGTGATGAGGGGTGTCCATAAACACTATTACTCTGAAGGTGGTGTTATGGGAAAAGAACATGAAAAGTAGGGATGTCCTATTAAATCTTAAAATTATTTATTACTGCATTGATCAATCAACATTGATTTGTATGTGATCAGATGTTGCAGCATGCATAGCTGTCAATTTCCCTGGCCTGGAATACGGGGTGTGACGTCACTTCAGGTTTTCGGCAAGACTGTTCCGTGTTCCAGATGCCTGAAGTGACGTCACTGCCGTCACTTCCGGTATCAGAAGATTAAAGTCCTCTCCCTCCTATTTAGTTCCTGCTTAACTTAGGAGGGAGAGTGCGTTATTATCCCTAGTATTGTCCTACCCCGCACATCATCTGCACAAGCGGGGTAGGAACTAAGGAGGGAGTGTGACGTCCTCTCCCTACTAGCTCCACCTGATTTTAAAATCCAGTGAAAAATCAGCAATTTTGTAAATTCTGGATTTGGCCAGGAAATCAACATAAAAATCGTGACTTTCCCCGTCAAAACAGGCGGTTCGACAGCTTTGAGCATGGGCACACTACCTCATAACTGTAAAGGAATAGAATTTAAGGAATCAGTTTTGCATTACACTGTGTATAAGTACGTTCAAATGATATTAGATTAGACAAGTCAATCAAAACAATCAAAAATCCATTCAGTAAGTTTATGCGTGTATGGCTATCTTTGTTATACAGGATTTTACAACAACCTAAATTTGTTCAGTTTTCAATTGTTCAGCTTTTCCAAAACACATCTAAAGTATAGTAAACCCAGTTTTCAGATATCGCTAAAAACCAACTAGACTGCAAAATGGAGCCGTCCAGCTAAGCTCAGATCCCTGCAGCAGCACATTCTGTTCTGTGCTGTCCCGGGGATCTGAAGCTTGCTTCTTCACTGAAGCAAGCCGACGATGTCGCCCCTCTCCCAGTCCAATTTGCATATGAATGTCCGTGGGACATTCATATGCAAATTGGGCTATCTTCAAAGAGCACACCTGGAATATCACCCCTATTGTCATTTCCAGATGTGCTCTTTGAAGTTAACCCCTTTCAGATGGTGCCAAATGCCATTGTATTGGATACAGTCATAACTGTATTCAATACAATTCAAAGTAAAACAAAAACAAAACACATTTCCAATTGTAATAAAAAATTTTATTATTATGTTTTTAATGTACTTTTTTATAATAATTGTGTGTTTCAAACATTATTATGTTCAGGATGTCTATTAGACCCTTATACGGACATATTTGTGGAAGTTACAGGCCTACTAAACACAAAAAAAAATTCCATTAGAGTCTATGGTGCACTTTTGGTACAGAAATCTGGACCTTGCAAGAGTGCTAGGGAGGTTAAGCACTAAATTCGGACACCTTTATTTGTTTCTTACCTTTATTTGCAAGCCTTCTGATCGTGAGACGTATGCAGTTATAGCTGCATAGACTAGAGCAACACTGTGTAATGTTATTTCTGAAAGATTGTACCTTGAAGCATAAAGTGTAAACAAACCAAATAATTAAATCATTGTCTCTGCAAAGCAGACATAACACCCCCCCCCTCCCCCTTCCCACCTATAACTGTAAATATAATCTTTAGCAAAAGATAGCACAATGTCACCATATTCTAAATGTACAAGGCACTATTACAGTATATAAATAACTATATATAAAAATATAACCTACAGTTTTTACCAGAAAAGCTCACCTGTTGATTAAATCATTTTAGATTTTATTTACCTATGCTTTAAAATGGTTAAACAATAAATAAAGGGTACACATGGTGACAATTGCTTTAGTCAAAGGGACATATGTTGTTGGGTCAAAACTCGTACAGCACCTGCCTCTTTGATATTTCTCACTCCTACTGTTCCTAGTGTTGCAGATAAGGGTGGAAGTTGAGACCACACAGCTCACAAGATAGTCTTAGCGTTTGTCTTTCAGAAGCTGTGCTGTGTGTGTATATATACTGTATATAACAAATGTTACTTTTACTCATTTCAGAACAATAGCAAAGAAGAAAAATTTTACCTTACTTTTCCCTAACTTTCCCTACTGTACCCTCAGCCTTCTGGCAGTGGGCATGTAAAATAACCCCTAGTTGCTAGTATAAATAACTGCAGTATGGTGAGTGACTGCTAGATGTTTTTTAATGGGGAAAACATGGCTCTGTATGCTTGTATACAGAGCCTGAATATGTCTTTAACAGATGCAAAGTCTTGATTTATAATACGAGTAGGTAATAAGAATTGTAAAGCAAATATTAGAGTTTGTATGTCCCATATGCAAATAATGTTTGCTGTATAGATATATGACTTTAAGCCTAAAAAAAGGTTTTAGAAACATTACACCAACTAAAGTAACACTGAAATCATATTGAGTTATCTTGTTATCATCTCTATGTGCCCAGAGTCAACTACCTACTGCCCATTCTAGTTTTAAAATGTAAGTATAATTTTTATGCCTTTTCTTTTTATAAGTAAAGTGACAATGCCAGATGCTATAGTCTACCTTTAAGAATTACTTACTCAGACTTAAGTCTTTCTTTGACATAAAAGAGGATCCAGCAGCTGCTGTATTGCAATGAGAGAGCCATGAGTTTGAGGATCAGGTTTTCAGCTGACTTATCTGCCATCAGTTCTTCCAGGCTCTAATTAAAATGTAATCAATGTAATGTTAGATTTTACTGAAGATTTTTTATTTATGTTGTTGTTTTATGGAAAATATATTTAAAATGCCTATTTCTACATATTATCCTAAATGCTATCATAATAATATTTAACCTCATACAAAGCACCTTTGCACTCCAAAATTGTTGCAAATTTTATGTGCCCTGTGCCTCCCCGATCAAGCACTGAGTTCTTAATTTCTAATTTTCAAATTCAAATTACAAAGTGAAAATTTTCCTTACCGTATTTATTTCCCCCAAATAACATGCACAGATTGATGGTGCGTCTTATTGGAATGGTTGATTGGGCGAGAAATACGGTATATATTAGAAATTTTTTTAAATGAAATTCAAAAAAATAAAGCCAATAAAAAATAAATAGAAATCATAGTTAATTAAAAAAAATAAGCAACACACAAGATTTTAAGCTTGTTGTTGAGTACGTAGCCTTAAGTTAAATTAATCGGTTCTCAAGCTGCTTTCAGCAAAATAGAGCAGGCGTTTGCAGGTCATCTACATAAGAACCCCAAAGAGGTGACCCCTTTAACGTAACCCACCAGCGGACGTTGTGTTCACTGGTCGGTTACATTAAAGGGTCAGCACCAGTGTAAATGGACCCTTAGTGTGACTAACTTGTAGCATATTTCCATGATTAGTCTGCCAATCAGAATTGTAAGTTTAGGCACATGAGGGCCTGGTTCATACTTATGGATTTTTTTGGGAATTCCAAGTTTTATTAAAGAGAAAAGGGGGTTTTGCAATTTGTTGAGGGAGAAGGAATATTCATTTATACAAGTATAAGATATATTGACAAGTACAAGGAGATAGGTGATGACACATAGGGTATAGTCCAGTTTTAAAGGTTTTTGTTGCGTTGCACATCTAGTTTAAATAGATTCACATGATGAGCAACTCCATGAGCAACGCGGAGAGAGCGAGAGCTTTGCTCAAGTGCTGACATGGCTTCTATGCTACGTAAGATCTCACAATAGTAATTTGAATTCTGGAGTATTTGTAAACTCCACCCAAGTGTGCCAGGTATTGTGGTACTTCTTCTCAGAGCCCCTCAATAAACTGTTAAGTTGTGTTTCTTGTGTTTCTGAGACTTTATGGATCTAATTGTTATAGAGGGGGTTTCGGCTGCTCTCCAGAGAATTGGCATGCATGCACTTACCGCGTTTACCAAATCTATGAGGAACAAGTTTTTGTGTGTTTTCAGTGGGATGTGAGAGTTGTGTAGAAGGTAGACAGCTGGTGAGAAAGATATTGGTGTGTCTAGGAAATTCTGACAAATGTCATGGATTTAGTTCCAGAAGAGGGTTATTTTGGGGCAAGACAGAAAGATGTCGTACTTATGCATTTTGCATTTGTTCATGTGCTTTCATGTGCACATTTTGCAATTTTGAAGAAGCCTTTACTCTACATTTTCACTTTCATACAATGGTAATGGATAAATTATAATGATTCCAGGAAAAGATAATTTTGGTAAATAATTGATGTACTATGTTATTGGCTAACTGAAGTTATTGAAAAAACAAGCTTTCAAGATGTCTCCCTTCTTTAGGCTTAAACACTCTTCAATTGTTTTAGGGAAGCATATTCCTAATCTAAAATAGCAAGTTCAACTGTTTAGTGCCAACGTAATCCACATATATTTTTAATTAGATATCAGTCATCAGCACTTAGTTCAATCAAGGTGTCCGTTTCAGATATACCCTGTCTTCTGCAAAGGTATTGTTTACCCTAATATTGTCTGAAGGCTTCCATGTTAGAACCCTTACATTTCACACTACAAGAAGTGCAGATGGGTTTCAGGCAATATTGCATTTTTGTTAAGTGTATAATAACTGCTAAAATAAAACTTATCTCGGAGAAGTAAAATGCATATATTAGCACAGCTCTGTATTCGTTAATTCGACCTTAAATGTGCATGTTGTTTTCTTTTTTTCTCTGTTCAGGCCAGGGCTGTGGAGTGAATGAACGACTTCTCTGCTATAAGCAGTACGTAACATTACAGCGCCCACTGTGACCCTAGCCTAAAAGCCCCCACACACGTACTGAGTGGGGGCCGACAGACCAGCTGCTCATCAGAGCTGATAGCATTGGCGGGCACCCTTTGTGTGCAGGCCGTTAGCTTTAATGAAGACCCGGTCTCCACTGACACTAACAGCATCGGCCAGAGATTATCGGACATGTCCATTCTCTGGCCGGCCGAGCTGTGGGACGACAGTGATCTGTCGCCCTATTTGGGCACCCCCAATGGGCGTGCGCGCTCGCGCAAAATTGGCTGCCGCTCGGTGCGTGTATGGCAGCCTTAACTCTCGCTGATAGTGAAGTAAATGTTTGTTGCCGGACTAGAGACGCTTGTGTTAGAAGGGAATGGATCACCAATAGTTCAAGACTGGAGCTGTAAAACATTTGGAAAACCGCTGTAAATTAGCTGAGACAACAAATACTTAGATTGTTAGCTTCAACTTTACACATGACTATGGGATTCCAGGGAAATCATGAATCATGTTTGAAGTGCCCCTTTGCCCTGCCTCTTCATGGAGCCTTCCACTGCCCTATCTTCAGCAGAAGATCAGAACACTAAAGCTTGGCACACACGGGTAGATCTGTAAAAAGATTTGCGTACAATCAATTAACTAGCACGCTCACAGTGATTGGTTGTACTCTAATCTGTTTACAAACCTACCTGTGTGTGCTTTTCTTCGGGCAGGATAAATAGAGCCGGCTCAAAGGAACTTGATTGATTGGGGTTCCAACATGTTGGAAAGACCCCATTCAATCTCCAGTACTTTGCATGGAGACATGACCCTTCATGGAAAGTATTTTTTTTTGACAATTTCTATTTTATTAAATATTTTCCAATTCACACTTTAAAACATATCCCATACACAAAAATAATTACAGTACATTACACTTTTCACTTCTCTCCTCCCCCTTCCTTTCCCTCTTTTCCCTTCCTTTTTTGTCAGTCTCATTGTTTTTTGTCATTGCTGCATTTCTTCCTTCCCCTATATACGTGTCCCACGGTTCCCAGATTTCATAGAATTTATTTAGAAGTTTCTCGTATATTTTAGCGGTCAAGTACTCCATCATTCTGAATTCCGCTATCTTATTCAAAAATTCCGGGAAGGTTGGCGGGATCCTCTCCTTCCATTTGGAGGCAATTAGCATTCGGGCTGCTGATAGTATATGCTGTAATAGTCTGTTCTTTTTCTTACTTATATTTTTTATTGACATTCCCAAAATATGAGTTTCTATATCCATAGTGATGTCCTTATCCATGACTGCCTTTTTTACTTCCTTCACCTGCAGCCAAAACCCATTTATCCTGGGGCATGTCCAAAAAACATGTTCTAACGTTCCTTTGTGCCCTAGGCACCTCCAACACCTATCTGAGGCCTCTGGATAGATCCTGTGCAACCTCTCGGGGGTATAATACCAATGGTATAAAATGTTATATCTATTCTCCTGTACTAATCGAGGCTTTCCCAGCATTGCACCATATCCCCGTCCATTCCTCCCTCGTGTATTCTCTCCCCGCAATTTTTTTCCCATTTCTCCATATAAGGGAAACCTCCATTCCCTCCCCTCTTCCAGCGCTCTATATATGTTGGAGATGCTACCTTTTATTTGTGACTCTCTTTTACAAATTCTACCGAATGCTGTTAATGTGATCCTCACTCAGAAGCTGTGTGAGTGAGGCAGCTGTATGAGACAGGCTGCTTCTCCCCAGCTTGTGGCGTGTTGTAAATGCAAGCTGGGGAGAACGGGTCCCCATTGAACAGGAATCAATCTGCCCATGTGGTGCACATTGATTTCCGTTCAATTGATCCCCAATCAATCACAGCGTGGTGCCTAGCTTAAGGAAAAAGCAGCAGCATCTTCTGCCTAACTCCCTTTCTCTGCTTTAATTGGCCATTGCAGTACAGTGTTGGTTTCCTAGCCAGTAGTTCTGTGGTCAATGTATGTTACCTTCCTTTCCTTCAATGGATGGATAAAATACATTAGCAATTTAAATACAGAGGAGTTGGAGTCAAGGAGTCGGAAGAATCAGAAACTGAGGAGTCGGAGTCGGGGAATTTATCGACCGACTCCACAGCCCTGGTTCAGGCACTGTAGTTACATATATATATATGAACACATCCTAGTAATCAGGTTATGCAGCTCAAGGATTCATGCTGATAAGTAGAGAAATCAAAGTTACAGGGAAATTAGTTCATCTGCATGTTGGTTCTTTCTTTTTGCTTTTTATTTTCCAGTCACAAGTTTGGGAAAAAGAAAATTAACATAAAGATTACATCTATCTTTTGTGGTGCACTATATGCATGGATTTATATGTATTGATTCATGTTTAAAGGCATGTTTGTTTATATGAATTTTCATGCATTGTGAGTCGATTTGGATGATATATTATGATATATCAGCCAAACATATGAAAGGACTGTGCAGGGGATGCTAAAGTATGAGATAGTTGTCAGACTCTGTAAAACACAAAGCTGCATGTTTTACATGGCCCCTGGCATCAATGGGACTTAAAGCAATGGATGAGAACATGCACAAGCGATACTTGTGAACTACCCCAACAAATGTAATGTGCATATGCTAGAAGTGCCCATTATGTGCGTCGCCCAACACATGTTTTATTAAAAAGGTGTAAATAGGGCCTTAGTGAAAGTGAAATTACAGAATTAAAAAATATACCAAAAACAAAGACAAATATATAGACAAAGAACTAGAAAAGGAACAAAGAGATAAAAAAGACAAAAAAGGGAGAGAAGGAAAAAGATCTCTAGTTCAAGATGGGAATCAACTGAAAAAATCATTTAGGTAATACAGTAAATATGGATAAGGATGATGTCCTCCTGTGAAGCAAAGCTTACTGTTTATGCTTATTTTAACATGCTATTATGCATTGGTAATATGTTTTCCAGCCAATGAAAGAAGTACAGACCTCCACACTTTGTAAAGCCTTCAGCTAAACTCTAGATCCATGCATAAAAATCTCCAAGAACATAACATCATCTAGTGCAATGCAAAGTGTTAGCTAGGGTATATAGCATGACACCATTGGACTCTCGGACAATGGAGAGGTGTTTTGTGGTGAAGAATAAGGCCAACTGGCAATACAATGGACTAGGTATTGCAATGAATATATTAAAACTTAAATATTAACAAAAATAATGATAATGCTATTGCGATCCATATTAGGAAAGAGGAGGTAATGCTCATTGTGCTGGGCATTTGGCTCTCCCTAAATGTTGCTTCTTCCTCCTGCATGAGATTCAGCCCATCAGCTTCTAACAATAATCGAATTAAGCCGTTTTAGGTAAGCTGGTGTTTTAAATACATTAGAGTTTACAATGAACCAAAATAGGCATTTATACTGCTGTTCGATTTCAGCTCTAACAATAAACAGTATACCTGCAGTATGATGACAGTGGACTCATCTAAAGTGATCAAGGCACAGTGACTAGTCTTTCCAAATAGCCGCAAAGATGGACTGCACTGCCTTTCAATTAATGTCATATTATACCTGCAACAAATCAAATACAGCTCATGAAATAACAAGAATGGAAGTCAGTGCTGTAAGGTCATGAATTAATTAAAACTAACAGCACATAAACCTTCATCCACTCATCAAAAACTTTGGTCACACAGAAACTTCCAAACTTTACTTTCAGCCTTTCACCAACCCATGAAGGTATTTCAATTCCGTTTACATATATATTTGGAGTACATATTTAATCCCTTCTGACCATAACCTTCATGGTTGTTCCTCTATTAACTGTATTTAGAAAGAGGTGTCTATAACCAGACATCTTAAAAATGGCCACTATAAAATGATTTTACATTCACAGCAATGGTTTTATCAGCTATCCTTAATGAAAAAAAAACATACTATAGTTAACTTCAATATTGGAATTATGTATGCATATGTAATATCATTTCAGCTTCAAAGTCTTACCTCGACTCAAGCAGGCATAGTAGCTCTGGGCTGCTTGTTAGTCCTTCAGATGACAGAAAAACATACGGAATGGGAATATGTAGTAGAAGCTCTTCCTTGCAATATGCTGAAGTTATTTAAAAAGTAAAAAAAAGTTGATGTTGTTAAAAATAAAATTTTCTCCAATCTATCCAGAAACATCTAGTGCAGTGTCTCTTAAAGCCAATGTTCCTATTAGTTGTGGGTCTTATGGGACCCTCAGCATACCTTTTTGAGTCAGATGAATGAAAAAAAAGCTATTAATTTTGTTAAAACTACATGATCTAGATCCTAGGTGCCCAACTTGCGGCACGGGGGCCTCATGCGGCCCTTTGGGTGTTCTTCGGCGGCCCCCCTTAGTCTTCTATTTGTGGCCCCTGAAACCTAACTGTTCATGCATAGGGCATAGGAACTCTCTGAATCTCTCAAAATTTTCATTACCATACAGTGTAACCCAATGCTTGAAGTATCATTTAAAATAAATTTTGTTACGTAAAAATAATGTCTTCTATCTCTGCCTGCTGTCATTATCACATTATAAAATGCTTTTACAAGTCAGTATAGATCGAAAAAGTTATGTGCGGCCCTTTAGTGGTGCCGAGGGCCGCACTTGTGGCCCTCCATATCAACTCAGTTGCCCACCACTGATCTAGATACTCAAAAGTAAACTATGCAACATGGTATAAATAAACGTGGCAATGTATGCGACAGCCTGATGTTGAGGTCTGTTCGCCAACACAGGTCTTGCATGTTTATACCTAACATTTTGTGTAGCACTCAAATCAGAGGACATTGGTCAGAAGATACAACATAGCCACTTCAACATTATTATACAGATCTTTATCAGATGGCTACTTAAGCATTTTGTCAAACTATTCTCCCCTACAGGCTTCTGTTCCGCACTTTGTGGCATCACTTCTGGCACAACCAGGTAAGTGTAATATTCCCTCTAAATTATATTTTCCCACCCAGTTTGTGCAAATGATGTGCAGGGGGGGAAGTTCAGAGGGAGCGCAATACCCCATCCCTCCTAAGTTAGGAGCGAAGAGTCACTCATCTTGACACCCGGCTTGTGGGCACCCCGACCCACAGATTGAGAACCACTGCTCTAAACTATCCCAAGAAGTGCTTCCCAAGATTTTACTATTAATAAAACCGCATGATGTAAACTTTTACATGCAATTTTGGTGAATTATTAACTTTTCCATAACCTCTGATTTGGTCTTGCATTGGTGTTTTTTGTTTTTGATCATTGCTCTTTTGACAAATGGTGCTCACTAAAGCTAGCCATACACGTGTCGGATTCCATGGCCGATTGATCACTGATCCGTTCGATTCCGGCGATCTCAGCGGGAATCGGAGCTCCGATCAATCGGCCAATTAAGAGTATCCGATCGCTGCATACCACCTTGTCCAACGGATTCCGGGACGATTCCGTGTCCGATTGTCCACCTCACAAATGGCAACTCCCCCTGATGTGTGCAGAATCGGATCAAAAAGACCAACATGATGGTTCTCTGTCCGATCCGACTCTGGGCCCCCGAACGATCGGACCTGATCGATCGGAGAAGGTGGGCTGAACGCGATTCCGGCACGATCGTTTCGCGTGCACGCGCCCGGAATCGATCGTGCCGGAATCCGATGGGAATCCGACACGTGTATGGGGGCCTTAAGAACTGTTATGTTTAAAACTGTCAGTTTCATGTTCAGCCAGTTCCATGTAATACCTACTGTAAGTAAGAGTGACTTTGTATTTTCTTATTTATGTAGGTGTTCTATCACTTACCTAATTTAGAAAGCTTCTGTAGTTGGCCTTTTAAGGTTATGTGTGGAATATTTAGGTCCCGACACAGCTTTAGCCAGACATCAGTGCAGTCATATTCAACAATGAGTGAGAAGAGAGTCCAAGGAAAATCACTTCCTATGTATTGGTTATTTACTATAGCATATGAATATTCTTTTAAACTATAAAATCACAAAAACAAATACAAATGATACTTGTTACAGGATAAATGTATGTATACAATAAATACTATAAAAACAAAGTAATAATAACAAACACCTAAAAGAAACTACAAAATATATCTACAATTATGCTTAGCCTGAAATTAATTCTAGACTCCAGGATGAAAAAAAACATATCAGTTTTAAGCAAGCTACTTATGTGTGTACTATGTATGATGGTATCTTTATGGTTGTTTTCTGTATTCATTGTTGGCAGACTCCCCTTGCTGTGTAACTGCTTTTTTCCCCAAGCTGCAACATGTCCCTTTTAGTATCACAGAAGACAGATATAAAAACTAAAACAAAAATCTAGGTAGAATGAAAAACTAAGGGCAATCAATAAGAAGGCATTAATATGGTCATCCCAGAAAAGCCATTAAGCCTGGAAGTCTCAACATTTGGCATCTCCCATACATCACACTGCGCTCGAACGACCCCTCGATAGTACATACAATATAGTATTTTAACAGTATATGTACATAGGAACCGACATTTTTTTCTAATTCTGTTTTGAGGTGCTATTTCCTGCTTTGCGTTCAGTAGTCTAGCACTACTTTTGCTTCTCACAATGCAAGTCTACCAACTCACTGAAAACAATGCATTCCCTGTTTGACTAATATCTTTTATTAATAGTTGTTAGGGTAAATTATCTAATTACTACCGGTATGTTTGTTTTTTAAAACTGACATAAAAATCACTTGATTTTAAATGTGCAAAATCGATGCATGTAAAAATTGAGGGCTTGTGCACAGGGAATCATGGAGATGTCAGCATGACGTGTTCATGGCGCCCCACCCGCCAATTGCCCATGAAATGCAACCGGATTGACCATAATTTAGGGTGTACTACCACCCCATTGGCAGTATAATTTGCTCCTCCTAAGTGTCCATACACAGCATGTATACAGACACTGTAGAGCAGTGACAGAGATCAGGGAGGTCATGACAGCAGAGTCTAGCTCACACAGAAGAGAAACACTTGCTGCGATGAGTCTCTGCTCCTCCTTCCTCCTGCTAATTGCGGATATATACAATGATTTACTGTGTCTGTAAACATGCAAACAACTTAAGAGAAGGGGGAAGCAGAGAATGATGACTGCGGAGTTCAGATCCCAAAGAAGAGAAACACTCTTTTGTGTCTCTGCTCCTTCTACCTCCCCCCAATTGATAAACACACTGCTCTAAGGTGCATGTAAAAAAAAGATGTATATACACATATAGGAGGAGGGAGGGGGAGAGAGTAGTGAGTGATGACAGCAGAGACTTACAGAGCAAATTGATTTCTGTATATAATATTTTAACCTTAAATGCCTTCCTAAAACTATGGGTGTGTTTTTATCTTCTGGTGCTTCTTATTGTGCATAAAATAGAATTTTGCCTGTGCTTGTATTTCATATTAAATTAATTGGAAACACAAATTTAATTGGCAGAGTGCATGCAGCAGTGTGTATTGAAACAGCCTTAAAACACACGTTAGTGTGACATTGACAAAGCTCCATATTGGTAATCTGTGTATCATGTGAATAGCACCGTGCTTCAACACACACAATGTGAAGAATCCTTTACGGCAAATATGCTTCAACACACAGGATTAGGTATTGGTTTTAAACATTTTGTAAATACTTGTTTCTCATCTTACTAAACTTATGTGTAGCCTCATAGAGTTAGCAAACAGAAATAGTTAACATGTCTTTAATGATGATAAAAAAAAAAACAAAAAAAAAACATGTCTGCATTTTTCTTTAAAAAAAAACATGTCAAGATGACAGCATGATTCTGATAAGACCTCTTGTGTTACTTATAAAGTGATTATATCAGAGAACATCTGACATGAATCTTTTTACCATGTGTTACAGCATGATAAGCTATGGAAATTTAAATGCAATATAAGACCATGCTTCTATAAATGGCTGATATTATTCTGCTAAACAAATGCATTTATTTTTTGTACTTAGAAGAAAATGTTTAGAAAAAGAAAAAAAGTGTTTTATTAGAAGTGGGTTTGCTGTAATTGGCCTAAAAGTGAAGTGCCTATAAAAAGGCAGAATGCAGCAAAAAAAACAAAAACCCAATAACTCCCATGTAACGAAATGTCCCTCTTGCCCTGTTTTATTTTCTATGATGATGCAGCACTAGGTGGGGAGGAGTCCCAACAGCCCAGAGAGCAGTGACAGCTGGAAAAATATGTGATCAGTCAGTGTAGTGAAAACTATAAATATGTTTTACCAATTGAAAACCATAATATGACAAAAACATGGGTAAAGTGTAAAGGGGGAAAGGAGAGGGGGAAAAAAAGAAGGGAATGAAGAGAAGTAGGGTGATAGAGGAAGTCCAGCTCCGAACAGCCACTCAAATTCTACGAAAGTATAGCCAGGGGCTTCATGTCTTACAGAAAGGCTCCATTCTATCACCATCCTCAGCACTGAGTTGCTCAAGGTGTTTTATCGAGTCATGTTCAGTTAGCCATTTAGAAATGGTAGGAGGGGAGGCAGACAGTCAGTGCTGTGGGATCACAACGCAAGCAGCTAATAAGAAGAAGCTGAGGGTGTCTTACATTATAAACTTCATGGAGCCTAGCAACATAGAAAGGAGAACAATGTCAGGGGAGTTGGGTATAGAAAAGGAGTGCATGCTTTTGTAGATATGGAATACAGCCTCCCAAAAGGGTTGGATCCATTGGCATGACTCACCAAATGTGAGTCATGTAACCTCTGTGCTGCAAACTTCACCAGCATCTGTCGAATCTGTTGGGGGCGAAGCAATGCAACACATCTGGGCATTTTTATTATTGTGCCAGAAATATTAGGTTAGGGTCCCCATACACCTTTAGATTTCTCTGTCTGATTTACTTCAGATCTCAGTTTGTCTTACCAAAGCCATGTAATATGAGGGGCTTTCTAAACCATCAAGTCTACCTGTGTTCAGTCGCAGAGAACCCTATACTACATAGTTGTTGGTAGATCTAAAGGATATCTGACAGAGAGATCTAAAGGTGTATGGCCAGCTTCAGTCTCCTGTGTCTTGCTAGTCGAGGAGGTACTATGGGTGAGGGAGAAAGCTTTGGGCCATTCCGCAATAGTATAGATAGGGAGTTAAACATTAGTGATGGCCGAACCTTGGCCATGTCCGTCCGCGAACGGGCGGAGCGGACTCATAAAAAAGTCCGCCGTCCGCCCGTTCACGGACAGATTCAAATTCCCCGCCTCTAGGCGGGGAATTTGAATCGGAAAACCCGGATGTGACGTCAGTGATGTCACATCCGGCGACTGGAACGCATCCTGGAACGCATCCTGGAACGCATAGTTCCTGGTGTGCTAACCGGATGTGACATCACTGACGTCACATCCGGGTTTGCGAGCCGGTTTTTCACTGAAGACCGGGTTCTCTACCCGGTCTTCAGTGAAAAGATTCTTCCTGCGGCGGGATCTCGCTGCTTATGACCCCTTTGGAGGAAGAATAGAGGGCTCATTCTCGCCGGCGAACGGGGCGGGTCGAACACCCGTACTGTCCGCCGGCGAGAAGGAGGGCGAACATGCTTGTTCGCGGCGGAACTGTCTGCCTTGCGGGCAGTTCGGCCATCACTGTTAAACATTATCTCCCCAAATAAACATGGCATGGATGTTGGAATAGTTATGTGTCGGTTTGTCATTTGCAATACTTCTTTTGACCTACTTAGTAAGAAATTAATAAGAATTAATCCTTAAAATATATGGAAGTACTAAGAAAAAAGTATCTACATTGAATATTTATTGAAAAAAGGGGTTGCCATTAGTTCTTCATGGAGATGCTCTTAATAGGAGCACAGAAGGTAAGAGAAAAAGGCATCAAACTAGAACTCTTAGTAGCTCTGGGATACATAATATTACAAAAGGCCTGGACAAGATATAAATGCAATAACATATTAAGCCTTTCTGTAAAGTTATGCTTAATAACATTTCAGATCAATTATTACTTGTACACCATGTACACCATAATTAACCAAGGTCAGACATTGCCCTGCTCTGAATATAATTGCATTTCAGTGCCTGTGGTTTGATGGTGTGACATCCATTGAATAATAATAAGCATTTACCAACCTGTCTAACACTGTTTTTGGGTCCAGAAATGCTTTTCCTTTTACAGGACACAAGGCGACTGCTTTTTGATCTGTCAAAATATTAACTCAACATATGTAAACGGAAGCTAATAGGACATTTGCAATATTTTGTTGTTTCAATGTGGAACTAGTACATCCTGACCGTTGCATTGTGATAGACATAGGGCACTTTTAGGCAACCCACATGGAGCTCTGATGCAGTTACCATTTGTGCTGTGTCCAAACAGCACAGACAGCGGGAGAACTTAAAGAGGCACCAGTAAATTTGTCAGAAGTGAGGCACAGAGGTGCAATGTGCTTGGAGTCTGAGAGGTGGAGGGGGGCTTCAAGACTTCTTTAGGGCTGCTTCTTCTCTTTGGAACTCTCTTCTACATCCCATTAGACTCTCTCCTACATCAACCACATTCAGAAAAGCCTTAAAACCCCACCTCTTCAGTCTAGCCTACCCATCTTCCCATTCCTGCCATCGCCACCATGCCATACCCCCCCCCCCCCCCCACCTATTGTATTCTCTGTTCCCCAACCTATTAGATTGTAAGCCAAATCGGACAGGGTCCTCAACTCCTCCTGTGTCATAAACTGTCACCCTGTTTTATCTTGTGTTGCATCTCTACCCTATATCATTTAACTCCCAGCTCTGCATAATATGTTGCCACTATATAAATAAGAGCTAATAATTAAAATATTAAACATTAAAGGCATTACCTGTAGTTTTCCCAACTGAATTATTGAGAGTTTCTATTATGGCCTTTGGATCTGTTCTACTCAGAATGAGTATCTAATGAAGAGTAAAAAAAAGTTATAAAAACAAATCAGAAAATAAATAACACAAATCAGTCTAAAGCAGTCATTAAATAAAGTCATTTAAAACAAAACTGTCATTACAGGAAAATATAGAAACTACCAAAGCAGCTGAAGGCATTATGACATTGTTTATTGTAGTGGGTCCACAATAGTGAAACGAGACCGCCAAACAACTAAGGGCTTGTACCCACTTTGGTGGCGCTCGAGTCTTGCCACTAGTGCATGAGCCTTCCCGGCTGCTGCGTTTTTTTCCCCGTCATGCACAGTAAATGCAGCCGGCGTCAATTCATATCTATGGGTGCAATTCATTGTGATCGGCCGTGCAAGTAGGGACAAGCCCTTACATCTTCAGATGGAGGCCAGCCCACAAACACTGTATTGTTAAAAGTATCAAGACACTTAAATAAATAGAATTCAGGTGTTCCAATCAATTACATACCCAGAGATGTAAAAATCAATCTATTAAGAATTGTAAAAGAATGAGTCGCTTTCAGGAGTCCAAGTCCATTCCTGAAATGCCCATGCTACTAAATATTCCACAGTCAATTGTTACTAAATAAAATAAAGTCAAAGCTATTGGGGATTAAGACACAAAGTGTCTGGCCATGTACCTCACAGACTAGGGTCACCATCCATCTGTAGAAGCTGTAGCTACAGATGTGCAAACTCAAGCACAGTGGTTAGAGAGCTTAACGATATTGCTTCCAAGCATCAATCGCCAAGTGCAATGTCATGTTGTAAAGAATGCTGCTACTGGGAGAAGTAGAGATGTTCTCTGAAGTTACATTTCTGTTTGCCAATCCAAGTATGGGTTTGCTGAATGCCAGAAGATCAGTACTTTTTCCAAGTATAAAAAGTTTGGCAGAGAGGCAGTTAGGATGTGAGGTTGTTTTTCAGGGGGTTGGACTTGGCCTCCTGGTTCCAGTGGAAGAAGCTCTAAATGCTTCAGCGTATTAAGACATTTTGCAGAATTTCATACCATTTAGGGATAGCCCCTTCCTGTTTCAGGGTCCATTATGACATGGATAAGCAAGTTTTTGATGGAGAAACTAGACTGACCTGCATAGAGCCCCGACTTCAACCCAATAGAACACCTTTGGAGTTAATCAAAGTCGTGAATGCCAGATAGGCCTTCTTACTCATCATCAGTACCTGACACTCCAAAGTGTTGACAACACAACTCTTCCTTTGATGCAGTGTATTGAGTTAACAGTGTCAGTCTACAACAGGAAGTGTATTACTGTTAGGATCCCTAAGTGAAAAAACTCAATACTTAATAAAAAATAATAATAAAAAAACAAAGTGATTTTGCCAACTCTAAGGACTGGCAAGTGGCAATAAATGTTTTCTTGTTTTTAGATGCATGTTTAAGATATTGCTAAAGCCCTCCCATACACACTGGGATATGTGGACGATTTTGCAGCCGATCGACCGGCGTTTTGCAGCCAATCGATACTCCCTCAAGAATCAAGGGAGTATCTCAGCATTTTTGGGGAGCTTTGTTTTGTACTAATACATTGCATTACCATAATTACCCATAATCTTTATATATAACCTACTTTGGGTTGCTTCTGTCCTGCATATGTTTCCTTCATCCACTGTAAAAGGGCTGAGATTTTAGGATTCATCTCTTTTGTTTTATCCTTAACATACTGAACAATCCTTAGCTTTCTCCAAACATCATTCAAAGATGATTCCAGTACACTTCTGTACATGCTTTTTGCGTTACATAGGTACTCTATAAAGAAACAGATTTGTAAAAGAAATTGTTAGAAATTGTTGGCTGACCTCACTTGATTTGTGGTATTGTGTAAAAATAGATAATTTACTTTAGATGGCCTCTGGTGCCACAGCCTACAAAGAATGTTTAAAGCAAATGAATGAGTAGATTTTAACATACAGAATGTTTGCTATATGCCCCTTGTTTACATAACATATCAAGTATATTTATAAAGCAGTGAATTTGACACCAAATACGCATTGTAGCTATATCTGCTTGGTGCATGTAGTATGCAATACATTCATTGATTTACTTGCAGTTACGGTACTTACTTGCACTTGATGTTCGGTAAATGTCACTTTAACTACTCTGGCTGCTATGGACACAAAATTTTGTATAGCAACTAGTTGAGTTGGGTAAGTGTCAGAGGTGGGGTAAAGGAATCCTGATGAAATCTTGAATAAAGATGGACGATGAAATTTCAACATTATCAAATTGTATGCAGAATGAAAATGAGGCTGTTGTAGTTGACTGGCTTAGTTTCAGTATGTATACATTCAATGTGATCTAATTGACTAGCCTTAACCTTGCAACATTGTAAAAGTGTGATGATGATAATGTACAAGACAATGTTGTGTAAGGCTAGGGCTTTTTTCCCATGTTCACCACGCTCAGTGCAGACATTGCTGGTTTCCCCTATGGGAAACCATGGGTACCCATGTCGGGCTACATGTGGACAAACCACAAAAGTTTTTGGATAGTGTTCTGTGGACTGATGAAACAAAATTAGAACTGTTTGGGCCCATGGATCAACGCTATGTTTGGAGGAGGAAGAACAAGGCCTATGAAGAAAAGAACACCTTTCCTACTGTTAAGCATGGCAGGGGGTCAATCATGCTTTGGGGCTGTTTTGCTTTAGCAGGTACAGGGAAGCTTCAGCGTGTGCAAGGTACCATGAATTCTCTTCAGTACCAGGAGATATTGGAAGGAAATGTGATGCAGTCTGTCACATATCTGAGGCTTGGGAGGCGTTGGACCTTTCAACAGGGCAATGATCCCAAGCATACCTCCAAGTCCACTAGAGTATGGTTTCAGATTAAAGGCTGGAACATTTTGGAGTGGCCATCGCAGTCACCAGACTTAAATCCGATTGAGAACCTCTGGTGGGACTTGAAGAAAGCAGTTGCAGCGTGCAAGCCTAAGAATGTGACTGAACTGGAGGCTTTTGCCCATGAAGAATGGGCTAAGATACCCGTAGATCGCTGCAAGACACTTGTGTCAAGCTATGGTTCACGTTATAACTGGAAAAGGATGTTGTACTAAGTACTAAGAATTATTGTCACTTGGGGGTTGACTAAAACTGATAATGATGTGAGCACAGAAAAGACATTTGTGGGTATTTCATTATTAATGTTATGTTATATTTGTCTGACTTACAAGTGCCTCGCTAATTTCATTGTAAACAAGATGACTGAAATGATCAAAATCAATGTCAAAATGGCCAAAACACTCAATTTCAGTGGGGGTTGAATAATTTTGAACACAACTGTATACACAGCACAATATATACCGTTTGTGGTCCTTTCTTGGGTCACTACAGTGTTACCCAAAGCAGCTAAACAGTTGCTTGTTGTTATTTAACTTCAGAAACCCAAAATGATTTTAGTTCATATTATGAGTCCTTTAACGTGTTTACTGTTTAAATAACTTCCGCCTCCAATGGATGGTAAGTTGCAATACATAAAATTTAAGTTTTTGGGGTTCACAACCTTTTAATAAAATATAGAATTCAACACCCCCAGCCAGGGCACCTAGGCGTAGGGGTGCCTGTCTGGGGCGTGCTGCGGGAGGAGGAACCCGGCACGTCAAGATGACATCAGTGATATCGGCGCCAGGACCGGAAGTGATGTCGGCGCCGGGACCGCAAGTGATGTCGGCAGAAAAGGGGAGGTCAAAACCCGGCGGCGGAAGTGATGAAGACGGACGACGTGGGACACAGACTCTGCTGCTGCGTGGGAATCGGCGGATGGCTGCCTCCATGGACGCGCTGCTGGAGCGGGTAAGGGCGCAAGCGGATGCTAGGGGCGCTGCGTGGCTGCAATCCATTCTGGGGGACTTTGGAGAGGACTACCCAGGCCGGGCTCCGGCTGCTGGGGACCTCGCCGCGGCCGGGCCTGTGCCTGGGCCTGCGCCTGGGCCTATGCCACCACCGATTGCTGGCCCCATTCTCCCTCCAGCGGGCGGCCTTTGCGCTCCGCCGCTGGCTTCCACTGCCACCACTGATGGACGGGATTCTCCCGGTCCGGCCACAGGCCCTTCTGCTAGGCCGCACCGATCCTGGCGGCGGCCACCTTCCAGGCTGAGCCCTGATTGTGTGCCAACTCAGCGGCGCGGGCGCAGCCCCTCTCCAT
>CM070032.1:117437507-117470389 GCA_036250615.1 Ptychadena robeensis | reverse complement strand
TATATACGGTAATTTGTATTACTAAATAGTAAAACATTATGGGAAGCTTTCAGGACTATACACATCTGATGATACCAGGGATAATTTATGCTGTCAGAGAAGTGCTGGTGCTTCACAGATTTGATGTGAGGAAAAGTGGTGGAGAGAAGGTTAGTATTCTATATTTTTTTAAACAGCTGTGAGGACCCAAGGTTAGCTTTTGTTTTGCTTAAGCTATAATTGGGTTTTAGGTCCAACACATACCTGTCAACCCTCCTGATTTGGCTGGAAAAGTCACGGTTTTGTATACGACTTTCCCGACCAAATCTTTGTTTTTTTCCAGGAATTTGAAATCGGGGTATCTTAGGAGGGAGGGGGTGTTACTTTCCCTCCTAAGTTCCCATCATGCTTGTGCAGATGATGTGCGAGGTGGTAAGCTAGTTAGGAGAGCAACACCCCCTCCCCTCCCTCCTTAGTAAGCTGGCTTCTAAATAGGAGGGAGGAGAGGTAAACCTCCCAATACAGGAACTGACATCACTTCCTGTAATTGGAACATGGAAGTCTGGCTTTTTCTCAAATAACAGAAGTGACATCAATGACGTCACTTTCTGTCAGTTTTCCCTTATTCAAAAGGGGAAAAGTTGACAGATACGGTCCACCATTCCACGGTACCATCAATTCAAATTCTTCAAAATGTGTAGGTAGCCCATCAGATACTTGAAAAAATCAATGAAATTTGATCACTTTTGGTTGATCAAGTCAAGTAAAAAGGAACTTAAACAGTTGATTTTTTAAGAAGATCAGACTGAAAGATCCAACCTTACAAAGTAAATACCCTTACAAAGTAAATAAACAGCTATACGGCTACAGAACATAGATTCATGGCTACTCTCACATGCTGGAAAAATACAGTGTTCATTTTCAAAGGAAAGCAGCAAAAATTTTCAGGGTACTGCTTAGGCTATATTATTATTTATAAATGTTCCCTATAACATTACCATGCACAAATCTTTCTATGATGTCAAATCCAAAAAAATGTGTCCAGAGCCAGGTTTGGGAAATGAGTCTCCTAAATCTAGACAGAGGTTTGGGGAAATAAGAACTGTAAATTGAACAAAAAGTTATGATTTTTATAAAGTTCCATGCAGGTTTAGGAACCGGAACAGGTTTATGAATATATTAAGTCAGTAGTGCCATAATATACTTCAGTCCTCAGATAATGATAACATTAACAAATTTAAACTAATCCAAACACATAAAGCTAGCTTGTGGGAAACGTATGATCTGTCACTGAAATACATACAATGTTCCACAAGAGGTCAGTAGAAGGTAATGTCATAAACTAAAAGTATACTAAACCAAAATGAGATGTGTTCCTGGCCTCACCACTAACTGTAAGTGAAATTGATAAGCTAATTTAGATGGCAAATGTTCTATATCAAGAATATTAGTGAATGATGGCAGTGTTGCATACATTGCAAATGTTTACAAATGTCATAATGTGTTCACTCTCATTTCTCATTTATATTTTACAGATTGTTCATATTTAAAATGAAATACTAAAATTATAGTTATAACAAAATAATTAACTGTACAATATTTGCTTTTATTTTCCTTTTTTAGATTTTGCCACTGCTAAGGACACTATCCTCAGGCTTGAGTCTCCTAACTTCTATAACTCTATTTATTTAAATGGGAAAAGAATCAGGGGTAGAAACATTGCTCTCTTCTTCACTGCTTAAACAAGGCACATCATTAGAGTCTAAAGCAATATCTGGTTGTACTGCCCAAACCACAATGGGACTGTCAGTGTACAGAATACAGTACTCTCAAAGCCCATACACACAGACCCCATTTGGAAGGTGAAAAGACTAAGGCTATGTTTCCATGGCGTTATGGGCTCCATTGACTGACTGTTTACATGGCTCCATGCCAATCCACCGGTCAGAGGTTGACTTAGTGCCCTGCGTTAACCTCTCCACGGACTGATCAGCTTGACGCCGTATAAACCGTATAAGTCAGTGCAGCAGACAGGTAATATATATATGGGCTCATAATAGTTCACAAAATATAACTCATATAATATGTTTAGCTAGGCTTATTTTCTATAACATTGAACAAGTCCAGATAACAGTTTCTAGCTATGACATGACCTGGATGAGGAGCATCAGTGATAAACCACTTAGGGCTTGTTTACACAGGCAGTTGCTAATGACCAATTAGTGCAAGCGGCCAGTGGAAGCAACATTAGGCAACTTCTCATGGGTAGGTTTTTAAACAACCTGCGAGCGCCTGCACAAGTTTGCTCACAGACAGGAGCACCCAGTCATTTTCCAGGCTGCTGCGGGAGTGCGTTAATGTAAATGTAGCCTTTAGACCATAAAGTTGATCCTAGAAAAATACAGGTAAAATTCTGTTCTGCGGGTCGGAGCTCTATGCTCCAACCATCATAGCAAGAGTTAAATGAGGCGGAGAAACTGTCATGCTGCCTGTGACAGCTTCCCTACCTCTTGGTCAAGATCTGCAGAACTGTGTATGTGAGCGGCCAGCTTTAACCTGGCTAAGCTTAGCCTCTAGCCTGACATACACAGGCAAGAGTGACAATCAAGCTCAACTCAAGCTGCCTGCTTACATATACTACTCGGCAGTCCTCTGTTTATGTGAGCAGGTACCTTGAGCCCAGCTCACATACACAGTAGAGACAGACAGGGCAGCCGTCAGAAATCATGGGGCCCTGTGCAGCAAAAATGTCCGGGCCCCATGACAGGCCCCACCACTACGCCCCCCTGGCGTGCTGCCTGATCAGTACAGCAGCCACTGTCACCAGTCTGGGCTGGCAGTGAGCAGAAGCTGGTGTACCGATCAGGCAGCACGCCGGGGCCCCTACGTGCTGACCGTTGGGCCCCCCTAGCTACCCGGGCCCAGGACGGGAGTCCCCTCTGTCCCCCCCTGATGGCGGCCCTGGAGACAGATAGTTCCTCTGCCTTTGTATGTGTTCACTAACATACACAGAGCAGACGCAGAAGGGTTGCTCTGTTAACAGCTTCCCCACTTTGGCTAATTTTAGTGCTTAGTCGCAGGGAGAATGCAAACGTGTAAATATGGCCATGGGTGGTGCACATTTGCAATATAAGGTGCACACATTTTGCCACTTTTGGGGAATTTGGGGGGAAAAAGTGGGTCTTATAGTGTGCAAAAATATGGTCATTTGATTTCTAATTTTGGATTTTGGTTAGTCTTCACTCTGAACTAACTCGGGGTATCTCATCTGTCTGGCGGGAGCCCACAGTGTCTCTGCATGTCAGCGTTCCCACTGACCCTTTCAGGTTTTGCCTCTTTCATGTCATCAAATTGTTGTCATCATCATGTTAGTGCAGTTAGTACCATGTTAATTGCCTTTTTTAACATAGCATTTATCTAGCCATTTATTCCTATGGTGAAAATGCACATGCATTTATGTTTGCATTAATGTAAAGCACCCAACATAACTCAATGGGTGCAATGCATGCTTAATGTCAATGCGAAGGCAAAGCAGCATGTACCCTTGGATACCTGTCCATTGAAAATAATAATAAAGTGTTGAAGCACATAACCAAATTCAGCGTGGTACATAAAAAATATATGCAGACCAGGACTCTACTTCAGTAGAATCTACCCCATCTACCCAATGGGGTAGGTTCTACTGAAGTAGAGACCTGGTCCGCATATATATTTTATGTACAACGCTGAATTTGTTTATTATGCGGGGTACCTACATTGTATTGCCACGTAAGTTTTGAAACAATGTTGTTTTGTTGTTTTTTGCTTTTAAAATGTATATTGAACATTAAATGTGAAATCGGTTTTGATACTTGATACCTGACCACCGTTTGTGTGGTCTTAAAAGTCCCCGCGCCCCTGTTGGAATCAGGGGGAATTTTTCAGGTGATATCCTCACCTTAATGTATTGTTAATGATTTTGGGATGTTGGCCACTTCACTCTATCACCTATGTTGTTTCTACTTGCCATGAAATATGATAGCTTGTTTTTTTATTAATGATACTGTTTGTACCCCTGTTGCTGATTTTCCCTTATTTTCAGAAAGTTGACCTCATTAAAGTTTCAATGGAAGAAAAAAAAGTTAAGGTTGGACATATCCTTCACAGTATTTGCATTTGCTAATATTTGTATAAAACGGACCTATTTTACAGCTGTTGGTGAAAGTTTTCTCTTGTTGGCACAATAGGAAACGAGTAGAGTCAAAGCTGACTGAAGCAAAGTTCCACTCAGCACATGCAGACAAACCAAGACCTCTTAGTTTGTTAAGCACAGGCACTGCTGCTGCTTGAACGACTCCATAAGCTTGACATTGGCTTTCTGTGTACAGAAACAACAAATGTTTTATTGTATTAAACAGGATAAACAATTAAAGTGGTACTAAACACTGACCCTTTTCATAAAACACATATGACACCCAACGTTCATGACCCAAACCTGTGGATTGGCCATGGATTGCCTGTGTTTCTGCCACATTAATGTTAAAGCATCCTACTTGTTTGAATAGTAAAAATTTTAAAATGTACTTATTGTGTATCATTGATGGTAATGCGAGGCAATGACAATGAGGGGCCCCAGCAGTGGATCCTATCCCATGTTGTCCACATCAAAATTTTTATGTAGTGGACTCAAGCCCTTATAATGGGCATTGTGCACTTTTTATGTAGCAGAATACTGTATCCAGGAATCCTGTAGGCAGTTCATTTGACTTTTTGTCTTTGAGGTGTGTGCCTTAGTACATCATGTACTATCAATTTTTGTTATTACAGGTATAGACTTATCTCAGCAGTAATCGAAAGCCCCCCATACACACTTCGATCTGCGGCTGATCTCACGGCGTTCTGCCATGAAATGGGCCGCAGATTGAAAGCACCCTCCTTAAATTTGGCCATAAGTAGGCCTGCAAATCCATCTAAGAAATTATGGACATGTCCATAATATTGACATCATACTTCTTACTTTGGATGGGGATTAGCGTCACATCAGCATTGCATCAGTTCAATTTCAACACAGTTAACAGTGGGACCAACGTCGCATCAGCGTTGCATCAGTTCAATTTCAACACAGTTAACAGTGTTTACATGAGTAGGTGTGCGTTAGACCACTTCTTTTTCCCTTTGTTGGAAGGAAATACGCCATGCAGCATCATATTTGCGGGCGTATTTCCCGCGACTTGCGGGCAGTTTGCCTGTGGCTAAGGGCGCATTCCCGGTGCCGCTTTGAGAGCATGGAGTGGACACTGTACCATTCATCAGAATGGGAAGTGTCCTCTCTGCCTCATTGTGTTAATTGAAAATAAAATGTAACCATTGCATTTATCATACTTGAATGATGCGTTAGTGCCATAAGACAATATTGGTTGTGTTAAAATCGCTTGACAAAAACATAGTAAAAACACGTGTGCACATTTCTGAAAAATAGTCCTGAGGTGGAGTGGAGACTAAGCCTATATGTGATATTTCCCTGTTTTTTCTTTCTTAATACATTTATAAAAAAAAAGCTGAATTTTGAGTTATATAAATAAACAGTTGTAGCATCAGGTTGCAACATAATAAAATTTGAAAGTTTAGGGGGTATGAATGCATGAGTGAGAGATATTTTTATGTCTAATAATCTATGTAACATGATACCTGAAGCTGTAAAATGAACAGTTAGCATCTGGTGTTTGGGCTCTTCTGTGCGTTCTTGAGGACCGACATCAGGCAATAAACTGCGTCTTTCACTGTTTTCTGGTTTTCTGGCTTCTGTATCATTGGCTTCATAATAGACATACATTTACACAATTAGGACAAGTAACAGTTTAAAGTCCATCTCTTGTCAAACTAACAAAAAACAGTATTCAGGAAATAATTATTAAAGCAGAACTAAACCTCAAAAGAGATGTGAACAGGCAGACTCTTTAATGCATTACAAGCATATTGTGTTTGAAAGAGAGGCAACAAGCAAGCGTGCCCCTCTCTAAGTTGTACCCGTATGTTAACATAACCTGGAGGAATGCTAATGGTAGAAATGGTTAAACTAATGTACATAAATTTATTGATTCTTCTTAGGAATGGGTAAGAGGTCCTGAGAATGCCTGAAGTTATCAAAGGGTCTGAGGGAGCAGGAATCCAAGGGTTCTCTTGTTAAAGGAGTTCTCCAAATTTCCAAAAGGCCACCTCACCCACACACTGGCATATTGTGGGGATAACCCCCACCTATCTTAATGAGGGGCCACCTTCTTGTTAATGTATGGATTCAGGCATGGTACATCCAGGTCTTCCCAAGCTATTTGCTTAGTGGGGGTCTGGTTGGTCTGAGAGAAAGGTTCCCACTTGCTTGTTGGACCACCTTACCATGTTATGCATTAAGGGGGAATTCTATGGCAAAATGTTAATTAAATGCTTGAATAGACTTTTTCAGGCAACACACAAAACGCCTAACAAGAATTTAAAAACCACATCTTACAGCTGGTGAACAACAGGTGGCACCCATAGAGCATTACAGCATTGAATGCAACACTGGGCAGTCATCCATGTGAACCTGGACTTACTGCTTACACAGGCAGCACAAGCAATATTCACATTTGCAAAATATAGCATAATATCCTAAAAAAAATGGTAAGTTAGAGATTTTGTGATCTCCAGTCATTATTACCTTCATTGCGAAAAATATTTTTAAAAAAAAAATGCAGCTATTCACACATTTTCGCGATCAACACTATCACATGAAAGCTAATAATATATTACCTTCATTGCACACATCGGCACTTATATTGCATTTTGGGAACCCAACGCATGGTAGTTCCAGGTACTGATGTAAAAATCTAGAATATTCATGATACCAAGATATAACACTATATTCTAGATCTTCGCAAATTCTTGAAGTGCCGATATTCGCAATAGAAATGTGCGATTCCAATATTTACGATCAACACTATTTAGCAATTATTTTTTCATATTTGTGTGTTTCAAATTTTATTGTAGTCGGCATGACTACTAGAAGCAATGCATACTTTCATCATTTAGAAGGACTTTACGGCCTTAGACTTTCAGGCACTCCAAGTTCTGACAGAACTCTTGGAGGAACAAATGCTCCCAGAGGCCCAAGAAAATGGCCACCCCAATGATTCTGATGGTACTAATAAAGAACCATCAATTGACTCTTGATTTAAACTATTTCAATTAAAATCAAATAAATTTCCATCTCTGACAATTAACAGCAATCTGTCGACCTTTGTACAACAGGTCTCCCTAGATTTGGAAAGATTGAGGAAGGATTTTTCAGTTTACAATTTCTCCAATCAACAACGTAGGGATTATTACCAACGTAGGAACTAATAACCACCATGTTACCATTAAACATTCTGACAAAGGGGGTAACGTGGTGGTTATGGATAGTGTTGAGCAGCATATGGTATATTCGAATTAGTGTAATTTCGCGAATATACAAAGAAATATTCTAAAATGTATTAAATTCGATTCGTCTGTATTCTATTGCCTTACATTGCGCATGCCCGTGCGCAATGATTCGCAAAGTTTCGCAATGCAGCTTTACAGCTTCTCTTCCTCATTCTGTGATCTCAGCCTGTACGAGCCAAGTGTGTATTGCGCATATCCATTCGCAATGCGCACACATATGTGCAATATCTGCTGGTAAACAACGTTGAAGCATAATATGACAAATATCCGCCATTGCGAATATCTGCACACACATTCGCAAAATATTGCGAATTTTTGAATGACGGATATTCGTTGAATATATTCGAATTTAAAATATTCTCGCTCAACACTAGTTATGGACAATGAGACTTATTGCAACATGTGCCTGAAAATGTTGCACAACAAATACTGGTATGCTCGGGTAGATGAGGAGTTTGTAAAAGATGCAACAAGAATACCAGGGAATGATGACAGATGCATTTGCAAAGGGGGTCATCCCCAAGACATTATTTGATTATTTAAAAGTGGATCATCCAACTCTACCAACTTTTTATTCATTACCTAAAACCACAAAGATCTTAGCCACCCACAGGCAGACCTGCTAATTTATTTACCTTTGAATGGATGATTTCCTGAAATGTTTTTTCCGCCTTCATCTAACAATTTTTTGGTTCTCAGCATAATAAAGCTGGAGAGAGGTTCAACGTCATTATTTTCTACTATACCAGGTCCATTAATGTCAGTATCTTGCCCCCTTTGTGCTTCTGAAATGTTACCAGCATTAGTACTACTGGTAATGACTTGAGTAACTGATGGTGTGTTCCCTTTTCTATCACAACTCTTAGTAAATGTTGGTAATTCCTTAAGCTGATGATTTTCATTTTGTGCAGCTATGGTTTTATCTCCTTTCTGAGAGTGAAAATGATTGAGCTCTTTGTGTATAGGAGGGCATAACACACTTTCCTGAGGTGAAGAAGAATCCTGAAATGTAAACTCAGTTTTCTGAAAGTCTTTTTGTTTGCTGCAGACATCCTTCTCTAATATTCCTGTAAAATTTATGTAATTAAAAGTTATTATTGTGAGCATATCACAGAGCATTTCCATAGTGATTAGCAGCCTTTTGTCATGCACCTTTAGCAGCAATATCAGCCTCAAGTCTTTTTGAATATGATGCCACAAGCTTGGCATGCCCAGTTTCGCCCATTACTCTTTGCAGCACCTCGCAAGCTCCATCAGGTTTCTACAACCTTCCCCTGGATTTGTGCCCTGAGTCAATCCTATCTCGGAGGTCTACAGACAATTCCCTTGCTCTGTTGGACCCCTGTATAGACAGGTGTGTGCCTTTCCAAATCATGTCCAATCAACGAAATTTACCACAGGTGGACTCGAATTAGGCTGCAGAAACATCTCAAAAACGATCAAGGGAAACAGGATGTACCTGAGCTCAATTTTGAGTTTCACGACAATGGCTGTGAATACTTATGTACATGTGCTTTCTCACCTTTTTTATTTTTAATAGATTTGCTAAAACCTCAAGTAAACTTTTTTTCAAGTTGTCATTATGGGGTGTTATGTGTAGAATTCTGAGAAAACTATTTTAATTTGAATCAATTTTGGAATAAGGCTGTAACAAAATGTGGAAAACGTGATGCGCTGTGACAACTTTATGGGTGCACTGTATATATCAATGTTTCAGGCTGCATAGCTGAGTTATCATAGAAAACTGCTTAAAAGCCAACAGCCCAGTTCTCAGTTTCAAATATATAGGTAAGTTTCATAACATAGACTAACATGATGTTTCAGGAACTCTGGGTTATAGCTTAATTATACTCCAAAATCAAAACATGATCATTTATTTACCTTGTATTGGATGTTCATCTATACATTTTTCTCCACTTTGATCTAATGATTTTTTTCTAAACATAATAAAGCTGGAGAGAGGGTCAACATCATCATTTTCCAGTTCATCAGCTCTGTTAATGTGTGTATCATTCCACTTGTGTGCTTGTGAAATCTTCCCATTGGTATGATTGATACTTGCTTTGTCAAGTGATAATACTTGAGTAATTGATGGTGTGTTCTCTTTTACATCTTGACTCTTTTGAAATGTTGGTAATTTATCCAGCTGACGATGTTCCTTATGTGTTACTAAGGTTTCATCCCCCTTTTGACAGTAAACGTGAAAGGTAACAGTAAGCTCTCTGTGTATAGGAGGGCATGTCACGCTTTTCTGTGATGAAGAAGAAGCCTGAGATTGAAACTGTGTTCCAGTTTTCTGAATGTAGCCCATTTGTTTGACCCAGACATTCTTCTCTTCTAATATTCCTGAAACATGGTCATTATAAAAAAAGTTATCTTAGTAAAAGCCAATATTAATATAATAATTATTATTATTAATATAATGTTAAATTTGCTAATAATCTCATTCTTGGCACTATCTGCAAGGAGTTTGCATGTTCTTCCTGGGTCTACATGGATTTCCTCCGACAATAGGTTAATTGGCTTCCCCCAAAATGATTCTCCTATGACTTAAGCTGTATATATATATATATATCACTTAGTCGAGATGGACGGTGGACAACATCCCAAACTATATATCTCTGAAAGAAAGGGGTTAGAGGGGAATAGAAACTAGCCCTCTAACCACTGTTTGTTCCCCGCACAAGACAAGGTGTAGGGACTTTGAGGCCACCTGATTAAATACTAATCATTAGATTATAAGTTATAAAAAGCAAAACAAGAATTTTTAAAACGCACGCACTTTTCTTACAGACGGACACCGAACACTTTTTACCCTGATGTTTACCTATATGATTACTACGCTTACCCTCCTAGTTTTCAGGTGCTCCTCCGTTCTTGTCCTAAAGTTTTGCGTCAGCAACCTTCTATATATATACCTCTCCATTCTTTTACTTCAGCATGGGTAATGATACACCTCCTGAAGAAGATCAGCTCTTTCGAAACGCGCGTCGAGGTGTGTAATCACCCCCCCCCCACATCACCTATGTGAAGCCACACCTCAAATGCCCGGTGATACAAAGACTTTTCAACTGACTATCTTATAATCCTATTGTTTTATGCACTACCAATTAAACCTTGTCTTCATATGGACATGTTATTTTGATTACTATGCGGCTATCCAATGACCGCCTACAGACCACATTGCTTCTTCATGTTTTAAAAATTCTTGTTTTGCTTTATATAACTTATAATCTAATGATTAGTATTCAATCAGGTGGCCTCAAAGTGCCTACACCTTGTCTTGTGCGGGGAACAAACAGTGGTTAGAGGGCTTGTTTCTATTCCCCTCTAACCCCTTTCTTTCAGAGATATGACTTAAGCTGGCCATAGACCATTTTACCACCATGCCCGCTCATGGCAGTCGGTCTGCCGTGAAATCGGCTGCAAATCTAATGCCTAAAAGCAAAATTTGGCCGTATATACTGGGAAATGGACATGTCCATAATTTCGTAGATCTATCGCACAAAGGTTGCCCGGCTGATTCTCTGCACGCAGTCGATCTGCAGCAGAATCGTGAAGAAAACTAAACATTTATGGCATGCTTTAAACTGTGACATATGCCTTGGTTAGTTGCATATATATGACCATGGTTGGGACATTGGATTTTGAGCTCCTCAGAGTGACAGTAAAGCCCCCCATACACCACATACAATTACCATGCAATTTCTGTACAACCAACTTTTCTTCTACCAAAACCATGTAATATGAGGACCTTTCTACACCTTCCAATCACTATGTATTCTATCAGGGAGGTCACTATACTACATAGTTGTTGGTAGGTCTCATGGAAATTGTATGGAGGAATCTAAAGGTGTATGGGGGGCTTTAGTAATATGACTATATATATGCTTAATGTAAAGCGCTGCGTAATATGTCGGCGCTATATAAATACGATGATAATGGCATAGTAGCGACTGAAAAAATATCTTCCAAGTAATATTAAGTTAATAATATATTTGAAGAGAAGTCCTATTTGTCATAGAGAGAAGGAAATGTTTAATTCCCTCTGATTTTTATCTTCCTAGTGTGTCAGGTTAAAATGTGCTACTACTGCTGGTCCTGGAGATCAAAAAGAAGTAATCTATAACAAGAGCATTTCCTTCTGGGGTGGCCACATCCCAAAAATAATCAAAAAGTAAAACAATTGATGGGAGTAAAGAGCTCCCACCACGTTAATTCCCCCTAGGATCAACCCAGGAGCATGGGGACTTTTAAGGTAAGTAGTATAGATTGCAGTTTAAAAGTAATACATACATTTTAATTAATAACACATCAAGATTGTACACATTGGACATTAAGAAAGCAGCTGTTAGACATGAATGCTTCTCATATACACAGGTAATATTCTAAGTTGAGTATCAATATGCGCATGGAAATCATAAATGGTAAGGCCTAAGTAGTAATGTCACACAAGGTGACAGGACTAGGGCATGTATATGTGTGATCTGGTGACATAAAATCAAATAAAGCACAAACATTTTCATGGAATCCAGATACTAGAAAAGTACTGAAAAATGTTTTGGTCATATAAACGCTTTACTGTTTAATTAGATGGAACCCTTCTGTTTGTTAAAACAATCCTAACAGAGGCTATGAATGTAAATGCACAAATTAATTTGATCAATCAATGCTTACTTATTTAAACATGACCGTAATCAAAGTACAGCAGCCATTACAACCACCTATTACTATCTCATTTTACTATGAATTAATATACATAACTACATTTCCGTTGAATCACAACAGCAGCATTTTACTGGTGCAAAAGTTCAGACCCCGTTTCCTTCTTCCTGCTTATATGATGACAATATAATTACAGTAAAAGCAGAATTATCAACTTACTGAAAGCCTGCAGTAAGTGCCAGCGCTTGTTCCCTCAGAGGGATTTACATAATAAAATACATAACATTTTATTCCTCAAAATGTCTTCGGCATTGTTCTAAACCCTGTCATATACATTATTAATTATTTAGCAATATGCAGTAAAATAAAAACAGGTGGAAGGTCTAAAATGGGGAAACTAATGAATGGGCAGGCAAGTTCTCACAGGAAATCAAATAATTGCAAGTAAAAGGCTTATTCCTGAAGTCCACTATACAAATGAACCAGGATTAATATTTCAGGAGAAGAATACTCAGAAAAACCTTTAAAAACTTGGCTGCGGGAAGTATTCCAACATATAAACAACCCCAAACACACCTACGAGAGGATCAGTGCCTTGCTAAAGAAACTGAGAGTAAAGATACTGGACTAATAGGAACACAGGAAGACACGAGGCACACAACCTTGTGCAACAAAGTAAAGTACAGTAAATTATAAAATAAAATACAAAATACATTAACGGATGTAGAGTGCAGGGTTAGCAGGGAGTAATCTCGTGTGGTTACCAGGATGATGTCACTTGCTGGTTACAGATGACCTCACTTCCTGGTTACAGATGCTGAAGGGCTCAGTAGAATCAATGGGACGCATTTCGAGTGGCAGCTCTTTGTCAACCATAGGGGCTCCGTAGCCTACTTAACTCTCTAGCATCTGTAACCAGGAAGTGATCTCATCCATAATTATGTCATCCTACTAACCACACGGCCCAAAGAGATCACTCCTTGCTATGTCTGCACTCTGCCTCCTTTAATGTGACTGTATTATCATTTATTTTATAATTTACAATATTTTACTTTCTTGAACTAGGTTGTGTGCCTTGTGTCCTTGTTCCTATTTGTCTGTGGGGGAACACTGCCCCTTCATTTTGGGAGCTGCACATCTACACACAACTTAAACATGCACCCCTCATACTGACCCATTTTGACTTGATCTCGACTTTGACTTGATCTTTGCCCAGGCCCCATACATCTACTGAGGGCCCTTCTGGCCACTGACATCATTTTAACTGTGTAACCACTGCTGACAGGGGGCACAACTATTTATTACCTTTCCTAGTTTTAAAGATACTGGACTGCCCAAGCATGGCTCCAGAGTATCTATGGCCCCATAGATACTCAGAAGGGTTTAGGTTTGGAGCCCTTTATTTGGACTCTTTTTTGTATTTTTTTTGCAGATCAATTACTTCAATCCTATAGCTTTGTCCATTGCAGTTTGTGATTTGCATATCTGTAATGCCAGGAAGGTTAAATTCCAAACTTTTACTGTATTCATCGATGGCTAACATGGTACAACACTCAACTAATGTGTTACTGTTGAAATAAACACAAAGATCGGTTAATGATTGGAGTTTTTTTTTTGCAGTGACAACTCACGTTTCAGCTGGTCAGTAGTAATCTTTGTCACTGACTCCATTTCACTTGATTCCAGGCTGTCTGTTGTAGAACCAGAATTTTTTTTTTCTATAATTTTATCTTGCATTACAGTCAACCCACATTTCTTCCACCAATCATCTTCAAAAGTAAAATCCTCAGATTTATCAGATGTGATACATATTTGCTCTATCAGCTCATTTACTGTGTACCGTGTGGACATAGCTGGAAGGTATGGTACTATAAAAATAAATACTAAATGATAGTTGCAAATACTAATGATAGCAAAAAGGTTATATTACATTACTAGATACATACAATATATACTTTAACTGTATTTACAATACATGAATACCATACTGTAAGGGTAAAAAAGGCATAAACATAAGAGACAGCATTTAGTGATGATAACACACCCAATAATTTAACAGCAGACATGTAACATTTAATTAGTACCAGGGGAAAGGATAGCAATCAGAAAAAAGTACAATGTAATATATAATTTTAAAAATACTACACTATATTCTTCATTTTAAAATGAATCTATTCAAGTTCATTCTCCAATCTGACTGTTCTCCAGTCTGAAGTTTACCACACTTTACGTCTTTGTTTTTATTCACAAATACAATATTTCACCAAATGTATTATACTCAGCCTAGATTGCATAATTTAGGCATGCACTCTGTTTTCAAGGTTGTTGGGAAGATGCAGACTTCTGCATTGTGAAATGCAGGCACCTTCAACAACAGGTACTAGATTTTAAGGTGTAAACTAGGGCATAGATATGTAGCTTCCCTATCACCCTAAGGCTGGTTTTACACTAAAACTGTGGGTGGCGTTATGGATAATGCTTCTACTTTCATACTAGATGAATTGTGTTGCAATTTGCAAGCATTGAAATGAACAAATGGGGAACTTGGCATAGCAATACCCTGCAGGATGCATTTTATCTATTCCTTACGCCAGGTAAAGATTCCACAGTTTGACGTTGACCAGTGTATGTAGACATTACTTACTGCAGCAGGCCTGAACATAAGCTTTATTACTAAAACAATCTTAGTGCAGTGGTCCACTGCAGAAGGATAAGCTGTAATTTACAGCCTGGGAACTGGCAACCTTCCTGGCCAGTCTCACAAGGAGTAGAACAGAAGTGGTAAATGACCTAGATGTCCAGGGCACACACAGCAATCTAGGACTATGGTTCCTAGTCAGCCCTGTGAGTGGATATGCTGGATGAGACAAGGAAAAAAAACACAAGGTAATAGAGTCTAACATCATTCAAATAGGGTTTAGGTACCTTTAAGCAGGTAGGACTTCAGTTCAAAGTTACTTTGTAAATATTCTAGGACGTCTGTGGGTCTGTCTGTGATGTCAAAGCTTAGACAAAAATATAAATAAGATAAAAATGCAATATAGAGTAGACATACGCAATGCAAATATTTAAAAGATTTCTATAAACATACTGCTTTAAACACATGCTACACTGACTTGTTCTTAGTTAAAAATTAGGGATAGTTTATATTATTTTCATTTGATGTTCTTGAACAATGCAAAAAATGAAAGAATTCATTAAAAAGCATAGCAAATAGCCAATAAAAAAGGGTTACTGTATACATACCTTAATTTCAGGTGTGTTTTGGCTAGTGATCTGAACAAGCTTAGTTCTTCTCTCTTGTGGCATATAAGTGCTATTTTATCCAACACACAAAAAGTGGCATAAATGACAATAAATGCCATTCATTTCAGAAGAGGGTGTTTAGCAGTGGACAAGATGGGAAGCTGGGGATAGGAAAACAGATGGGGGGACTTTTTATTTATATAGGGTCCTTAACATTAGATTTTCTAATTCTTTAGGTAACCATACACAGGTCGATTTCACACTAGATTCCTGGCCGATCGATCACCAGGCGCGTGCACACCAATGGATGGACGAGGATCATCAGGATAATTTCCGATCGACTGACATTTGTGAATTGATCGACTGGTAACAGAATCGTCCAGGAATCGGTGGCCTAAGGTGGTAGGCACAGACTTGTATGGTCGATCAATCGATGCCTGTGACTTCACCAGAATCGTTCGGAGCGTCCATCAATCACTCAGGAATCGACACATCTATGGCTAGCTTTTGACTTTTGGCCTTCTGATTTGCGTTCCTGCCATGCCATGTAGTTGCCATGAATTCCTAGGAAGTAACACAGACAGGAAGCTGCTAATGATTGCCAAAGTGAGGTACAGTGGCCATGAAGACTTTACAACCATGTATTGGAACCTTTAGTGTAAAGGCCGTTTCACTCTTTTTAGTTGAGCTGCAGTTCCAGTACAGTACAGCAACACAGTGCAGCTAGCATTAGTGCAAGGTACACAGGTTTCCATAGTACCTTTCACACTAGCCTTGCATTTGCTTTTACAGTAACACCCAATGCCTGGCGTTACCATAAACGCACTGCTGCTCGCATTTTTGCAGGTGCAGCACAAGTGTGTCCTATACATTTGTATGGCAGACACAAGCATAGCCTCAGTTTTTTGGGGGCAAGATAATTTTTTTTTTATTCTACTGATGCACACTTCACAATACCATAAGGTACATATACACAAGCTATACTGCATGTGACCTCTTTTTTGGGGGGGGAATTTCACCAAGTCTCTATTTTTTGGTGGGAGTTTCACCAAGATAATTTTTTTTATTCTACTGATGCACACTTAACAATACCATAAGGTACATATACACAAACTATACTGCATGTGACCTCTTTTTTAAAACCCGAATTTAAAACGAATTAAACAGCTATCAAAACTTGCTGAATCATAGATTACCGGTATATGGGCAACTATTTCCCAAAAAACAATGAATAGGAAGATATGTTTATCTTTTGCAATTTAGGGACCCTAAAAAGTTATTAGTGTGGCTAGACGGACACCACATATACAGTTAATGTATGCGCAGGACACATTGAGGATTTCCATCATACTGGAAAAGGACAGCTGTATATGATATAACATGTCTTTAGTGTACAGTTTTATAGTAGCTATTAATACTGAGCCCCCTTTCCTCACTGCAATACTTGTTCCATTCCTCTTCTGATGGCAACCTAAAAAGAGTTTCTCCTAGAATCTACTATTGTATTATAGAGTTTTAAATTACACATACTTAGAGCAAATAGGCGACAGGACTTCTTCGGAAAGATGAATGCATTGTTCTTTTTCTTCATCTTTGAGGGTCTGATTTGGTGGAGAAAGAGGAACCTCCATCTGAGCCTCATCATATGAACTGAAAAAGACTTAATAAAACAAGCAGGCATAAAATAATCAAGCATTTGTTAAAATATGTATTTCAGATGAATTTACATGAATTATCTATGACTTGTATAATTGAGTGTGTCATTTTCCTATATTTTCTTTTTAGATAAAAAAAGAGCAGTAATAATTTACAAATAATTGATAATAAGTTTTACCTTTGTCCACAGGATCTTCACATTGAGCTAGATCAAGGATTGTGACTCTTGTATTTTGCTCAACACATTCTTGTTTGGATGATATTTGTGTTATCAAATCTGGAAATAAGTATTTTCCAATGGTTAATCATCATTAAAAATTAAAGCAAAGGCTAAATCATGTAAGAAAGGGAATACAGTAATAAACTGGCTATTGTTTTTCAAGTTAAATGTACCCATACAATTGATATTGTTATCTTCCTTTAAAATTCACAATGGCTGAAAAGGATATTTTGGTACAGACATCTCTTTCCATCAAAATCAAGCTTTATGGGCATCCAGAGTGGCAGACAATTCCTTCTGTACAAGTGAGATAACAGATGTGAAGGTCTCACTTAAGCAGGTGCATTGTAATGCATTTTGACAAATGCATATGGACACAGTTTAGACAAGAAATACACAAGACATGAAAAACAATGACAGAACAATGAAACAGCCAGAAACCACACTGCCTAGCATCGGTTTACATTTAACTGCAGTTCTGTGAAGAAGGTATGAAATGCTAAATGCTGAATTTGCAATGTGAAATCTGAAAGTGTTTTTTGATATAATTAGTTGCACCTGTCTTACTATAGTCCAACTTTAGTTGACCCAAAAAAATAAATAGGTCCTGTCAAAATCAGGAGCCTAGATAAAAGACATAACCAATGGGTTGTGTGTTATGTCTAGTGATGATCGCGAATATTCGGATTCCGAATATTAATCGCGAATATTTGCAATTCGGAAATTCACGAAGATGGTGAATATATTGCCGAATATTCGCAATTCCGGATATTCTGTAGTTTTTTTTCCATTACACATGCCTCTCAATGCAAGTGGACGAATGGGAAGGCTGCAACAAGAGCTTAGCAACGCTCCCTGCGACCATCAACAGTTTTTAAATCCAATATTGGGTGATGCGAATATTGCGAAAATCGTCACTTCTGAAAATTCGCAAAAAAACACTAAGAAGGCCTCCAAAATGCGCAATTTTCCAACACGCTTCTCAATGCCAGTTAAACACATTCGCGAAATTTGCAAAAAAAAACTGCAGATTTTCGCAATAAGAAGAATATTGCCGAATGCGAATATTTTCCGAATGTTTTCCAAAAAATTTGCGGCTGGCCGCGAATACGAATGTTGCCTATGCCGCTCATCACTAGTTATGTCCATCCTTTGCCTTTTATACAACTGGAAATCTCCCAGGTAAACCTATACACGTGTTTAGTTGATACACCTAATATTGATTTGTTTACTGATGACTTCAGTTCTCCATCTTCAATCTCTCTCTTATTTCATATATAGTTTAAAATGTACCTTCAGAGGATGTTTCATGCATTTCTTCAGGGACAAGCTGCAGAACAGTAATGAGATCTGACACAGATAATCTCCATTTTGAAGTACTGTCAATTACTTCCATTGTACAAGGCAAACGTAAATGCTGCAAGAAAACAAATAATTTCTAATAAAGCAAAGAGCAATGATTAAAGTGATAAATTTTTACAGTAGTTCTTATAAACTAAATATCGGCACAGAAAAACACATAGTGTTATTTAATGCAAATTACACTAGCAGAACAGCTATGGAAATGGCAACAGGATTAACACTTTACTAGAACATTATGTACACTTTGTATTGCATCACTAGAATAAACGTTGGTGTCTGCACTTATAGAAAAAAGACAGGAACACTTTATTACATTAAAATAACTTACAGTAGACAAGTCTTTACACAAGTTTACAAGATTGGCTGTTTTCCTCCAGCGACCAAATAACAAGTTTATTAATTTATTATATTATGGTATATTAATTTGTGAAAGTGCATCTAAACATTTACTTTTACTTACCTCTGATGTATCCTCGTGGCTCAAAGTCACTCCAAAATCCTAAAACAATATACTTACCTGCCCTTCTCCCATGTGTAAAAGTCCCCATGTCTTTTCTAGTCTTTTGGGGGGAAATAGCAGCAGTAACACGTATGTCAACTAGAGGACACCCAAGGTGCACTTTAACCTCCTGAGCGTTTGCCACGTGGCACGGTTTTTTCAAAACCGCGCCACGGGCAATCGCGGCGGAGCACAGTATGCTCCGCCGTGATTGCCTGCTCAGCTGGAGGACCTACACATAAGCCCGGCGTCACTGGAGACGCCGGACTTATGCTGAAGAAAGGCGACGCCCCTCCAGTTTGACGGAGGTCTATGGCGCCGCCTACCCCCGCCCCCTTCGCGTCACCGGTGACGCGATCGGGGCGGACCCGGAAGCATCGGCATACATGCCGATGCTCCCGACCGCCGTCAGAAGACGGTAAGACCTCGAGCGTGCCTCTCGTTAGCTGGGGCTGAGTTTCATGCATCATGAAACTCAGCCCGAGTTAACTCGGGGAGAACGCACAGAAGGTTAAAGTAAGTCAAGTTGAAAAGAGTAAAAATTTTCGACTTTGAACTTTATTTGTTTTTTTTCCGTAATGTTCCTACTACCTGTCTCTACATCTCCATAAATTGGTGATAAAACCTTGTTCAGGGGCTTTGCAATTAATTCCCAAATAAACTCCATGTCCCATGAAACAGAAAGTATGTGTGCTCTATAATCATAGGCTTCCTCTGTCTCCCTATACTATATAGTAGATAAACATACTTTATTGCCGATTTTGGAAGCACAGCACTTCAGGAAGTAGTTGCAAGAGACATATCATTGTATACAAAAAAGCAGAGGAGTATTTGTTATTACCAGACATAAAGAACAGTCAACAGACCAGAGTCATTAAAGATTTACATGCAAGTAACCATGTAGATGTTTACCTAACTTAGAGCAGTTTGTCTTATGACCTGTCATATCAAAAACCCTACATGCTAAACACTTTTCCAGTAATGTTTATTGCAGCATACCGTTTCTCTTTTCTGTATCAAACGCTGGAAATTTTCCAACAAGAAATCTGTCTCCAGTTCTTTTTCCAAGGCTGTGTCCAGTCTACAAATTGACATGAAATAATACTGTTACTTGTTACAAAAGGCATTCGCTACATGATTATTAATTGTTTCACTGTGCAACTCTAATCTCTATCAACTCATAGCCAAGAGTAGTGATCTCTTTCTAAATAGAAAGAACAAATGGCAACTTTGAGGTATAAGCTACAAACATTATATAGTAATGATGATGAACAGTTACAACATTGTATGCTAATTGTCTAAATGATCCCCTGTGTATGACATTGGATACAATATTTAACTTGCTAATTGTGGTTCTTTGCTTTTCAGTCTCCCCAGCCTAAGCCTTGTGTTCACATGTCCCAGGGCAAGCATTCAGGCGCATTATGTTTTCTGGGGGCTTGGCTGAAGGTAGAACTTTCCTTATCATACCTGAAAGGAGACTGCTAAACCCTAGTATCAAACCATGCCCCTTTCCCAAGGTATGCACCCCCCCCCCTTTTACCCCTACTGTCTGATATAAAAATACTGCATTGTGCAGTATACTCATCTTTCCTGACACCTGACAAACACCTTTGAGATTTTATACCGGGGATTCTAAACAGTGAGGACACACAACAAGACCTCACAAAAGTCTTCTGCAGGCCGATTATAGTTATATAATTTTGATTATAGCTGCTACTGCACAATTAAATTGTAAATTATTACAGGATGTGTGCTTACTTTGTTGTACTTAGGCACCTGTTGCATTCATAACTCCAGGAACCAAAAACTATTAAGATGGAAAAGCCTCAACAAATACGAATACTGTCACTTGTGTAAACATATGCACACAAGCTGTAAATTGTTTTACATATAAACTTTATTTAAAGTGCAGTTTATAAACTATAAACTATAAACTATAATATAAACTTTATTTAAAGTGCAACCCAGTGGATGAAGCTGTGCAGTCCCTCTCAGATCTTTCTGGGTTCGCGGAGGGAGGGATTGATTATAATGGGAGGAGACCTCAATCTCACGATGGACCCTAAGGTTGATACATCAACTGGCAAAACATGGGTGGCTTACAAAAAGATTATCTGTTTAAGAAAACCATGTTTGAACATCAGTGGTTGATATTTGGGAGACTATTAACCCAAATACAAGAGGACTATACGTTCTTTACTCACCAGGTACACACTCTAATCACGGATAGATTATTTATTGGTTAGTCATGCGGTGTTGGGACTAAAATCCATGCTCATTATATCTTCTTTTCACTATCTGACCATTCCTTAGTCTATCTTTATTTTGACATACCACGACCACACGGAAACCATTTGGGACCGGCGAACTTAACGAACACAACTACTTCCAGGACGATGATGTTTCAACGACGTGAAAGACCTCTATCGACAATTTCATATTAGTCATACTCGAGACCAAATAGCACCTCCGTATAAATGGGAGGGTTTTAAAGCTGTTTATGAACGCGGAGAGTAGTACTAATTAAGCAGGGATCTGACTCAAAAGGAAAGGAAAGGAACAACGAAATTAAAAACAACACTAGCTACATTGAACAGGTTAGAGGGCCCTTCATAAAATCAATACTACCTCAGTAGTCCACGAAGGAACTAGCTAAAAACTAGAGCTCACTACTTTCCCTATATGACTTTTCATATCGCGCAAAACAGAGATCAATGCAGAAAAATACCTTTATAAGGTGGGGATAAAGTGGGAGACAAACTGGGCCCGTAGGTTACACCCACGAGGGAATGCGGACCTTTCTACCGTTACAGAACCCCCCAGGGACACGGCTCATATCTGCTCCATCAGATATAATGCAGGCCTTCGTTGCGTACTACTCGGAGCTATGATGCGCCCGCCGCCATGGGGCAGAGGAAGTTGTTGCATCCTAATGCAAGAAACGCGTTGCCACTGTTGGACCCAGAAGAAGACACGGCGGGATGGGAGGAGCCATTCAGTGAGGAGGAGGTCGCCAGCTATTAAGGGACAGCACCAGGGGGGGAGAAGAGGAGAGGTCCAGGCGCGACGGTTAGCTCATTTACAAATGTTTTGCCTCAATGACTCCGGGTACACGATACAGTCTTCAATTCATATCTGGACCTCAACTTTCCCAACCAGGGCCGGGGGGGGGAAGAGAAGCACATCTCGCTGGGTACCAAGCCAAAAAAGACCACACTTGTTGTGGAAATTGTAGGCAATTTATAAATAAAATAGATGTGAAAATATTTCTAAAATAATTGCAAATGGAGCTGAAGGAGTTCCCCCCTGCCGTTATCGATTAGCGATAGGCGGGTTTGTCTCAGGGAGGGAGGGCACGGGACAATACTATTAAAACAGTACTCCTGTATGAGGCTGGGCAACAAACGAGTCAAATCCCGAGTGTTAGTCTGTGACGCGGAGAAGGCCTTCGATGGGTCAGTTGGCCCTTTCTAGAGGGCCTCCCTGCGAGCGATAGGAATTGGGCGCCACGGCTTGCAAAGAATAATGGCCCTATAACGGGTCCCAACGCTGAGGGTAAGAGTAAACGGCAGTTATCGGGGGAGAGTTTCGCCGATTATAACGGTACCGACAGGGTGCCCCCTGTCACCGTGCTGTTCAGACAGTGTCGAACAAGTTAGTATGCAAGTACGAAACAATGCGGATTCAAGGGCATTTAAAAAAAAAGAACATGAGATAAGAGGTCACGTTCGCCGACGACCCTCGTGGTACGTGGGTGGCCCCTCAGTCTCCCCCCGTCACTTCTTAAGGAAGCTATCCCGATTTGGGGGGGCCCTTGGTAATTTCAAAATTATTTACCAAGGTCAGAAATCTAAAGTATATCTTGCCGAAACTGACATGTCTGGGGAGAAGTTTATTTTTCTTTCGGATATGTACTAATGCACTGAAATACTATTACAGAGTTTTTGATCAAACCAGTGCACCGGCCAGATATGCAAAGGGACTAAAAACTTATAGCATCGGGGGTATAATGTAAATTTTCTCTGGGTTTGCGACGGAAATATCCTGAAAATGGGAGAATTTTGCCAAAAATTAATATTTTCAAACACTCCTATCTACTACCAAAATATTGAAGAACACTTTTATCACTGTTGTAGGAGTTGTGTGGCAGGGGAAGAAAGCACGAGTATCACTTGCAACGACTTAGCCTTTCGAAAATAGGGGGAGGAGCGGGATTCCCGAAGCCCTGTGCCTATATTAGCGGGAGCCTGTTAAAACGCATAGTAGATGCGTACACGAATAAGGGGGAATCCAGTGGGTACCTAGAACGAGATGTCCATAGAGGACCTACGCTCCTCCCTGGACGGTGAGAGAGGCCAAAAGTGAGGTGGTCTACGCATACCTGACAACAGCCCTGACAAATGGGACACTCTATTGGGCACGTTCACCACAGGACCAATGTTTCGACTAGCCGGGGCCCACTCATCTCCCTGTTTGTAATCCCTTATTTCCCCCTCCCGACACAAGTAGCACAAATTCTAGGCATGGAATACTCAGAAACACGAACACTTTCACCACTCTTCCAAATCTTACGACACGGTCGGCTGCCAGGAAGGGAGGAGGAATGCCACAAAGGGTGGTGGCGGTCACCCCGATTTTGGCTACACTATTTTCCAAATATACACCTCTACACTCTTTCACGGATAAGAAACGCCTAGCACGCCACTAACGGCATTTGAAAAAACTCCTTATTAACGAAGAGACATTGTCACATAAGAGGTATCATCTAATCCAATCTATACTAGCCAAGATTAGACTCAGTAATTTACCCAAAATATGTGTAAGGTGGGGAGGGAATTGGGGAAGATCTCGAGCAATCTGAGGGGCACAGAGCGTTCACTTTACATACGGCACTCAATAACCAGTAAAGCACAAGAGACGAATTTTAAAATCATCACGAGACAGAGATGGATCCATGTCTGATGTGCTAATAAGAATACGCCACCGGAAAGTCTGACAGATGCTGGCGATGCTCATCCACAAAGGGGACATGACGCATATATGGTGGGGGATGTTCGGCTATACAGCCGTTCTGGGATAAAAGTGTGTTCCTGATGTATAACACCATTCACTCCCTCTCTCTGGAGAGTTCACCCGAGATTGCCTCTCTTGTCTATGCACCAGGCTCTTATAAAGCTATTAAAAAGAGATACGCTGAGATTCTTTTTAATCGCCAGCAAGGGCGGTGATCCCTAGACATTGGCTATCAACAACCCCCCCACAAATCCCAGAGTGGATAGTAAAATTGATAAAATAGAATACCTAGAAAGACTGGTGGCAGAAGACAAAGGGAGTCTGGAGGACTTCCGAGAGACATGGGGCCCGTGGCAACATTTTCATTCCACACCAGCAATGCAGGCCCTGCTTTAGCGGGGGAATAGGCGACGAAAAGCGATTAGATAAACATCAGAGTACGCCCCTTATTTGTTATCTTCTTGGCCCTTACCCCTCTATCCTTTTCTCTTTCTTATCTTCCCTACTTTTTTTTTTTTTCTTATCCTCTTATTATTTACCCTTTTATGTTGTTTAAAGTATGTATGTACTATGTTCCCTTTTTGGTCCTTAGGTGTAAGGCCCCCTATCGTTAGTGGATACTATATCAGTGTTGAGACTGTGGCCCCTAGAAGGATAACAAGAGTAACTTGTGTATCAGATTTACAGGCATCAGTGGGAACCTGTATTATCAAAATTTTGAACGCTATGTTGATGTTGTATTTGTTCTTTTTTAATTATTAATAAAACTCTATTAAACATAAAGTGCAGTCATATATATATGATGGCTCCACTGTGGATTTATCAAGGTAGCTATATAAATATCAGCCAAAATTTTGTAAAAACACTTAAGCCTGTAAACTAAATGGGATTAAGTTTGTTTGTTTGTTTTCCAATATCAGACACGTTGCACCTGCAAAAATCTGTGCTGCCAGGAGTGCTGCTGCATTGTGCATTACCAGAAATGTGAGCACAGGAGAAGTGTGTACGGTACACAAGTTTCCCTGTGTTTACCCTAGTTGTGCTGCACTGCAGCTAGTGTGAATGAGCCCTAACAGTTTTGCCCATACACTCGATAGATCTTTGCAAAAACAAATAAAACTTGAAGAAATTAACCACATTTTTACAGTTGTTCTTATCAACTGAATATGGACACAGCAATACCCAAAGTGCTATTTAATGCAAACTACAGTAGCAGAAATTGCAGCAGTATTAACACTTTTCTAGCACATTATGTACACTTTGTATTGCATCACTAGAATAAAAGTTGGAGTGCACTTATAGAAAAAAAGGAACACTTTTAGTACAATAAAATCACTTACAGTAGACAAGTCTTTACACATGTTTACAGGGACGGCTTTTTCCTTCAGCGACTATATAACCTCCAGCAACCATTTATTATATAATTGTATATTTATTTGTGAAAGTGCACCTAAACACACAACCAAAAATGACATAAAAAATTTCATTATATTTTAACTTACCTCTGATGTGTCCTCAAGGCACACAGTCGCTACAAAATCCGAAAACAATATACTTACCTGCCCTTACCTACCTGTTTCCTGTAATATGCCTAGATTACTGGGGTACACTGTAGTGATGAATAGACCAGCAAGAGGAAACAGTTACGGTAAGCACAGACACCCTTCAGATCATAGCAGGTAAAGACACAGCAGCAATGTGATGTGGTCAGCAGCAGAAATAGGCACCCATTTAATATGGAGCTCATCCATTTTTTGGAATGTGCATTTGGGAATGCATGTCCATTTAGCCACATGAGCATTTTTGAGACCAGGTACAGGGCCTGGCTTCTATTTCACATTTCAATTTATTTCACAGCTGTTCACTAGGGTTAAGATCAGGGCTCTGTGCCGGTACCAAGTGTTCTTACACAGCAGACTTTTCATAGAGTAGTGTTATGGTATTGTATGTAATATGTGTAAATGGCAATGGCACTATATATTTATTTACTGTATATATCTTTGCACATACCTCTTTACATCCTGCTGTTAGATTTTTAGAAAGTGCTGGAAGGTTGGGGAAAGTCCCTTGTATCTATTGAAGTTCTGCCTGGAGACAGGGGAGGTGCAGGTCATCCCAGACAGTATGAATATGATGTGTCTCTCCTCAAGGCATCACTGTCCTGAGGGACTACAGGAACCATCAGTCTTCATGTGAGTGTATTCCCTGTAAAAGGCTAGGGGGTTGAGAAAGGATGACTCGCCCTTTAGGATATACTGGGCATCATAGACTGTCTCTACTCCCTGCTGCACTTCTTCTCTGGGTTTGAGTCTCAGCCTTCCAGCTGGTTATAAACTGTTTGCAAGGTAGACCCTATGCATTGTGCCCCATACCTGGCCTTACATGTGATGGTGAATGGACTGTAAATACTCCCTTTAGTAAGAGGTATTCCCTAAAACCAGCCTGTGTGGATAATCCATTATTCAATCCAACTGTGTTATCGGTACAGGCGTAAGCAAGGCACATGCTACTTAACCTCCAGGGTGTTACGCATGTGGCACAATTTTTTTAAAACCATATTCTCTGCTGTGATTTTCTGGCCACCCAGATGTCCCGTGCACAACGCTGGCATCACTGGAGACACCGGAGGTGTGCTGGGAAAAGGCGACACGTAATTGTCGGGAAAACCTGGCAGACATGTACGTTTCTCCTGAGTTAACTCGGGCTTAATGATGTATGAAACTTATCCAGAGTTAACGCAGGCCAAAAGCCCAGGAGGTTAAAGAATCTGGTTGATCCGGGAAGAGCCCTGCAAGTAGGAGTGTAAAGCCCACTCAGTTTGGGGTGAAGCATGCACCTGTCAGCAAGTTAACGCTTGCTGAGTTTCATGATGGATGAAACTAATCCCGAGTTAACTCGGGCCAAAGGCCCAGAAGTTTAAAGAATCTGGTTGATCCGGGAAAAGCCCTGCAAGCGTAAAGCCCACGCAAAGTTTGGGGTGAAGCATGCACCTGTCAGCAAACTCATCCAGTGACTTCAGGGTGACCCCGGTCAATGCTACAAAACCATGTCTATGGAGCTGGGTATGTGCTCAGAACAGAAAGGAGCCTTCTTTAAACTGTTGTCATAATATTGGAAGTTAAACGTTTTTCCATATAATGTACTTTCCTGTTAATAAGATATCAGCGCAAACACGTATAATTCAGATATAATTATCCTTTCATTTTATGCCAGTACTATATTAACTTTCTAAAGCTGCATGTAAAAGAATACATGCCTGGTGATGCATTCAGAACATTTTTACAGTAATGTCAGATCTACCTGAAAAGTAATTGCTCAACAGGAAGAGTCTCTATCCAGTCTGGGAGTGGGTCCTGTATGGGAATTGTTTTCAGCCTGTTTAGCAAAATTTGCAAGCTAGGAAGATGTTGCCGAAAGTGCAAAAGACCGTCCACAAATACAGCTTCTTCTGGTAATAAATAACCTGAAAAAAATCAATAAAATGGCACAGATGAACATTTAACAAAATAATACTTGCAAATGAATTATTTGTGATTAATTTCACGTTTTAATCGTTTCAGTTGCTGAAGGAGTTCTAATTGGATTCAGCCTAGTGATTTACTTACCTGTGACTTTTTCTAAAAGAGAGAAACTCTGTAGGTATAGATAATAGTAACAACACAAACAAGAAAATACAGTACACCAGGGACAAAGAAGACTGAAAAGTTGTAATCTCACTTAGATTAGACAACATATTCCTATATTGAAATAAAATTTAAATTTCAGGACAAATTCAAAAGGGAAAAACACATTATAGCTGCAAAAAAAAAATTGGACTGAGAGTGTTATGCAAACTTACATTCTGTGTCACTGGGCAGGATAGTTTCCCAGGATTCTTCAGTATGGGATGCTTCATTATAACTCTCACTGACAGAGCACACATCCTCTAGGTCTATCTGAGAACAAGGATTTGAAGATGGAACTATAGCTAAAGTCTCTTCTTTTCTGTTAGAGTAAACATATTTGTAATCCCTTAATAATAATAATAATATTTGTACTGTGGCTTTACTAAAGATATAGTCCTGTATGCTCATGTTAGACAATGATTAACAAAAGAAAGACACAAAAAGCTTTAATATGATTTTGTTTAGTGATGTAAGTAAAATGGCAAAAATATGATTTATTTTTGTACATAAATTTCATGAATGACTCCTTACTGTGAAAGTCTTTCTACTTTCAGATCTTTGGAACTCTGCTTGGCCTAGTACTAAAATGTTGCTGTGTGTTTAACCTCTTCGTCCCCCTTTCACATCCCCGCCATCATTGTTGACACTGGGGTTGTGTTGTAAAAAACCGACCTTGCCTCCAATACACAGAGGACAATGACAGCTCCCCAACCCCCACATCTCCACCGCCATTAATGATGTCATCGAGGCCTCGGGGAAAATCTTCAATATGGAGGACCGTCGCAGGCTTCCATAGGGCAGGTGAGTATGCCTAAAGTTTTGTTACCCCGATTTTACTTAGGCTAAGCGCCCAGGAAGTTAAAGAATATCTAAAGGTAAATAAGCTCTATTACATATTACTGGTACTGTGGTTTAGTTGTCCTTTTAATATTGGCTTAAGACTAGCAGAAAGGCCATCCTTAACTTCTGTGGTCATGTCCAGCAATACCTAACTTTTGGTCAATGAATGTTAAGGCCCCCACACACGTACCGAGGAGCAGGAGAGATCAGCTCCGAAATGCAGTGTGATGACGTCATCACGCTGCTTTTCAGAGCTGACAGCATCAGCCGGCACCCTTTGTGTGCCAGCTGTTAGCTTCAATGAAGATGCCGGTGTCACGACGGGTGACACCAGAGCTGTGGTGACACCGGTGGATCAAGGGTGTGGATCCACTGGACCAATTTGCATATTGGCAGGGGTGCAATCCGGGGCGCAGAGTCTAAGGGACTACCTGGTATTCACCAGAGCTCCCCGCGAAGGGAGTTGGAATTGGCTGCAGGTAATCCCCAGGTTGCAGTACCTAGAAAGCTCCCGTGCAAGATGACTTGCTGAATCAATACGTGGTACAACATGTTCAAGAGTGAGAGAAATCCAATAAACAAGCCTAGGGTCAGAAGCCATGGAGTCAGGAGAGATACCTGGATGCAGTGCCGAGGATGAAGACATAGGCATAGTCCGAGGAACAAACAGGGGGTCAGGAGCCAGGAAGTCAAGTAGGATATACGAGGATCAGGAAGTAAACACATATGAGACCAAGCTCACGCAATTTCCTGTCACCTGATATTGCCAGATAAAGACCAGGAGCGAGGAGCAACCGAGGAGTAGTGCAGGACCACAGCATCCAGCAGAGGGAGCTCCAGAGCTGGAAATTTAACCCTTGGTGTTACAGATGGTTTCTTGAGCTGGAAGCAGCTACCGCAGACACAAAACCACCAGTCCTGATGGGATCTGTGACATGGTCTTTATTGAAGTTAATGGCATCGGCCAGAGAATATCTGACATGTGCATTCTCTGGCCGCTGCTCGGTGCATGTATGGCTAGCTTTAATGATATAGAATCTGTTACCAAGGAATAAGTATACTTGGAACCCCTATTATTGCTCTTTGCATACTTTGACCCTGCTGCTCAGCAGAGTATGAGGACTGCTTTGTCTCACTGTATCATGCAGTCATGGCTCTCCATATCACCCCTACTCTGATAAGTGTGCTAGAGCTGTTTTCCAAGAAGAGACTTGATACTGATAGCCCTTCAGACTAAGCAATCACAAACTTTTTAAGAGATGGCACAAAAGTATTGCACATACACTCTCTCCCACTGACATCCAAGCATTGATGATTTGCTTTCGATATTCCTTCTGCTTCTAATGGACTTTTCTAGTGGCTGTCTTTGTTTTTGGATAATTTTTTTTATATTTTTTCTACTTTATGTGTGCTTTTTGTTTGTTTGATCTTGCTCTATTGTTTGTGATTTAATTGAAAAATGTTGAAAACCCCAAAAAATAGATAAAAAAAAAAAAGACTAGCAGAAGTGGCGGAAATTTTTCAAAAATTTACTTTTGGAACCAAAACATAACGTTGACTGGTATACCCAACAAAGAATACAAAAACATTTGTAACAATAGGATTCCTGTAATTTGAAAGCTCAGATATACATAAGCTTGGAACACACGGCTTGATATAGGAGCCGTTTGAAGTTCCCAGCAGCAACGTGATGACGTCATTGCACTGCTGTGTGTCCAGCTCCAAGATGCTTTGAATGTAGACCCCATGGTCTACATGCAAAGCAATGGACATTGACTGTGATTTATGGTCCTGTCCGATATCCCTGATTTCGAGCTCGGCGCTGGAAGCGGCCATCGATCTGGCCCATATCTATACGTGTGTTCCCTTGTTTTCATACCTTTCCAGAAATAAATCCAAAGAGTTGTAGACTTTCAACATGTCTGTTAAGGAGTCCTCTTCTTGTATCTTATAGATTGGAATAGCTAAGGTTAAAAATAAATTTGCAAACAGCAATATGTTATTTTGAAGTGGACATTGCAATAATTATTACAGAACATTTAAACAGTAAATCTAGACCACACTAAGGACATCATTCTGTCTATCCAGTGCAAGACAAAATGCCAACCTCTGTCTGAGTCGGTTTTCTATAACTTTTTTTCACATCTATACAAATGCATTACTACATATTGTACAGTACCATGTTATGTGCTGTGATAAATGGAACTGGGTGTCTACAGCATTGAAGTGTGTAAAAACACATATCTGCTTCTTACTGCGTCACAATTTAGATGAGCACAAAGATGCACAGTACTGTAGTTTTATTGCTAACTGCTGTTTCACAATTTATAAAAAAAAGGTCATTAAGGTTAAGGAATAAAAATATTATAACATAACTTTATTGATCAATTTCGTATTAAAAACAACCTTTTGTGTTCTCATATTAAATTTGCTTTTTCCTCCTAATCTACATCCTAATCCTACAACATGCTTGTCCAAAAAATAACTGTCAGAAACTGTTACACATGACATGCTAAACTTTGTTAATCATACAGTATATGTGCAAAATAGGTAAGAAGATATGGTCCTGTATGCCCAATGCAAGAATAATAAAAGTTACCTGATATACTTGAAAATAAGTAGATTTTTTCAGCACCCAAATGTGTTTCAAAAATAATATTTTGGCTTGTATTCGGGTCAAGAGATGAAAATCACTATATTTGGCGGTTTGGATTTTGTGATTTTTTTGTAAAATTGGTATCATCATAAATAAAGTTTAAAATTGAGTTGACAATTTCAATTTGATTTTGAAATAAATGTATGCAAAAACGGCATGTGCTATAGCAATATTTTTTTTTCTCTACATTTCTTTTGGTTATATCATGTTCAGGGGCTTTCCAATTAAAGCTGCCTTTACACGGGCAGATTATCCCTCGATAGATGAGGGACCGGGTGCAGCATGATGACGTCATCACGCTGCAGCCAGCCCCTCAGAGGATCGGCTGGCACCCTTTGTGTGTCGGTCATTACTTTGAATGGGGACTCCCATCCCCATCCAAAGCAATGGACATCGACCATGATTCATGGTCATGTCTGATAACCTTGTTTTGAGCGGGATTGATCGTGCTTGAAGAAAGGCATACACAGGTAGATTTCTAAAGAGATTAGAGCACAATCGAGCTCCATCAGTGCGCATGGCGCTCAATTGAACTGAAATCTATTTAGAAATCTACCAGTGTATGCCCAGCCTAGTAATTAAGATGAAATGTTACATAAAAGTACATTTGCTGTGCACTTCTGTACTGTAGCTGCTGCATTTCCCACCCTAGGCTTATATTTGAGTCATTCCGTTTTTCCAGTTTTTTTGGTAACATTAGGTTCAACAACTTATATTTGGGTCTATGCGTTACTTGAAGGTACAAGATAATATATATATACAGAGCTTCATTTTTCGTTGTATGTTGCCCCCTTTCCAGACTGGAAGAAGTTTAAAATATATGTTAAAGCGCATACAAATAATAAACTGAGAGCCAAAAAGACAACTTACATCTCTTCCATGGATTCCTGTATGTATCATTTGCGAAGATTTTGGTATGGCAGTAGTCTTTTTCTTGTAGAATCTCATTGGGAAAGGGGATAAGCATCCAAGAGAAGGCAAGTTTTTGTTTCATTACATTCTAAACAACATAAAAATTAAAAGGGAGAGAATATATCAGCATAAAATATACAGGAACCATATGGCGTACATTCTTGCAATACATTTTCATTTCTACCAGATATGTTTTATCCCTTTAAAAAGAACTCCAAAATATTCCAGTGTGATGTTTATTTACTCTTTGACCAGACAGCACCATAGCAAGATCCATGAGCTCCAGGTTAGTAGCTTTTCTCCGCAACAGAGGTAATTGTTGTTTATAGGGTGGTGGCTGTGGATTAAACATGATGAAATTGACGCATAGCATCACAGCGCTAATGCACATGTCGGGTTGCATCTATTGGAATGCGTTGTTTTGACACAGTGAAGTGGCTATGGACTAATGTGAAAGGCTTAACCCCCTAGCGCTTCTGACGGCTCCATCTCGTCCAGCGCTGTCCTGTCAGTATTGCTCTGGATGAGATGGGGTCGTCCGGTTAAGATCGGAGCCCCTAAAGTGCATACTTAAAGCCGCCACACACGCTGATGCTGTGAGTGATGGAGTGTGGCGTGATGTTGTACATCATCACGCTGCACTCCATCGCTGATCTGTCGGCCCCCACTCGGTACGTGGCCTTTCTGTGCTGTCCCGGCGGCTCTGATCTTCCCAGCTGGCTGACTGAT
>CM070032.1:117414091-117437484 GCA_036250615.1 Ptychadena robeensis | reverse complement strand
CCCCCCCCCCCCCCCCCCCCCGAGTGATGACTCCCCTGTTCACAGCAAGGGACAGACGGTGACAAAGAGCATTGTATTGGATAGAGTGATAACTGTATCCAATATAATTCAAAGTAAAAAACAGAAAACAAAACACAGTTTCAATTGTAATAAAAATGTTATTATAAACAAATATAAATATGAATACATACTGTTCATACCAAATAAGTATTTAAGAGATTTTATCATTCAAATGATACCTTTTATTCATTATATTTATTATATTCAGGATGTATATTAGACCCTTGTAAGAACAGATTTTGGGAAGTTACAGGCCTACAAAATAAAAAATGTTTTATGGTACAGAAATCTGGACCTTGCAAGAGCGCTAGGGAGGCTAAATTCCTGTAGAATGTAAAGTAGCCATGTATAGTAGGTTATACATTTTTTTCCCTAAAACTGACCAGATAAACTATTAAAACTGACCAAATAACTGTTACAATATAATCATTTGAGATGTTGCAATGAAGTAAAAGAAATCCAAACAAGACAGAAGGATTCGTATTTCCATACCTCAAAAGCATAGTCCAGAGAAAGAAATTTAACAGCTGGAAAAATTGCCTTGTTCATTTTTCAACATAAAGTTACCTAGAGGATACAAAGAGGTTTATTAGCCTAGAATACATTTCACAAGAGCTGCTTAAGGGCCCTCTCACACTATACGTGCTGCACGCTTTTACAGTACTGCGTAGAAAACCAATGTTAATATTTACACTGCATGCATTGCGTTTTAAAAAACGTTAAAACATTAGCTCACGCCTTTTTTTTACACCCTGCTGCACACATTTTCGATGCATTTTGCAGTCATAAAATAGCTTATAAAAAAGTGTTTTCTTCTTTTTATATTTGTATATTTTTTCATGTCTATTGCGGATTGTCTGGTTTTTCATGGTATATTACCACCACGTTGGGGTAACGCAACCTATTAAGCTCCCTTGCAGCTCACAGAAACGTCCACTCTTACCATTATAACAATGTGGGGCCATGCGGAGACAGGTTGTGTCCACACTAAAATTCCTGCACATTGGAATTTTAACACACTGGACACGAGCTCTGCATTCATTTGCATTATGGGTTCATGATGCCCATTGATTTGTAAATTTTACAAGGTATTATACATTTGTAATGCAAGTAATAATATGGGAAACAACAGGGCTATCCTTATAACAGCATTTATACATGGCCGCCCCCCACCTCCCACTGGTCGTTTAAAAACGACCCCATTCTACCTCTATCGAGCAGGCGAAAAAGCCTCGGGCTTAAATCGGGCTGACTTAAGGCTTGTCCCCACTTGCGTGGCCGGTCACGGGCTGCTGTGGCCGATCGCCACGAATCTTGGCCATAGACATGAATGGACACGGTCAAAAATCATGTGTGGACGCAATTTTGTAACCACGTCCATGCATTCTCTATGGATGCGATCCGGGGTGGCTCCATGACAAAATCAAAGACTACAACGGTTCAGAACCTCAGCGCCGCGAGGACAGCCTGTGGACAGCTGCCAAAGTGGTGGCGTTATTCTAAGTTACCACCCGCTTGTGAAGATGATGTGCGGGCTGGGACATTTCTAGGGAGACTTACACCCTCTCCTCGTAAGTTAGGCAGGAACTTAATAGGAGGGCAGGGATGTTAATAACGTCACTTCTGGTATTTGGAACGCTGAAAAGCTGGGTTGGCATACCGGATGTGGCGTCATGGCCCCTATTCACGGTCGGTGAAGTTGACAGGTATGGCCCCACGCCCCTTTGGCATCACAGATGATGTCAAAGACACAGCACCAGTAGGGCTCGTACAACATCTGCGTGTTTGCCTGATCCCGATGGGGCCACGGTTTGTTTTAAGAACAAATTGTGAACATACTGGGTTAGAGCAAAATGCCTATAACGGTGGTTTTCAACCTTTTAAGATGCGTGACCCTGGAAGTGACGTCGCTAAGTGTCACTTCCAGTATTTGGAACATAGAAATGCAGATGTGGGATGTGGAGTGTCACTTCCCATTCAAAAAGCAGGTAAGTGTCATGTCATATTTTTCCACGCCGCTTGTGCAAATGTTGTGCAGGATGGGAAATTAGGTGGAAGCGTAAGGCTATGTCTCCACATACGTCGGGACCTCCTACACTAAGCACAGTGGGGGGTTTCCGACGGATGACATACACTTTACCTGCTCGGCAGATGCTGTGTACTCACTGAGCCAAGCACTGCGCTTATGTAGGGGTCCCGACAGATCCCAAAACGCTGTGGAAACCCCCTTAATGCCCTATACCTCCTAACTTACGCTTCCTCCTAACTTCCCACCCCAGTTGTGGGCAGCAGCAGCTGTGATACTTTCAGTGAACACTGCGACCCACAGGTTAAGAACCACTGGCCTAGAAGGTTGATGTGAGGGGGGAAACACTAAATCTAGCAGTATTGACAGCCCTTTAGAAGACATTTGGCATGGCTTGAACCGTAATAACACACCTAGAAATATTGACACTTTTCCATGGAATGCCCTTTTCATAAACATAACATGTGCAAAGTCAGTATTTTCTATTTACCAATGAAAGACAATGAAGTGAAATGTAAATAGTTCCAGGATCTGTTTACAGCACACAAGTACCAGTTTTCTCTGTCTCTGTCAGGTCAGTCAGCACTGATACCTGTGGAGTGCTGGAGACTGCAGCAGTGATGTCAGGTGAGAGGACATGATACCTGCACTGGAGTAGGCCTTAATAAAAGCTCTGATGCTGGTAGGCTCAGGGATCATAGATTTGTGAGGTAAAGTGATAGTAGACATAGGAATTCTGGGAAATGTAGTTTTTTCACTGCCTCATGATCAGTGCAAAAGAAAAGATACAAACTACACATCCCATAATGCACTGCTAATGTGATAAATGATAACCAAAGCTAGGGTTTCCAAATTTCTAATAAAATCTCACAGTCCTACTACCAGCTGAAAGAGTAACTGCAAAGAGAAGCACTAGCAATACTGGGTGAAAGTGAAGTAATACATAATAATCAGTAAGGCTTCAGAAAGCCTTTGTGCTGCTTCTACTTTTAATCAGAAAATAACTGAAGGTCAACAAGATAAAGTATTGTTTGTATAAAGACTGCATATGTGGGTGACATTCCTCTATGTGACCTTCATGGTTCCAGGACTTTTCATTTTGTAGTCCAAGTAGGTTTGCTTTGCAATTTTACCCTGTAGGTCAGTGTTTAAGTATATCGAGTACATCTATACGCTTGCGTCAGCGTATCCATACCTTAAATTATATATATATATATATATGTAACTTACACAGTCTTTCAGCACACACCGACTGCAGGGATAAAGACACAGACACAACCAGTGCCATTGTGCCCCCTAAATCCGCGTCCATGCAACCCTGTGAAAATATAATCAGTGATGGTGAACATTTTAAAGACAGAGTGCCCAACTTATAAGATATAAAACCACCCCTATTTATTCAAACAAGCACTGTTTTCACCTCAGTGTTGTATCTTCTCTTCTTCTTTGCAGCCATTTTCTGTTCTTGTGAGCCAGCTGCATTGCATTTTAAAGAAAGGCACAAACAATGGACCACGCCTGTGTAATATGAAATGGCTATTTGTAGTCTTCATCAGAATCCTGTGTGACACATGAAGAGAAAAAATAGGAAATAGAAACAGTGGTGTTTCCCTATGAAAATATGTTCCTGAAGGACTACAGGCGGGGGGGTCGGCGCCATAGACCTCCATGTCATTGGAGGGGGGCGCCGCTCTCCTCTCCACACACCGCCGGCATCTATTGACACCGGTGGTGTGTGGAGGGCTGGGCGGAGAGCCCACAGTGTACTCCGCCCACAGTGTACTGCGCCGCGATTGCTTTTCATGCCATTAAAAATGGTGCAAAAAGCTGGTAACGCCCAGAGGGTTAAGCAGGGTAAAGACGGCTCGATATGTGAGCCATCCGATGTACCCTGCAGCAGCTTAATGACATCATCACGCTGCTGTCAGATATCGGCTGTGCTGGGGAGAGAGAGCTCTGCTCTCTCCAGCTCAATCGAAGCTTCGCCTGAAGACCAGCGGTCTCTATGCAAAGCATCGGACATCGGTCATATTTACGGTCCGATATGGCTGTTTTCGAGCAGGATTCATTTGTCCCGCTCGAAAACAGCTGTGGGTGCATATTCAAAACAAGGAAGTACTTAGGTGAATGCTTTCACGTTCCAAATAACGGAAGTAAGGTCCATGAGATTTACCTCCCCTCCTTTCTATTTAGTAGACGGCCCGCTTAGGAGGGAAGGGACATTACTCTTCCCACCCCGTTTGTGCAGACGATGTGTGGGGTGGAAATTTAGGATGTAGATTAACGCCTCCTGCTAAGTTACCCGATTTCAAAATCCCAGGAAAATTCTGTATTTTTTTAAAATCACACTATGGTATGGCATATAGTCTTCTGTTAAAGGGCTTGTGTTCACTGGTCCTCATGGACGTATCAGTGTTACACGCCAATGACACCCACTGGAGCCCATGGGAGCAATTTGCCCATTTAGGATTACATTACAGGCAGCATCTTCCCCAAACAGAAACACAGTAATGAACCCAGGAATTTCAACACAGTGGACACCAGCCCAAAGTGCTTTTGCCATTCTGCTGCCAGAGCATTATTGGCAAAGTCCAAACTTGCTGTGCTGGTACAAGGTACAAATGCAATAATACATACATACATACATACATACACACACTCTATTTTCTTTGTTGAAGTTTTTTCCTATTCCTCTGGCTTACTGCTTGTGCCTCCCCCAGTCTTCTCATGGTTGTCAGTGCTAGAGTAGGGGCACTGTGTGCACCCAGCAGATGGAGAAAGAGAAGTGGCAGTGCGGAGAGCCAGTAGGCTGCAGTTCTCTCCTCTCCCTTCTCTCTGGATGACAGCACATGTGCCCTCACAGTGGCAGCTCTGACATGGGTTCCATAAGTTCACCACCACTGGTCTCAATGATATGTAACTAACGCAGTCTATAAACTGTAGCCCATTAACAGTATGTCTTGTGTGGCAGCAAACTGGAGAACCTTGAGGGAGAACATATATCCTCTTGCAAGCAGTACCCAGGCTGCTATTCAAAGCTAGGCCCCAGTGCTGCAAAGGAGTGCTAACCACTGAACCTCTTATTAGCTCTCCCAAAGCTCTAGAATGCTGCTGGGCTCCTAGATCCAGAAAAAAAAGATTAGTAGTCCAAGAAAATGAAATCTGTTTTCTTATTTCCATGTGTAGGTGAAAAACCTAGGCTGCGAAAATATGTACCGTCTATTCCTTATGCGATTCTTTGCACTAGGAGCAGCGTGATGACGTCATCACGCCCGCCTGCTAGTGCCAAGAATTGGACGGCACTCTTCATCTGCAGATCATTACTTCGGCTGGGGGCAGCCTTCCCTAGCCGAACTAATGGGATCGGGCCAAAATTTACCATCCTGTGCGATCCAACAGGACAGCTGATTTCCGCCCAATCCTCGTATGTTGCTGCATCCAATTTCTGCCCGACCCGATCCCTAAGGGATGCGGGAGCGCGCACGGCATCGGATCAGGGATCGGATCATGCAGGAATTGGTACATGTATGCCCAGCTTCATTCAGTAACAATTGCAGCCTCTGTTGGTGTTGATATAGAAACTTTTCCCTAATTGGGATCTGTCCCTTTAACTAAACGCTGGGGGACACTATTCCCAGTAGGGGGCTGTATTGAGCTACATTTCACAAGTAGTAATTCTTGTCCAGGCATCTACTTTCAGCTTGTACAGGTAATATGCAGATAAGAACATTAATAAAGGTGCAGCATTTACCTGTAATGTAAAAGTAAACAACACCACAAGTCACAGGTTACATTGTATGCTCTACAAGGACACTGCATATTTAACTACTAATGCTGTAAATGAATTTGTTTATGCAGCGTATGGAGATTTAGCCTTACTTAGTGGTTAAACATATTCTGTTTGACATAAAATTCAGCAGCATAAAGCAGTAGAAACTTAATATGAGAGAAATGTTTGACTTGACATACACTTTATTATGGTAACTTAGCATGCTTTGCAGGAACTTGTTTGCTTCTCTTTTAACACAAGGCTCTATCACTTGTTGCACTTTTAAATTTAATGTATGTTAGGTCCCTGTTAACTTCTATCAGTTTTACTGTGTATTGACTACATACATTTTCATGTGCTGCCATTGAATCAATGTGACTTGTAATGTACATAGATGGACAGAAAAAGAGTAATGCAAAACAATGTGAAGAGGTAAGCTAGAACACTAGATTTTATGTGTGTTTGAACCATTCCTGAGGGCTGGTTTAAATTTATCCATTTTTACATGTGTTGGGTAATGTCCATATCCAATGGCATATCAAATGATATAAAGTGGATAGGTATGAACCAGGCTTAAGACTAAAGCCCCCCATAAGGCATAGATCCGCAGGTGATTTTGTGGACAATTGATCGATGTCCGCGTCTACAGCAATTTCCCGCAAAACTAACACTTCCATGGTTGCACCTCAAGTTGGTCGCACGGCAACCTGACATGTTGGTTTTTTTCTGGTCGATGCCACAAATGGTGTGCTTTGATTCTCTGATGAGTGATTGGCCACAGCATGATGACATCATCACGCTGCAATCGGCCACTCAGCGATGGTTTCGGGATCTATGTGTGTATGTAGGGATTTAGGCCACATAGCTGTCTGGAAATGGTGTGTTAGTGCTTTGCAACCATCCATTAGGCTATGTTCCGACTTAGGCGATTTATCGCCTGCACTCGCAATTTTCAATCGCCGGTGAAATTGCACGCCAATCGCCTACTCTAGTTTCAATGGGCTTGTCCCCATTTATAGGATCACGCACGGTTGCAATTGGGGCCATGTTCAAATCGTGACTCCCCACGTTCTGTTTTCAGCGTGCACAATTATTTTCCTCTGAACGCACCCATAGACATGAATGGAGGCGATTTGCGATTGCGAATGGAGGCGATCAAAAATCGCATCCATTCATTCCCTATGGAGGCGATATTTTTTTTATAATGGTGGCGTTTTTTTAAATCGCCAGGGAAAATCACCTGGTCAATCGAATAGCGATCACCCGCCGGCGATTCTGCAGACAATTAATCGCCAGTGCAGACGATTAATCGCCTAAGTGGCAACATAGCCATACACTGCTCTATTTTTGAGCCGACAGACAGCTCTTGGCAGTAGCGTGATGACGTCATAACGCTACTGCCCGGTTTCCTCGATATTGGGAGCCAGCTGTCAGCCGGTCTACACTATGAATGAGGAACCGCATGTCCCTATTCAAAGTGTAGAATATCGAATAAGGTTTACCATCATGTTGGTAACCTGTTCGGCTCTCGCTCGGAAAACAGCATACACGGGTCGATTTTTTTCTAGATTTCTGCACAACTCAGTACCGTGAGCGCGCACGGCGCTTGGCTGCGCATAAATCAGGAAAAAATCGACCCGTGTATTTCTACCTTTATGGTGTCCACTGCTGACGTTAAAGCTGACCTATCACCTGCTTTTGCAACATAAGTGTTCATAATAGGACAGAGAACAGCTAAAAAAATAATATTGCTAAAATTTGTTCATCCAGATTGTCCCTCATTGCCCCTCCTGTCTGTGATGACTTGCACCGTGGCAGGGAGGAAATTAAGACAGTAGGGGCTGGTTATTAATGACTGTCCACCTATCCCAGCAAATGTATGCTTGTTCATCATGAATGAACTTTAAAATGGCAGCTTCTTAATGGTTGCAAAATGGCTTTGGGCACTTCATGCAACAGGAAGGTTTATTCACATCTATTCATTTTAACAAAATGTGAACATTTTAACGAGTGCACATTTTATACAATGGGATTTCTTCACATATGTTACCGTGCATGGAGGTGCTGTGCATGCAACAGAAATGCACAAAGCACTGTGTGGAACAGAGAAGCAGGAAGGCCATCGCTGATCACACCAATTCACTTTAGGTTTGTTTACATGCATTGTTTATTCACTTTAGGTTTGTTTGCATGCATTGTTTATTCACTTTTGTTTACATGCATTGTTTAGGCTTTGTTTCCATTGCGTTGGGACCCCTCCGCTAAGCGTACACGCTTAGCGGGGGGTCCCAACGTAACAGATAGACTTACCTGCTCGGCGGACGGGTCTGTCTTCATTGCGCTGAGCCGATCCGCCGGTGTCAGGCTGAACGTAGTCGAGTACGTTCAGCCTTTACACCGGCAGATGTGTAAACAGACCATCCGCCAGCAGGCTGAGTGTGTGAGATACGTCGGGACTCCTGCTAAGCGTAGGGGTCCCGGCGTACAATGGAAACAAGCCCTTATTCACTTTAGGTTTGTTTACATGCATTGTTTATTCAATTTTGTTAACATGCATTTTCAAAGAGACCCATTGGAAATAATGTGGACTTTTATATGCTAAACATGTGTTGCCCTACATGCATAAGAATGGATAGGTGTGAATCAGGCCTGCATAGTAACAGACCGGAGCTCCTGCACATAAGTTATTTGAATGCAGAAGTATAAGGTACTATGCACTGATGAAAAACTTAAGGTGCCCATACACGCATAGATATGGGCTAGATCGGTGGTCGCTTTGAGCAATGTGTGCGTTCATGACCATCTATCTAGAAAACAGTTCTCAGACATGACTGTAAATCACTGTCAATGTCCATTGCTTTGGATAGGGTCCTCATGCAAAGCTTCGGCTGAGCTGGGTGACCTAGCAGTGCTGCGCCTCCAGTTCCTTCAAAATCGGGCTCAGCATGATGATGCCATTGCGCTGACCTTGAAGGCTGATCCATATTACGGGCATCGATCCATGTATGGTAGCCTTTAGTTGAAAAGAACGGAACAGACTATTCTTAAGCAGCTGAAGACAGAGAGACACATTGAAAGGTGTGCCAGCAGATCATACAAATGTTTTGCCCTTAATGATCTACCTGCAAGATTTGCCATCTGCTTGTCAATACTCAGCATTGCTGCATGGTTGCCCTATAGCTTCACCTTTCCTCAATCACCATTGCCTAAACAATGGTGATTGAGGAAACATTCAGAACATTCACTCAGTGCCAATCCCTTCTATAAGTTTCTACTATCACTCTTTACGTAGCCATTTACGGTTTGATATTTACGTTCGATTAACCAAAAAAATCTATCTGTTTACATCTATTGAACAAAAATCAATTCCTGCCCACCCTGTTCGATTGTCAAAAGTGATCAATATTAAACAGAAAATCAATTGAAAAGTGAACGAAAATGTTGGTAAATTTTAGTCGATCGTTTACATTTACCGTATTTTTCGGACTATAAGATGTACTTTTTCACCCCCAAAATCGGGGGAAAAAAGTGCCTGCGTGTTATGGTCCGAATGCGAGACCCCCGCGGCTGAGGAGATTAGCCAGGGAGCTGTCAGATGTGAGATCTGCCCGCGGCTGGATCTATCCCGCTCTCTCCGTGTCTGTGGGAACAGCAATCACTACAGCTTTCATGGACAGCAAGAAAGGAGAGGGAGAGCAGAGGAGAGAAGACTGGGCAGCCTCCCCCCCCTCCCAATCAGTGAAGAGGTGACGTGATGTGCTGTGTGTGTGTGTGTACTGCTGCTTTTGACATCTGCTGGTTGAATTTGATATTGCATTCATTTAATATTGCATTAACCCAACTGATGTGAACAGTTTTATATATCAAATATTTTTTCCTAGTTTTGCTGCTTTGAAAACTGGGTGCGTCTTATGGCCCGGTGCTTCTTATAGTCCGAAAAATAGGGTACATTGAGTTTTTTGCTTTTCAGGTGCCCTCTTTTGCTTGTTTGACCTCTGCTTTCCTTTTTCTTGCCTTGGCACTGTTGACAATGGTACTGGGTGTTACCCCTCTTCCCAGGGGTCTCATTACCTCGAATGGTGTTCCTACATGCTCTCACTTACAGCCAGCATGGAGTGTCCAGCTCTGCCATCCAAACCCTAGGGGCGTGCCGCTTCAAGCTCCCTGAAATTTAAATGGGTAATTTAGGGAGGAGGATCTTTCCCATTCCACTGGGTGTGGAACTTGATCAGCACTGAATATTTAAGGATGACCTTCACTGTGGCCCAGAGCTGTCTGATTTCAGTTGTAATGTTGCGAAATATATCTCCTGACTGATCACCCGATTACCGAACCCTGCCTGTGTTATCCGATTTCACGATTCGCCGATCCCAGACCGGTCTGTACTACGATCTGAACGCATGCGCCTGCCCCGACCCTGCTCGTTAACAGTTCTGCTCCTGGTGCGCCAGCCCTGACTTCTGCTTGCCTGCCCATCTCTATTTCTGCCTGAACCCTTTACTCTGTACTCGCACCCGAGATTCAAGCCTTCTAAGGGGAGCTATCCTTCTCGACCTCAGGTGAGTGGTTGGGTAACGTGGGGGAGAGGATCCGTGTGTGCAGTGCGAGAAAAGTCCAAAAGGGCCCCTCAAGGGTCACTGCCTATCTCCGTAGGGGGGTCTGGGGGAAAACCCAGCCACACGCTAGACTCCTGCACCCCGTGGTGGAACCCGAGCCAACACCGGTGACCCTGGTTGGGGAAACCAAATTGACAGCCAGATGACGGCTCCAGAGGCCAGAGTGACATGCTGTGCCAGCAGATGGAAGAAAGAAATGCACTCCTCCCTCCAGGGATTGCAACAGATAATGGCAGCTCAGCAACAACAGCCACCCTGTTCCGCCCCTGCAACTGCTCACTAATAAAAAGGTAACCCAAAGGTCGCCCACTTCCAGAGACAGTTTTTCAGGAAGAGGAGAACATTTCCGCACAGTTCAAAGCAGGCATGCAACCTGCCACTTCTCTGCTTCTATTCTCTTACCCCACAGACCAGTCCAATCGGGCGCGGGAAGAGTTATTACTCTGCCCTGTAACGGGTGAGGAGAACGGTGTGGGCCTTCGCTTTAGGAGCAAGCGGATCCCAGCTGTTGAATTCTCCCTCGTGTTCTTCGATAACTGCGGAGATCTATGATGACACCAACACAGGTCGAGAACGCCGACAGCAGCCATTCATGTCGCTCTTAAAACAGGGACGCAGGGCCAGTCGCCGACTATATTAGTAAGTTCAGGACTCTGGGCCCCCGACAACAAATGGGGGACCACTCCGGCCCTCAAATATGCTTCAAGCAGGGGTTATCGAAGCTTTGAAAGATGAGCTTGCAAGGGTCAATGGCCTGATACCATACTGGGTCTCATGACTATCGCCACCAAGTTGGACCGACGTCTACGAGCGCGCCGGGACCAGAGGTTTGGTTAATACTCGGCCTGTCCTCTACCATCCTCCGACCCAGTCAGACCTACTCACGACTGGCTCCCTCATCTCACACACCCCTCGAACTACCGCCCACCCGAAACCCTATGCAAAATCGGGTGTTACAGGGGAACCTGACTCCCGCTTGAACAGACAGGACGGCTTAACGGGACGACTTGCCGATGGTGGAGAGAGCGGTTACTTCCGGAGGGAATGTCATCAAGCCTCCAGGTAACATGGCTCCCACTAAGCAACCCCGTGCTCGCCTACGCTACCCTGCAGCTAATTACCTTTCTCTCCCCCATCACCCTCCGGGCCCGGGTTTCGAAATGACCTTTAGCTCGTTGATTCGGAGCTGAACCTGTCTGCTAGATTGCCTCCCTCGCAAATCAACTCCAGGTACCCACTCAACGTTTAAACACCCATGGACATGATCCCTTGCAGAGGCTAACCACTTTTAAAAACAGGACCATTGTTTTTGAACTGCCAATCCTCACAGCCACCCCAACCAGGCCACTCCGAATATCTGAAGTGGTTGAAGGCCACCTGGTTGAAGGGCCCACAACCCGTCCATCCAACTGGAGAGTGGTACAGTCAACTTTCGACTCATCGTATGTAAATCCTCCTGCCTGCCCACCAACGGCCGTGGCAATGTCTGTCCGCAGATAACTCTATTCCATCCCAGAGCGTACCAGGGGGACTATGGACCGTGTTCGACAGAAGGGGGCGAACGACCTTCCCCCTCATGCCTACGATGGTCCCTTGACCTCTTGACAGGAGCGGAGATTCAATATGGAAGGGATCTTCCCTCTATCGGGCTGCAAACAGGTTAATCTACAAGAGTGATCTTAAAGCCAAACTCACAACAGGGATTATTAGTCATTCCACCATCTCCTGAGGGGGGCCGGCAGTTTTTAGTGCCATAAAAGATGGGAACCACCCTTGAATGGGACTGGACGGATCACGGGTACAAAAAATCGATTACCCATTGCCTTCTCGTTTCCGAACTTTTACAGAAAACTGTTAAACGCAAAAGTTTTTTACAAAGCTTGATCTAAGAGGGCGTATAAACCTGCTTCGCATATAAGAACGGTTACGAATCGAAAACGGCTTTTCCGTACCAAAAATCGGCACTTCGGATACACCGGGATGCGTTTGGGCTATGCTAACGCCCCCACCGCAACCTTCGGGTTCATAATGATGTTTTTAGGGATATTCTGGGGACCGCTATGTCGGTTGTATATATTGACGACATATGTCTTCTCCCAAGACTTGGACTCACATGTATCCAAGTGCGTAGGGTTCTGGGGACCGTTTACGATACACACGCTTACGCAAAAGGCTTCAAAAGGTGAATGGGAAAAGACGGAGATCAGTTCTGGCACTATTTCTCCAACTCCCACGGGAGTGTCCAGTGGCACCCCACGGAAGGTGAAGCCGTACGAGATTGGCTTACCCCACAAACAGGAAAACCGGTCCAACGTTTCCTAGGGCTTCTCGAATTCTACCGTCGCTTCGTGAAGGGGTTCTAAAAGATAGTGGGGCCTCTCACCAGACTTACGAGCACCAAAGGTCAAAGTGTCAGTGAGCTATGGAAAGCTCAGGATCCTCGACCAACTGAGAAACTTCATTTCACAAACAGCTCTGTTCTCAACACCGGGACCCCCACCCACAAAACCATCACCGCGAGGTGGATGCTCGAAACCGCACATAGGCGCCGTTTATCGCAAAAGTTAGGGTCCAAGGAGTACTTACACCGTATCCTAACCTATAACAAATTTTAACCCACTGACAAAAGCGTACGGGGGGGGATCGGGAACTCCTCGCCATCAAGGACAGCCTCGAAGAAATGGCGCTACCTGTTAGAGGGCCCCCGTGCCATTTAGGTTTGTATACAGACAAAGAATCTGGAATGGAAATTCAAGACGGCAAAGAGGACTCCAACCCACGTCAGAGCCGTTGGAGGTTATATTTCTTCCGTTTTGACTATACGTCACATTCGGCAGGAAGACAGAACGTTAAGGCGATGCTCTCTACAGGCTATACCCAGGACTCCAGACACACCGAGCCGCCAGAGTCGGTGTGTCCCTCCCCGAGTTTTTGTTGCTCCCAGACCTCCACAGTCTTTCAAGGCATGGTACCGATTCAGTGTATCCCCCTCCGGGAACAACACGGCTGGTGTCACCTCTGACACCGACGGTCGTATATCGTCAAACAGGACACAGGTTAACAGTACACGGAAACTTGTCATGATTCTCCCCTTGAGGGAATTTCAGGGTGCGAGAAAAGCGTTAGAGACTCCTAAGAGAACATTCTGGTGGCCACAACCCTACGTCAGGATTGCGTGGATTAATCGCCTCATGCCAAGCCTCTGGGTGCAAGGCCTCTCGTATAAAGACATATGGTCTTCTTTCAACCCCGACCATACCTTCCAGGCATTGGACCTCCATGCTATGGACTTTCTCCGGACCTGCCTCCTCAAAAAGGCCATTAACGGCCATTCTTGTTGTTGTGGACCAGTTTTCAAAGATGGGGACACTTCATCCCTCTCCAGGGTCTACCCTCAGCATCCTACACGGCCGGACAATTCCTTAACGGGAGATAGTCCAGATGCACGGTGTTCCTCCGAGATACTCACCGACAGAGGTCCCCAATTCGTTGGCAAAGTTTGGAGATCATTCTGTAGAGTTGGGTGTGCAAAAACCGTACACCTCAGGATATCATCCCCAAACTAAGGGCGACCTGAACGGGACAAATCAAAGCCTGAACATATCTCAGGTGTTATTCTTCGGCCCCGCCAGAACAACTGGTGGTTGGACCTCCTTCCTCTCGCCGAATTCTCCTTAATAAACACTATCCCCATTCTGCCATCGGACAGAGTCCTTCTGGCCAAACTATGGGTACCATCCATCCATTTTCGGGACACGTGCCGCTCCTCCCCGGTTGCCAGCTAGCGCTCTTAAGGGGCCAGGTTCTTAGTGACAACCTGAAGGTCACTCACGCGGTCTGGACTCGCCCCAGAAGTCCATGAAGACCCGGGCAGACCTCACGGGAGGGATTCCAGCCATTCCCCGGGGAGATCGACGGTCTGGCCTTATGCTCTCTGCGCTGTGTTGCCCGTCCAGGGAAACTTGGACCAAGATTTGTGGGACCGATGTGGTTGACTCAATGGTGGGAAGCAATGGCCCAGCCCCGTCTTCCAACTTCTCTGCGCTGATGAAACCAGGTCGCCCCGGAACTCGCCATCCGGGCGGGACAGGATAGCGGGTTCTGAGGAGTATGTGTGTCGGGGACATCTTGGGATTCCGTCTCTTTAGGGGGGGTTCTAAGTATCCAAACTCTGGAGGGTAGTTAGACGTAGAGGACGCCTCCTGGGAACCTGTGGTGCACATCGTGCCCCTGGCTCGGTTCGGGCTTTCAACAGGCCTTTCTAAACGGGCTTACTTGGGGGTGGCCGGAGACAACCCTTGGGGGGGGGCCTGTTACCCACTTCTGCCCAGGGTGTCTCTTACATCGCACTATGACACAGAAGGAGTCTAGGGATGGTTTCCTCATGGCTCCACTTTCCAGCCCGCATGGAGTGTCCAGCTCGCATGCCAAAACCCTAGGGCGTGCGCTCTCAGCTCAACTGAACTTTAAAATGGGTTAATTTAGGAGGAGACTTCCCATTCCCTGGGTGTGGACTGATCGCCACTGCTATTTTAAGGGAGGACCTTCCTGTGGCCATGATGTCTGATTTCAGCTTGTAATGTGCGAAACTATATCTTGACTGATCACCGTGTACGAACCCTGCTGTGTTATCGATTATCCGACTCTCAGATCCCGAACCGGTCGTATACGATTCCGATTACGTCTGACCGCCCCCAGACACTGCTCGTCAACGTTGATCCTGTGCCGCCAGCCCGACTTCTGCTTTGCCTGCCATCTATTCTGCCTGAACCTACTATGTACTTCGCACCCTTATTTTCTTTTTTTTGGAGATTCAGCCTCTAAGGGGAGACTATCCCTTCTCCGATCCTTCCAGGTGAGTGGGTGCTGAAGTGGGTAGTGGGGGTAGCAGGACTGTGGGTTGCGGCGAGAGAAAAGAAAAGTCCACAGGGGCCCTCAAGGGTCCTCCTATCTCCGCTAGGGGGGCTCTGGGGGAAAAAACCCTGCACACGACTCCCTGCACCCCGCGGAACCCGAGCCAACACCGGTGACCCTGGTGGGGATAACAGGGATGTGATCTGTATGAATGAGTTACAGTTCTCACCGTTAAGGATGTCCATACATGGGTCGATTTTTAGTTTGATTCCTGAACAATCGATTGCAGTGCATGTTTGCGGTGATCAATTATTTGGGAAATGAACACCTCCACCCGTCCGATTGAATAGGAAAGCAACATTTTGGTAAATCCCTGTTCGATTGCCATTATTTTGTATGGGGACTCTGGTTGAACGGGAATTGCTTGCGCAAAGTGGTGCTCGAAAATGCTCGAGATCAAGCGAGCATCGATTCGTGTATGGGCAGCCTAAGTTTGCATATGTATAGCCTAAAGGTCAGGAAAGTTTTAATCCAAAAATAGCTTTTTTTTTTCAACATTACCAGTTAAGCTGAAGTGGTTAAAAGTACGGATATTGCAATACATGAAGGAATCTGTACAGCATGAACATTTAGAGAGTGGAATGTCCTACTGGAAAAGAAACAGACTTAAGGATGTAGTAGCTCTAAAATAAATGCTTTTCCCCTTTCTCTGACTAATTACAATATCCAAGGCTTCTGAATAGTACCATTGTCCAGTACATGCCTGTTTCAAGAAAGGAATTATTTTACGACTGACAAAATTAGCGGCAGCTTACATTAGGTTCTTTGTTACACAATAAACAGAAACATTATTTAAATGTCTTGTGTATACACAAGAGGGAATGTTATAGTATATTGTTGATATTGTAGCCTATAACTACACCCCCTTTACTACTACAGGGATGTAAATATCTGTTGTATGAAAAATATGGTTATACATTTTGTTTTGCTAGGAAAAAATGTTGTATATTCCTTTTATAGTAAGCCTGGCATGTTTGATAGTAGCAAGGTGCCAGTGATCACAATTATGAAAAAAAAAATACTAAGCAAATCCCAATTTGTCTTATTTCTTCTGTGGGCCTTACACTTTATGCTGTGCCTGTGAGTCAATGCAGACGTCAATCCCCCATCGCACTCTAAGGGCATGTGTCCGCTGCTGTATTTTCAGCACACAGAGAAGACACTTCCCATTTTGCTGAATGAGACAGCGTCCACTCTACGTCATCCAAGCGGCGTGCCCGCTCTACTGTTTTGAAGCTGCGGAAAGCTGCATCTTCATTGCAGCACCACGTGGTGACACGTCCATTGAAGATCAATGCCAAAGACATGAAAAATAACCCCTTTAAGCTGCTTTTCCACGTCTTTGGTATGCTTAATCAATATTGCGTTCTCTCGCCATGGGAAAACTGCCCGCAAGTCAAGGGCAATCCGTTGGCAAATGTGTCAGCGCAGTGGGCATAGAGTTATAGAGAAGCAGCCCGCTCAGCCTCAGTAGCCTAGTTGCATGGTCCCAGCATTCAGTTGCCCCTCAGATCTTTTGTATGCAAAGGGTGATGTCTGGGACAAGGATTGTCAAAGGACCAGGAACCCCACAATTAAGCAAGGTCAGGTGGTTGCTCACAAGCTCTACTGGATACACTGAAGCAGTAGCACAGTCAGATCAAGCAGGGTCAGGGCTAGTGATGGCCGAACATTGGCCAGGTCTGTCGGCGAACGGGCGGATCGGACTTTTAAAGAAGTCCGCCGTCCGGCTGTTCGTGGACAGATTCAAATTCCCCGCCTCTAGGCAGAAAATTTGAATCAGAAAAACTGGATGTGACGTCAGTGACGACACATCCAGTCCCTGGAACGCATAGTTCCGGGTTAAGGGAGCCAGATGTGACGTCACTGACATCACTTCCTGTTCTCGAGCCGGATTTTCACTAGGAGACCAGCTTCATGCCCGGTCTTCTAGTGAAAAGATTCTTCCTCCGGCACGATCTCGCAGGTTCTGAATTCTGAAGAATAGAGATCTTCTCGTCGGCGAACGGGGCGGGTTGAACATCCGTACTGCTCGTCGGCGAGAAGGAGGGCAAACATCCATGTTCGTCGCCAAACTGTCCGCCATCACTGTCAGGGCTAGCAGCAGACACAGGATTGTTGGGTATACAGTCCATTGTTTAAACTCAGGTGAATCCTCAGTTAGTAGGGGGAACAGGGCCTAGTCTAGGGAACCCTTGACCAAATCTATTGTATGTAAATCCTGAAGAAGCACTTAGGTACTTTAGCCTAAAATAAAGTATAGCCATTCTTTTAACAGAATATACCCAACTAACAGGTCAGCAAAATCAAATCCTCCAAATGCATGTGAGTAGCCAAGACATAATGGTTATCGTCACCAAATGAATATTATAATAGTACAAATTGTGTACAAATGCTACAAATGAAACCCATGACCCTCTCCTAACCTCTGAGCAAAACATACTATAATATACCCTACAAAATGTGTCCTTACCCAACTAAAACCCAAATTAGACCTTTTTTTTATTAAAAAAAAAAAAAAAGTATATGTACCATATTTTTAGGACTATAAGACACACTTTTTTTTACCATTAAAATCAATGGGAAAGTGTCCCTGCTTCTTATGGTCCAAATATGTGAAAAAAATCCCTTACCTCCCAGGAGGCAGAAATTTTTCCCGTTCCCTCCAGCCAAGCCAAAAAACCTCCGCCAAGAAGAGATCTTATCTGCATTATCACTTGCAGTACCCATTCTCTGAACACACACCCAATTTATGGAGAGAGACATGTTACAATTAGATGGCATGAGTTGTGTATTTACATTAACATTCTCCATTGTAATAATTCCATTTTGTGACACAGACTCATATCTCCTCCCATATGTAAATAGCTGCTCACGAGTAAGAGCCAAATCTTAGCGCCAAATTGTAAAATGTGTTTCATTATAAGCCGGTCAGTGTGTGTTTAGAGAATAGATACTGCTAGTGTATAGACACATGCTAACGTTTAAGCCTTGTACACTCTGCTGGAACTAAGCTCTGCCCCCTGGCACTGTCCTTTTGGCTGCAAGAATATAGAGTGAATACTGCATGGTCCAGTCCTGTCTACTTTGCTTAAACATTCTGTATATCGACTTGATATCTGAATAGCTGTGTTTCTGTTTTTTCCCTATATTTTCTCTCCAAAACTTTGGGTGCGTTTTATGGTCGAGTGCGCCTTATAGTCCGAAAATTCGGTATATGTATATATATATATGAATATGTGAAACACTTTCTATTTTTTTGTTACTGTGTGCAACAAGGTACCCAACAATTTGCTAAACTTCATTACACAGGGGACAAAGTGCTACAAATATGTTTGCTGAATAAAGGGGAAAGCTGACGGATAAAGAATATTCTGTCAGATCCCATCTGGGCCTTCCACAGAGCACAGAACTCAATGAGGGCTTGTTTCCATTGATGCGATCCCGCACGTTTGTAGCCACGCGGCTGCCACGCGGCCGCAAGAGCAAACAACTGCATCCATTGGAAACTTCAATATAGTTTTCACTGGTGCGGTTGTGCGCGTTCGGGTGCGGTTTAGGGTGCATTTCTGAACGCTAGCTGCAGCGTTTTGAAACGCATCTGCATCCCAACCGCATCCACATCTGCATTAAAAAAAATCGCGGCGCGAAAACACGCTATGCGTTCAGCCACGTGGTTGCCTACAAACACGCGGGATCGAATCAATGCAAACGAGGCCTAAGGCATCAACTCCCATTGAGTTCCTGTAGTGTGGACGTGTTTTTAAGAGTCATGAGGTGGTCACAGCAGGGAGCAGAGGGCACCTATAAGGCCCATAAGGCTGAAGTTCCTAAATGAGCTCTAACGTGTTCCTTTGAAAAAAAACATATAGGTGATTGAGGTTAGTGAAACTGAAAAACATGTTCTACCAGATATTAGCAGATGACAAGGTGACATTGTTTCAGCTGAAGCAAAAATGACTGCTGAGAAACCTGAGCTATACAGCGTGACATAGAACACACTATCATTCAGGACAGTTTCATGACACAAGCTGTACTTTCTGCAGCTGTACACACCATCATGACTCACTTCCAGATGGAACACCCCTTTTGGCCGGGAACAATGGATCACAAAGGAATTTTTTTCTAAATAGTAATGATCTGACATTCACATAAATTAATTTCAAAATCACTGTTACATGCGTAACTTCTAGTTCCTGGAAGCTGTTTCCTTGTGTGGCAAAAAAAATATTATATCACAACCTATCCCCAGTAAAAACAATATATGTGTGTGTGTGTATATTGCACATGACACCAGGGATGGGTCCTAAACCACATGTGTGTCACCCATTTTTGGGCTATGTCCCCTTTAGGATAACCCCTGGGATGCTGGCTGGACACAGTCCAGGATTCTATTAGCAGTTTGGAACTGCAACATTGTTATGTTGCTGAAGGGCCTGGACTTTGGAATAGGTAGGCCTCCTATTCACCCCACCCAGTACCTGTGGGGTGGGTTTGGCTGCACAGCAGTGATATAATGAGGTCAGGTGACCTAATCAGGGGGAGACTCATGGTCTTGCTGAAAGACATCTGTGACACACAATCGATCACATCATGGTGTCATCACCACGCTGTGCTCGATCGAGAGGAACGGGAGGCCCCCACCCTCAGGGGACAAGCGGCGACCACACAACACAGCCTGGTAAATTGTATGTCAGGTACTACAGTAGGAAAACTTCGTAGTTAGGTATGAGGTCAGTAGGGTCCGGTCGGCAAACATCTCCCGTGAACAAGCGAGGTGGCGGAGTCTAGGTAAGCTGCTTAGAAGACGACATGACGATCCGTCAGTGACTCGCAAATTTCTGCCAGCGATCATTACCCCTTGAGGAAGTGAATCAATTACGAAATGTGTGTTGGGGCTCATTGATCCCTTTTGGTATCGCAGGGTTCTTTCACTGCCCGGAATACTGATGGGGGCACTGTTTGTATGGTTCACGAGCGGCTGAAAGTGCAACAGTTGTTGTCTTTTGTTTTATTTTCATGTTGCCTCTGTACCCACGGAGGAAAGTAAACTTGGTTTGAGGTGGTCTACACCCCATCCTGAGTTTGAATTTTGTGATCTCTAATCACCCAGTCAGCAACATTATACATGCAGTACACAATACAGACCTGCACCTGCTTTTTTGGTGGATGCAAAAATAGAAAATGTTGGTCACCATCCTAGTCGGCCTGCCATTTTCCTTATCTTTGAGTTTGGCAATAAACCTAATGCATGTTGACTAACCTAATGCAAGCTTGAATATAAGTATTGATCACAATGTCACCATATTTGTTGGTATTCACTTTCATTAATTTAAATAGCTCTGTCCCCACATAGTTGGAGCTTTCTGAAAAGCAGGTTCCCATGTTTTTGCCCCCGATCGCTCAAGATCACGCCATAAACATGAATGGACACAATCAAAAATTGCATGTGGACGAAATTTTTAACCGCGTCCATTTATTCTCTGTGGATGCGATCCAGGGCTGCTGCATTGACTCTGCCAGCCACCAAAGTGGGGACAAGCCCTTACTTGTAACAGAATGGATATTGTTAAACATAGCATAACAGGTCTGAAGTCAAAATATTACCTCCATAGATAAAGAGATATATGAACTGATTTTTTTTTACCTTGTTTTGCATAGGATAAATAGGATTTATGTAAGTGTTAAATCTAACATAGACTGGGTCTACACTATATCGCCCCAGCAACCAGGGGGGCGAGGGCGTTTTGAGTACTTCGGGCTGTGCGTGTCCATACCCGGTATGATGGTGGCTTAGGGCTCCACGATCCTACCATAATATACTCACCTGCTATTCCTTGGAATTGTATGAGAGATTCCATACTTATTTGCCAGGCTTCTGAGGGTTAACTCCAGGTGCAATTTCACAGGTGACCACTGGGGGTGTTCAATGGTTTTCTATGGGAATTTTCCTCATTTTACTTTCAATGATGAGCTGAGATCACAGAATTACCCAAAAAAACACTTCGCTCTTGTGACGTCTCGCCACAGCTATATGTAATCAGGACCAGGAAGTGAGGGAGGGCTGTGAGGGATCTTCTTAAATGACTCTTCATAAGGTAAGTTTTTAAAATGCATTCCTTCCTAATATCTGCACTTCTAGTGCCATATATGTAATTATAATTTTCTGGTAGTAGGTTCGCTTTAAACTAAGTTCTGTAGTTTTCAGTCTGAAAGCCTGGTGTTTACATAATGCCTTTTTCATAATGTAGGTCCAGGTGGCTCAATGACACAGACCCAAGCGTATCGCTATTGGCTGATTGCAAGGACTGGTGTAAAACTAGTGATCATTCAATCTAGAGTTATAAACCTCTGAGTATTGGATCTGCAAGGGAAAGGAGGTACGTAGTGCAGTAATAATTGAAAATTTTAAGAATCTATGAATAAATAGAATAATATTAAGAATACAATCATAAAGGAACAAGGTCTACACATGAAGGTCCGCACATTCCTCGCTCTTTAAAAGAAGTAGAGAACCATAGTCACTGTTTCTTGTAAATCCCTCAGGATTGTAAACTTGTCAATGTGAAGGTGTCCTTTCTACCCCATCTACATGATTTACTGTAAATATTGTGATCAGTAAAAAAGGCATTTCTGCAATCCTTTTTTCCTAAGCATATATTAACCAACACTACAAATCACATGCCATTTTGTATAAAACATAAACAACTCTGTTAGGTGTCATCTGAAGAGCAACTAGGACACGGAAAAAAGCATCTAACCACGTAAATCACTACATGTGGAAAATTGTAAGTAAATACTGAAAGCATATAAATGGTGCAATCATGCAGTGTTTAAAACCAACAAAGGTTATCTGTTTTCATTTTGGGGGACACAGTGTCCCCATCTAAAGTATAGGTATGTCTCCTCAGCTCCAAGGGGTCTGAGATCCATCAGGGCTGAGGAATCTGAGGGAGGGAAGGTGCTAGCAGCTCCCTTACCTCTTCCTTCGTTCTAGGCTGACTGTTCTCACAGCCAGCGTCCCTAGATGCTGTCTGCTGGGTCTGCCAGACCCGACGCACAGTGCTGGCACACAAAGGTTGCCGGGGCCAATTGTGACCCAATGTTTGGGCAGATTGACCACGCGTGATGACGGCCAAAACATCGGGTCACAATCTAAATGTGTATGGGGGCTCTAATGTAATAGATAGTGGCTTAAAAATATAACCCCAATCTTACTTTAAAAACATCATGCCAGTACTGTATTCCTTAAGGGCCTCCATACACCTTTAAATTTCTCTGTCCCTCCTATTACATGCTTTTGGTAAAACAAAAGGAGATCTAAAGGAAATCTGACAGAGAAATCTATGGGGGGGGGGGGGCTCTAAGGCTGTCCATATACGGGTTGATACCTCTTCAATCAATGAACCCTGGAGCGCAGCGTGATGACGTCACTTGACCTTTGACTCTTGAGCTGAGAATCGATTTGCAGCACTTCTGTGCAATCGATCCTGTTCAATACTTTAATCTACCAAGGGTCCCCATCCAAAATAATGGCAATCGTATAGGGTTTACCTTTCGAGTGGGGTTGATCCTATACTACATACTTGTTGGTAGATCTAAAGGATATCTGACAGAGAGATCTAAAAGTGTATGGCCAGCTTAAAGGTCCCCACACACGTAGCGAGTGGGGACCGACAGATGAGTTGTGGAGAGCTGCTGCTCTCCATCACTCACAGTATCGGCAGGCACCCTTTGTGTGCCGGCGGTTAGTTTGGATGAAGACGCCGGTCCGTTCTTTGGCCGACCAAGCTTTGGGGTGACAGTGATCCTTGGCCGCTAGCGTGCAGGCACATCGGTCAGTGGTGAAATAGCCCGCTGCTCATTACATGTGTGGGGACCCTAAGGCTGGATGCAATCACCACTAATGCGCAGGGTGGTTGACTGTGCTTGAATCTATAAAAAAAATGGACTCGTGTATGGCCTTGTCGTCGTGTCTTAAGGCCCCCATACACGTGTCGGATTCCCA
>CM070032.1:117382331-117413991 GCA_036250615.1 Ptychadena robeensis | reverse complement strand
ATCGGGGGAGTGATCAATTGGCCATGGAATCCTACACGTGTATGGCTAGCTTTAGATTGAAAGCTCAATTGGCAAAGATCCTCATCTTGAGTAATGTATTCCTTAAGGCTGGCCATACACGGCCATACACGGGTCGATGGCTGGCCATACACGGCCATACATGGGTCGATGGCTTCTCATCTCCTACTATGTCATACCTATCTGCACAATATCTTTATGATTTAAGTAATAAAATAATATTAATATTATTAAGTCAGCACCAAATTGTGGCACTCCTTCATTTACAAAGTTTGATCTTTGGCACGTATACCATATCTGTTATATAGGGTTAAGACCGTTGCATTCGGACCTCTACTGACACTAAGCTAATTTTTTAACAAAGATATTCCCAGGTTTGGGCATTTACACAGAACATTCTTCTGGCCTAAGTTGTTCGCATTTTGAATCTGTGTGTTGATGCACACTAAGTAGGCATATTTTCTAGTAGAATGACAGATAAAATATATACAACTGTGCTCATAATAAAAACAGATGCTGGGAAAAAGTTATTCATCTTTCAATTTATTGCACTATCAATTCTACAGCTTGGTCCTTGTGACCTATTAAATGGGTATGTGTCTGTGAAGCTTCCTTGGCATACTCTCAGATGCCTGTTAAATAACAAGTTAACCAAGCCAAGCAGCGATACACACAATAGTTTGGCAAAGTTTAAAGCCTCCCATACACGCATAGATCCTGGCGCGATCTTTGAATGGCAGATTGCAGCGCGATGACATCATCACGCTGCGGCCGGTAGTTCAGAGAATCAGAGCACATCATTTGCGTGTGTCATTTGCCGGCTGAAACTTTGAATGGGGACCAGAGAAAGTAATGTTGATTGACCAGAGAAAAACAGGCATGTCTATTCTCTGGCTGATTCCAATTTTGGGCACCATGGATCGGTCCTTCCAAAAAGGCAGCTTCCACCTGCGGGTGATTTTGCAGCCGATCAATTGCTGCAAACGTAAATGGCGTTCAATTGAACTGCAAAATCACCCACAGATCTATTTGTGTAATGGGTGGCTTAGGTGCATTGTGGACAACAATTGCACTTTTGCCATATATTTACTTATCCAGTTGTCATTAATCAGTTCCAAATAGTTGGGACTAGTTTTCTGAACCCAACAATAAAGATATAGCATGACAGTAAATCTCCAATCCATCTCTTTTTTTTTTGTTTATGTGATTAATGGGCTTTTTTTTTATCTGCAGCTCTTTCTTTAATACATCAAGCCCTCTTAAAACCCCGCATAATGACATTTACAACTGTCAATTCTTTCAAAATGCATCCTGAGATCATGTTTATTGAAGTAATGTACTGCAAGGTCATTTTGACAAGTATAATTTCCCCATAGCCTGTAGTCTAACAAATGAGCTACAAACTATATTAAAGCCATCAGTCCAAACCAGGAGAAAGAAGGATGCTGGTTATTAAATTCGGATAAGGAACAAGAAAACTGCAATTAGCTGATTTTTAGCTTTAATACAAACTAGATTTGTAATCCTTCTTAATGACATAATACCTAAGGAGTGGAAGTGTTTTTAGGGAAGTTCTAGTTCCTTGTTTGCAAACCAGATGCTTAGCAGAAAATGAGTTTAAAGGATTTTAATTTAAATTAAACGTTGATGTTTGATGTGCTTATATACACAAATTGTTTAATGACTAATTCATTATTTGTGCTAATGTTTACATAAGACTTGTATTAAAAATTTTTTTCACAAATTAAGTAAAAAGTCAGGTCAAAATTTTGAACTTGATTTTGAAGTTATTTTATGCAAAAACTACATGTTCTAGAGGAAAACTTTTTTTTTTTCAAATGTTCCCACAACCCTTCTCTACATCTCCAACAATTTTGTTGATGATACCAATTTCAGAGGCTTTGCAATTAGCTCACAAAGTTAGCAAGTCGAAAAATTCGACCATCTCTACTCACAAACTAAAGGCCCCCATACACGTCTAGATTTTCCTTTCAATCAACTTTAAAAGATACATTTTTGGGGTCAGGGAAATCGGTGATTGATTGTAATGTATGGCAACTGTAGTAACAGATATTTGATCAAATTTTTTCGGATCGACTGAAAGGGTAATTGAATTAAGGTTCAATTTGAATACAACCAATTAAAATTTTACAGCATGTCCGATCATTGTTCGATCAAAATTTTTCCCAATTTTAATAATTTTAGGTCAATCGAACCATGTGAGCTGCCATAGAGTTTCAATCAATCAATCGACAAAAAAAAATTGATTGAATTAAGTTGATTGAATGAAAAATCTAGACGTTATTGAGGGCCCTTAGACCCCACCCAGCGAATGTGCTGTTCACTTAATGAATGATAATAATTTTTTATTTTTTAGATGGGTGTTTATAAATGAAACTTCTTAGCTTATGTACAATGTTTTGATTTATTTAAAGTTCATTCTTTTGCTGAAAATGTTTTGCATTGGCTGCTATAGTTTATAAAATAAATGTATTCCAGAAATGTGTTGGAAATCTATAGAAGACATTTGATACAATGCGATCAATATATGTTTCTAAACACTTAGGACCAACTGTTTAATATTTTCTAACATTTTGTTTAAATTGGAGGTTTTTCGAATATTTAAAATCAATATATTTGGATGCCTTAAAAGTCCCCAGGTCCCTTAAGGTGGGTTTTGGGTTTGTAGATTTTTTCTTCAAGCAACTGCCAATTCGATTTTTTTTGTCATTGTGGAACATCGTTCGTTCATTTAGTGAATGTGGCATTAGATTTTTTTGTTCGTCCATCAAATGAAAATACATAAAAATTACAAGGACAGATCAAAATTTACCAACATTTTCAATGACCTTTTGAACAAACAAAATATTCGAACAAATTGTCCATCCTAGATTTTTGTTCAATCAACCAAAAAATCGTTTGTTGTCCCATGATTGAACTAAAAAATCTACACGTGTAAACCCACCTGCACATTTTATGTTTGAGAGCAAAATGTACATTCCCCACAATAGAATTCCCCTACCTAATAAGGAACATATCACCTCATGCAGGAATTGTGCTTTATCCGCTTTTAAAGCCCTATGTCCAAATGTGGAGATTACCCAATGTTGAGGTGGCCATACACACATCACCCAGGCGATCTTCAGTTAGATTAGACTGTGTGATTTATTGAAAACCGATGGTTTCTTTTCAAAAAGCCTGTGGACATGCTCTCTAGTTCAGATCCAAACAAATAACTAAAATTTACCAACATGACCAATCACTGCTCTTCTTTTAATGCTTTCTGGTTTAGGGCTCCGAGATCATCACCCCACAAGATAAAGATGGGCCAAGGACATACTCACACAATGGAATGACAGAAGAGGGAACAGCAATGGAAAGGTGTCTGTAAATTCACAATCATTATAATGAGAATAACATTGTATGGTACTGATATAGTCCATGGTAGTCCAAGTGGTAAAGGCAGGAATATGTCAACAGTGATACAGTGTGTATGACAGGGACAATAATCAGAAAGTTGTGCAGACGTTCAATGCAGTGTTCCAGAATATAAGGTTAGAAAGAAACATCCTCAAACTATGTTAAGTTATGAAGCGTGAAATGGCCGGATGTTTACATTTAATAACAAACACATTAACCTCACAGTGCCCCACCCTTGGGGAGACATGTCTAGCTGCAGCAGCTGCCTTTGCTTCTATCTGTTTGTAAAAGTTTGAGCCCAATACTGTACCACCATTAGTGGTGCAATATTGACTAAAGTAAAAATTTGGCAAGGCAGCAGTTAAAGCAAAAAAATTCTAAGATCCATAAATGGCGGTGTTTCATTTACAAAATGATATTAACAAGATAGAAAGAGCCCAGCAATGGGCAACAAAGAATAAAACATATCAACAAAGAGTGCAGAAACGTAATATGTGTTAAACAAAGGCAAGGAGACAAAGGGTGGACATGATTGAAAACTTAAAATATATTAATTCGCTAGCGGTCTGCTTTAAAATAAATGTGGGAGGGTATAGCCCTCTTTCCCTCCTGCTTTATTTATATGAGGACCCAGAGCGCCAATGCCTGTAGGCCCACCACCTCCACGTTATGGTGGAACCTGCAAGAAAAAGTAAGTATGGTAAGTCACCTTGAGTGTAGCTCAAGGTGAGTTATGTTTCTAAACAAACTTACCCCAAGTGTACCAGGGAGGTAAGGTATATATAACAGTGATAATAGAAGTATCTTTAATATGAAGCTAAATACCAATACATGGTACATAGCAATACATAACAAGAGCAAGAACAAGAGGTGTTCACTGGTCAGTTTTTCTGTGGTTTTCTCATAGGGTTAAAATGGGCTTGTTTATAGGCAACCCCCGAGCTCCTGCACAGAGTGTGCAGACCCCTACCCCCAGGAGTGCCTAGTCCGCTGCTGCTGACTAGGCTATATTTACATGGCATCTGATGCACTTTCCTGCGCATTTTTTAACCCAATGTGTTTATGATGCATTAAAAAACATACCAAAAACACATGGTATTGGATGCCATGGAATTAGAGCCTTAGAAATTATTTTTATTGAAAGCATAGTTAATGCCTGAAATGGACTTCTAGCAATAGGTAGTGGATCCTTCAGGCCATCTGAACTGCTTTAATGAAGTGTCCCCTACTTATGTTTATTTTCATGTGTCTGTGTGAAGTTTACAGCACTAGTTTAGATTTCACAAGAAAATACTTGCAACAAGCATGATAACAAAGAGAGGACACAAAAGCACATGACATGTTCATATCACAGTCAAAGTACTTGTTTCTACATCAAACACATAGATATGCATGTAGTGTGAGAGATACTGGTTCTGAAAGCTCAAACATATTATGGGTTTCCAAAGCCCCATGTTTTGACAATATTTTTGTCCATTGTTTAATATTCGTACATTTATATCTATGGGTTATATTAAAATAATTGATATTATCTTTGCATATATAATAACATTGTAAACAAATATCACCAGTTAATATCACAATGTCCTGGTATTACCTTTGCCATCCCATTACCAAGGCTTGGAAGACTGCTCTGAGTGAAATGTGTTTTTAAACCATGTTTATACTATTGGTCCATTGGTTATAAACACACTACAGAAATAATTTATAACCCATCCAAGAGAATTTTGAAAACCCCTGGCAGTCATAAAAGGAGCCAGTTTAACTGCAGCGTTAAGACGTGATAAAAACAGGACTCCTAAGTTTATGTCATATCATCCAACACAGTTATAATGATGCAGCTTTCTGTAAACTGTTTATAAAGGATGATCTGCCTGGTATGCAGAAACGAAAGGCATTATAAAGGTGTCTGAAAAGGAAACATAAAGCCTTTTTAAATTACATTGTATCTGTATCTTATAATTCAAACTAAACTACATTACTCAATAGTTCAAAACGTCTTTTCAGTAGGATTAACATGAAATACTTTATGGCAGTATTCATTTTAAGGCTTCTGGGAAAAGGCCAGTCTAATCTGAATCAGGTAGGCACACACCTACTTCTACATGTGCCGTGTGCTTTAAGACCCTTTTAAACATGCACTGCTAACTGCATTAAGCCTAAGTTTGCATTTCCAATTGATATTGATAGACAGTCAATATTTAAATCAGACAAGCCAATAAAATCTAAAACAAATCTGTAGCAGGTATAAAGTACTATCTGACACTAGTTTTTGAGTTAACCTTCCTGGTGGTATGCCGGCATAGAGGCGGTGCTGGAAGTGAACAGAGAGTCCATCAAGATTTTAAATTGCAGTGGACTCGTAAAGGACAGATGAGTATCCCTGGAGTGTATCTGAGTGTAGCAGGTGGAAATCTAAAGCTGGCCATACACCTTCAGATTTCTCTGTCAGATTTCCTTCAGATCAGATTTTGTTTTACCAAAACCATGTAATATGAGGACCTTTCTACACCTTCCAATCACTATGTATTCTATCAGGGAGGTCACTATACTACATAGTTGTTGGTAGATCTGATCTGAAGGAAATCTGACAGAGAAATCTGAAGGTGTATGGCCAGCTTAAGGCTTAAAGGGCCAAAACGTACGCCAAATCTATCTAAGACAGATTTTAGATTGATTTAATTATTTTGGATGGGGACTTGCCTCCCCATGCAAAGTAAGGGTATGTGTCTATTGCATTCTCAGATCCGTTGGCATCCCTGCGCATTTCTTTGGCAGGGACTCGACAGTCTGACAGTGAGCTGCCAAGCCGATCGTCTGGGGCCCCTAGATGCTTTCCACCGAGCCCCCCTAGCTGCTCAGGCCTGGGATGGGATTGTCCTCTGTCCCCAGCCCCGAATATTCTCTGTGGGGTCCCTGCCAAGGAATGCGCTTATCACAGGGGGACCCTGAGCCGAGAACGCAGTGGAGACATGCTGGCACACAAAGGGTGCCCGGCCGTTTAAAAATCTAAACATGTATGGAGGTCTTTAGACATCACAATACTTGACAAATGCTTCACAATCCTAAAAAAATATACTTACCAGCTCTGGAATTCATTAATCTCCCAGGATTTTGGGGGGTAATTCAGTGCAATGTTGCTAGTGGCCACTGGGGGCGCCATACAGAGATTTTTTAGTGGGAGAAATGTACTCTGTTCTCTGTTTTGATTGCCTGTACCGCGTTGTTGTAAGCAACACAGTATGAATGAACTGCCAGGGAGGTTAATCACTATTTTTTGAATGTTGAAGGAAAGAGTGTTGAAAGAAATTGAAGAAAGATTTCTCTATGATCTGCAGTATCTGGCAAGTACTTGAGATAAAAAAATATGGAAATATTTGATTTACATCCCATTTAGCACAGTACAGTACACAGTCATGATTGATTTCCCAGCCCTTCCTCCCTGTCACTCTCAGCAATTTAATAACTATGATGTGTAGTTGGTGGTTTAGGCAAGCCTGTTGATTATATACTGACCAAGCCTGTAATTGAACTGGTAAGGAACAAATGGGGTGTATCTGTGGTTTATTAATATCACTTGCTCCATATAACATAGTTATGAACTTGAAGAACTTAGTATGCAACGTGGCTAGGTGTATGAAACACATCATTTGGGTTTGTAAAAATGTCATTGTGCAATGTTACATAAGAGAGGCGTGTTTATTATTAAGACTAACACTTGTTTGACCTCTGGGATCTTACCTGCTTGTGACTCTCACTGCCACCTTGATTAAGTCATCTTCTGAGTTTGCTTAATTCATTCATGTACCGCTGACAAATTCTGCAGTTATTCACAGATTGTATATATATATATACATTTAAACCAGTGCCATCTGGAAACCCATGGTGTCATCCACTAGTGAGGTATTTATGAAGTTGTTTTCTTTACCTTTGATCATGCACCATTTAATGGTGTTCAATACACGTACTTACATGGAGATGGTTACAGGGAGGATTGGTGTTTGGGTTACAGAGGTTGATGCTCTGCCCAGTTCATAGTTACAAGGATGCTAGAGTTAAGCCTGCCATACACACGCCGATGTGTGCAGGCAGACTAGTCCCGATATCTTTCCGGGAGGCTAACGTGATGACGTCATCACGTTAGCATCCCGGTGTATTATGGGGCCCCTTCAATCGGCTGGGCACCCTTTGTGTGCCGGCCATAAGCTGCAATGAAGACGCCTTATGGCATCGGCTTTCATCGGCTCGCACCGGCCAGAGATTATCGGACATGTCCGTTCTCTGGCCGGCCGAGCAGTGGGGCGACAGGGATCTGTCGCCCCATGTGGGCACATGCCGATTAGCGGCCGATTTTTAACCTGACCAACGGCGCGAGCGCGCACGCCCGTTGGTCAGATTAAAAATCGGCCACTTATCGGCATGTGTATGGCTAGCATTAGTCTCTATCTAAAGTAATGGTGATTGAACAGGGATGTACCAACATGTTAGTTTCCTGTTGGAAATTTCTTTGAGCGGGATGGATCAAACAAGGTTCTCTGCATTTGATTCCGGAACAATCGTTTGCTGATTGATCGCCACCAATGTGCACGCCGCTTGATCGCTTAGGAATCAAACAAAAAATCAATATACAGTATGTGTGCCTTAGTGTTAGGGGTAATTTCAAGGTTAAGCTGGGCATAGACGGGTCGTTTTACCGTCAACTGCTCAGCAGACCGACTGGCCGTGATGATGTCATCACGCATGGCTGCTAGTGCCGAGAATCGGCCAGGCACCACTTGTGTGCCCACCATTACATCAGATGGGATTGGCCGAACGTATGGGATTGGCCGGGAATTTATCGGTGATCCGACATGTGGCAGATTCCTGTCAATCTGACCAGGTGGGCGCACCCAAAACGCAAGGAAAATACACAAGTTCTAGTACTTTTAACACTTAAAATGTTTATGTTTACAAATGTATGTACAGTTCATCTGGAAATTATTCATTCCACATCCATTTTTCAATATTTTGTTATGTTACAGCCTTTTTCCAAAATAAATTCAATTTATTTTTTCCTCAGAATTCTACACACAACACCCCACAGCATGATGCTGCTACCATCATGCACCATAGCAGCACATCTAAACAGACAGAAAATATAGATTCAAATAATATGAACATGCTATAGTTTATATGGGATTTAAATCAAATGTTCCTATATTTTTTTACTCACCAGAGTACATTTCTCCCACTAAAAATCTTTGTATGGCGCACCCAGGGGCCACTTGCGATATTACACTTACAGTGTCCACTGTTGCGTGAACAAAGCTGCCAGTGATGCACCCATTGAAGATCAAGTTTTTTCCGTGTCTTTGCTCATCCTGCCCTTTTCCCTGCACTTTCTAGGTAAAACAATGCACAGTAAACCTATCCTTACTGGCCAAACGCCTCTCTGTAGCTCAAGTGGTGCTGATGTAAAATGGTCCCTAGGCTTAGTGTCCACTGATTTTTCTGAGGAATGTGACATTGTCTATTATTATTATTATTATTAACATTTATTTATATAGCGCCAGCATATTCGCAGCGCTGTACATACATTAGAGAGGAGAGACAACCACAGTTCTACCCACAAGGGTAAGGTAATTGAACACAGGAGGAGTAGAGGGACCCTGCCAGACGGGCTTACAATCTAATAGGTTGGGGAAACAATGGGATATACAAAAGGTGGGGGGGGGGAGATGGGAAATGGATGGTGGTGATTTATTAAGAAGATGGGTAGGAGAGGCTGAAGAGGTGGGTTTTTCGAGCTTTTTGAAGGTTGCAAAGGAGGAGCAAGTTGATGGGGCGAGGTTTGTGGGGGTAGGGAGAGTAGAGTTCCAGAGCGTAGGAGCGGGCTAGAGAAGTCTTGGAGCCGTGCAAGTGATGAGGTGATGAGTGGGGATGTCATAGTAAGTCACTGGAGGAGCGAAGGGGCGGTTAGGGTGTTATTGTATTTGTTGTACCAGGTTGGAGATGTAAGGAGGACAGGAGGTGGGGAGTGATTTTTTAAAAGCAGACACAGGACTTTAATTGATTCTCTGGGACAAATGGGGAAGCCAGTGGAGAGATTTACAGAGAGGAGCAGCAGATTGAAAGGACGGTTGAGGAAGTAGATGAGTCTGCAAGCGCCATTCTGAGGGACTGAAGAGGTGGAAAAGTCTAGTGACAGGGGACCAGAGAGGGTGATGTTGCAGTAGGTCAGAGGAGAGATGATGAGAGCAATGTACAAGGACTTTGGTGGTCTCTGGGGAGAGGAAGGAGCGGGATTTTGGAGATGTTACCGGAGAGGAAAGTGGCAGGATCTAGCGATGTTCGGAATGTGGGGAGTAAAGGACGAGTGCAGAGTCAAAGGTGACACCAAAGGCAACGAGCTGTGGAGTGGGGGGAGATGGACGGTGGTTTGGTTATTTATGGTAGTGAGATGTTGGGGGGACGGAGGCTTGGAAGGTGATGGAGGAAAGATGATGAGTTCTTTTTTGCTCAGGTTTGAGTTTAAGAAATTGTCAGCCATCCATTGAAGAGATGGGCCGAGTAGGCAGTGAGAGATGTTGTCAAGGACAGAGGAGTGAACGGCCGGGGTAGAAGGGTAGAAAGATAGAATAGAAAGATAGATTGGGTGTCATCAGAATGAGATGGTATTGCAGACCAAAGGAGGAGAGAGTTGCCAAGGCGGAGGTGTGTTGGTAGAGGAGAAAAGAAATGGGCCAAGGGACTGAGCCTTGTGGGACCCAACAGGGAGGGGGGTTTGTGTGAAGAATGGGGAGCAGTGAAGGAGGTTTGGAAAGAGCGGTCCTAAGGTCGGAGGAGAACCAGGAAAGAGCAGAGTCACGAATTCCGATAGAGCTAGGGTCTGTAAAAAGAAGGGTGGTCAACAGTGTCAAAGGCAGAGGAGAGATCCAACAGCAGAACTCCGTGTTATGAAATTATTTAGAACATTGTTTACCATGTCTGCATTGGGCACAGCCTTTCCATGTTTTTTTTATGCTAATTAATATGTTGCACTCCCGCCGATGCAGCGGGAACATGCCTGCAAGTCGTGGAATATCCACCCACAAATCGGAAGCTGTGTGTCACATGGCCTTACTAGAACTGGGCATAGAGGTTTAGTTGTCATGACTATTTCTCGGTAGATCGACTCCACATGATGGCGTCATCTGACAATTGTCCATGAATCCTTTCTGGGCCGGCATTTACTCTAGATGGTGGACGCTGGAGATTGGCCAAAAAATTACAGACATGTCTGTTCTTTGGGCAATGGATTTATGGAACGATTTGTGGCCCGATTTAAGGCACATTAGGTTTGCGCAAATCTAACTGTCTATGCCCAGCTTTAGTCATGATAACGTTGAAAGTCAAAATTTTGTTAAAACAGGATATCTGCTAGTTTGTAAATTATATACAGCTCTTGTATATGCTTCTCAAGTAAAAAAAAGCAAACAAAAACAAAACAGTAAATCTAATGCAGTGTAACAATCACTGACATGCTGCATAAAAATAGGAAAACTGCACCACTCCACCTTGGCTAAGCAAACCTACTAATGTAACATTGTGTACCAGGGATAAAAGACGAGTGAGTCATTAAATACAGGCTATCATTCATCAAGGAGAGGTGACAGTAAATCAACATGCACCACTCAAAAGGCACTAGGATACGTTTTACACAACAGAATGATTAAATGATGTTTAAAATCAGATCTTATTAGGTTCATTTAAATAAAAATAATTAATTGGTTGTGTTATGCAAAGTTGTTCTCTTGCAAAAACTTTGAACCACTGTGACATTGTAACTCTGGGTTAAAGTGTGATAACATTTCCTCATATTTAAAGTGTTAAGCTGTCAGGCTGCAATATTAAAGGGTAAACATTATTTTGTCAATCCTGACAACTGAAGTTATATATTTTTTTATTCGTTTTGCATCCTCCAAAGATTTGAATTCTCTACAGAAGACAAAAAAGAAGTGACCTCTTAGTTGCTGTGTGGTGCACTACTGTGCATATTAAGAGTGAGGTGTCATCAACATATAATGGCATCCCACATAAAAAAAATTTTCCTTAAAATCTGTTTAGTTTTTTTATACATATTGTGACAGACTGGTCATCTGTCACTTTGTGGATGGACCTTTATGTGGTGTCCTGGAAGGAGTCTGGGATTAATTTTCCCAGCACCGTTTGGTTGCTGAGTGTCTTGTTTTGTTTTCTTAAAGGGCTTCCGGACTCTGGGATAGAGAGGATGGAATTGGGTGGGCCTCTCTATTCCCCCAGGGTCCACTTAATGGTTAAACACCTGGGTTGCAGGTGAGTGGAGTGGGGGGTGTCTCCAGAAAAAGGAACTGAAGCCAGTCATTCAGGGCTCCCAATGTAGTTGGAGACCAGGCTGCTGACAGAGTGAACACAGCTCTCTGATGGAAGTGGGAGACAGGGCTTCTCATGGTAGTCGGAGACAGGGAGCACACAAAGAGTGTGGGGTCCACCTGTGGTTACCGGACAGCTGCTACAGGGCGCTCACAGAGCGTGTGAGGCCCAGGCCTGTTGTTGCTGAGAAGCCAGGAAGCCAAGGACAATTAATGTGGGACCGGGTAAAGCCAGGAGGCTTGGCATTTCCAAGACATTAATTTTGTTTGCATATTAACCCCTGTGCGGGTAACTTTGCGTTGGACTATTTGTGTGTGAATAAACGTGGGCAGGAGCCCTTAAAAGGTAAATAACAGTGTGGAGTAATGCTGTTTGGAGACGCCGTTTGAGTGAACCCCCACAATATTTATATAGTATTTTTAACAATTTGCATACAATAATGTAAGTTTCAACAATTGGTATGGCTGTTTTTAAGATGTTTTAATCAATTAAACTTATTTGTTATTATTAAATGGCATCCAGCCCCAACCCAAGTCATCTTTTGCCAAAGCAGTTCCATGGAGATGTCCAGTGCCAGCAGTTCCATGTTGATTCAAAGATGATCGCCTGGGAACCGCAAATGATTGGTGGACGCTACATGCCATGCTCACTGGCAGTAATCCATGGGAAGTGGTTGGGAGTGATTGACAACCACCTGCACAGTGTGTGAATTCATGGCACAAAGTGGCGTAGTGGGAGTTTCAGGACAGCTGCCAAGTGTCAAGTTTTTTTCCAGATCAGAAGTGATGATGGATTAACAGTTCCTCTTCATGTAGGCCTTACATTTTCACAGTTATACCAGATATAAAAGAATTGCTATGCTGCACAGCCATAAACACAATGTTCACTGTAGGTTCACCCTTTAGTATAGCAGTGGAAGTAGAAGGCAAACAGTTAATGTTGATAAACGGTCATGTAAGGGAGGTTCATTCACACTAGCAGTGCTCTAGCTGCGGTAAGGAACAGTACCGCAATTATTATTATCATTTATTTATATAGCGCCAACATATTACGCACCGCTGTACAATACATTAGAGTGGAGATACAACACACAATAAAACCACAGGTAGCATGTAGTGACACAGGAGGAATAGAGTACCCTGCCCGGTTGGGCTTACAGTCTCATAGGTTGGGGAACAGAGTTAAAATAGGTGGGGGGATGGGAATCGGGCATGGTGGTGATGATAGGAAAGAGCTAGATGGATAGGCAGACTGAAGAGTGTGGGGTCTTTGGGCTTTTTAAAAGTGCCAAAAGTAGGAAGCAAAGTCTAAAGGGGACGAGGGCCAGAGACGAGTTCCAGAGGAGTAGGAGCGGCCACATAGAGTAGTCTGGAGCCTCTGCGTGGATGCGGTACGCGCTGGGGATTGTCATTAGTAGGTCACTGGAGGAGCGGAGGAGGGCGGTTTAGGGGTGATTTGTATACCAGGTTGGAGATGTAAGGAGGCAGGGGTTGTGGAGTGATAAAAAGCAAGGCACAGACTTTGATTTGATACTGGACACTTGGAAGCCAGTGTAGAGATTTGCAGAGAGGAGCAGCAGATGAGGAGCGGTTAGGGAAGTAGATGAGTCTAGCAGCGCCATTCATGATGGACTGAAGAGGTATGACAAGTTTGTAGAGGGAGGACCAGAGAGGATGATGTCTACAGTAGTCCAGAGAGAGATGGATGTGAGAGCATGTGTACCAGGATCGGTGGTCTCTGGGAGAGGAAAAGTGGTGAATTGTGGATGTTGCGGATAGGAAGTGGCAGGAGGATTTAGCAATGTTCTGTATGTGGGGAGTAAAGAGTCGAAGAGAAGAGGAGAGGCAGAGAGTGAAGGTGGGACACCAAGGCCGCGAGCTTGTGGAATGGGGAGATGACGGTGTGTTATTTACTGTTAAGTGAGAGTTGGGGGGGAGGAGGCTGGAAGGTTGATGGGGGGGGGAAAGATGATAAGTTTCTGTTTGCTTCAGGTTGAGTTAAGGATCCGGAAGAGATGGGCGAGGTCACTGAGAGATGTTGTACAGGACAGAGGGAGTAAAGGCGGGGTGGGATAGGTAGATTTTGGGTATCATCAGCAATAAATGTATTGCAGACCAAAGGATGAGATGGTTTGCAAGGAGGGGTGTTAGAGGGAGAAGAACTGGGCAAGGACTGAACTTGTGGGACGCAACAGGGAGGGGGGGGTGTATAAGAGAAGAGGAGCCATTGAAGGAGGTTTTGGAAGAGCGGTCAGTCAGGTAGGAGGGAACAGAAAGAGCAGATGTCAGAATCCGTAGGAGCTCAAGGTCTGTAGAAGAAGAGGGTGGTCAACAGGGTCAGGAGAGGAGAGATCCAACGGAAAAGAAGGGAAAAGTTGCCGTGGGCTTGGCAGGAGAGTCGTTGGCAACCTTGTAGTGATGGCTGTTTCAGGGGAATGAGAAGGTCGGAAGCGGATTGGGGGGTCAAGAGGGATTTACAGTCCGATAGTCAGCAGTCTTTTGCAAACGAGGCGGCTGCGAGTAGTTTTTAAGCAAAAGGAAAGAAGAGAGATAGGTCGGTAGCTAGAGGGAAGAGAGGGATCAAGCGATGGTTTCTTAGTATGGGGAGGATTGTGCATGTTTGAAGGATGATGGGAAGATACCAGAGGAAAGGGAGAGGGTGCATAGTCAGTCAGTGCTGGGGCAAGGGTGGTAGATGAATGGGCTTAAGAGTCAGCGGGTATTATAGGGGTCAAGTGGACAGGTGGTGTGGTAGGAGAAGAGCGAAGCAGAGAGGTGACGTCCTCTACTGAAAGGGGAAAGTGAGGTGAGGGAAGAAGAGTTACGAGGATGGAATTGGAGAAATGGGGGTGAGGGAAGTTGCATGACGATGGGAGGAAGGAGTGGAGGTGAGGGAGAGTTACGGAGGATAGGATTGGAGGAGGGGGGGTATGTGGTTGGCAGAAATATCGATTCGGATGGCTTCAATTTTGTCTTGAAAGTATGTGGCAGGTCTGGGCAGAAGGCAGAAGGGGGCAGGGGGAGAGGAGGTGTAGGATTGAGCAGAGAGTTGAAAGTGGAGGAGAGAGGCAGTGAGGGTTGGATGCTTGTGAGGATATAAGGGAGGAGAAGTAGGTTTGTTGGCAGCAGTAAGTCAGCATTGTTGCTGGAGTTTGGTCTTGTAGAGGAGAAAGTCAGTGCTCTGACCAGACTTTCTCCACTTTCGCTCTACCTTGCGAACATCTCGTTGGAGGGAGCGCGTGTGCTTACCGTGCCGGGATGGGGGTTGGCGGGGAGAGCGGAGGGTGGCAGGAGCAAGTTTGTTTAGGACAGTTTGAAGGATGAGATTATAGTGAGAGGCAGCTTGGTCAGGGGATGTGAGATTAGAGATAGTGGAAGCAAGTGAAGATAAAGAGTCATAGAATGCAGAGTGGTCCAGGTTGTGGAGGTCTCTGTGCCAACGTTTAGGTCGGGGAGGTGCTGGGGTGGACAAAGGGCAAGAAGTGTTCATGTCGAAGGTTAGGAGATGGTGGTCAGAGAGAGGGAAAGCAGAGTTGTCCAGGTGGGTCCGCAATGCAATGAGGCGCTACAACATTTATTATTATAATCAGACAGTCTGATAATTCGACATTCCCTGCTCAAAAATAAAAAATAAATTATGTTTCTGACAGCAGGAGAGGCGATTTTCGGAATTTCCTCTCCCACTGTGACGAACCCACTGCGGCGTGTTTTGGATGAACTGCTGTAGTCCCATAGGATTTTGATGGCAGTTTCACATCTGGGGGATGTAATGTAACCGAAGCTCTATCTAGTGGACATTTTAAAAGACAGCTCCATAGTCAAAATGAAGGATTCATAAAGTGTGGGTGGAACAGCTTCTCTTTGCCATTACTAAACATGGTAAGTAATTTTTTTTATTCTGTAGCAGTTTTCATCGATGTAATCTGCTGACAGGTGAGTATTATGACGATGTAGTGTGTTTTTTTTATTTTGAGTAGAACCACTTTAATAGCAGCACTGCTGCAGGACATGTCTTGCTCACCCTTTCCCTGATTTACATTTTCATTGACCACCAAACCATGTTTGTTTTAGTCCTCCAGTGTGTGATCTTTATAGAACTGAAACCTTAACTACAGTATGTGTTATGTTAGCTAGCTAATAGGTAGGTAGTGTTTTGTTGTGGCTCATCATCTGAAACGTTGTTTTACAGGTACAAAGGTCAACCACAAGATGCCTAGAAGGGTGCTTGCGTTTTGGGTTGCACGGAGTCATGTCAAGTGATGTTGTTGCCCCAGGGAATGGTCAGAGGTTACTAGAACGTCTAGAGAGAAAATATGACGGAAGCAATGTTGTGATCACAGACTTCCATGTGAAGGATAACACATATAGCAAACTTTTATAATGATTCTCCTTCCATCAATATAGAATCTTTTCTTTACCATAGAGAAATGAATACAGCAGAAATTAGGGTCATGTTTATCTGTAAGGGCCCTTTCACACGAGATGCTTTGTGTTGCTATTACTGCAATGCAGTGCTTCAGCATTGACACATGGTGGACCAGTTTCCATTTAATGCATAACGCCATGCTAGCTGCATTTTACTACCCCAGTACCAGCATTTCCCATACACTAGTATGGGAAACAATAACACTGCACATGCTAAAATGCATTGTGATGTGTACTGGTAGCATGCACATTAGCATTAACGCATGCATTGCCAATACAAAACACAACCCATCTAGTGTGAAAGGGTTGTCATTCATATATATGTATATAGCCACTTTAGGTAACATATATTCAAACTCCAGATATGTATGCCCGACGCGTGGCCTGTGGGCCGCAAGAATCCCATTTTGCATTTTTTTGGCGGCCTCACTCTGTCCTCCACTTGCCCCTGACCTAGTGTATAGGAACTCACCTGTCCACCGATACGCCATCGACACATCCTTGCCCAGGTGCCCGCAGCTCTTGCCTGCCTGATCTTTCTATTCAGGACAGTTTATTGCCTCTGTATTCCCGACATGTAGCTATCTTTAGGCGGCACTGCCATCTAGTGAACAAATTAGTAATTTTTTCACTCCATTTTGAAAATTTCACTCTCTGACTGAATTAATTACAAGATATAATATCCCAAATTTCTGTAGAGAAGGGTTGGAGAAATATTATAAAATGGAAAGTATTGGTTTAGCGCTTGTAGTTTTTAATAAATAAAGTATAGCCATTGAATTTGCTACTTAAATTTCAATTTACTTTATGCAAAAACTGCACATGCTGTAACAAAATACTTTCTTTTTTGTAGTGTTCCCCCAACTGTTCTCTATATCTCCAGCAATTTTAGTGATGATTTCCTGTTGAGGGGCCTTGCAAAAAACAAAAAAATTCAGCAACTTTACTAATGACACCAGACAAACATAAATGAGCCCAACATAATGGACTTGGACAACATTGATATTTTTTGGTACTTATGAAAAAAAATTCTACAATTGTGGGAGTTTTTTCATCTCATCAAATATAATGACAAACACAGCAACTCTATGGAGGTCAGTGAGAAGTGGTCCTGGTCCATCAACAAATGGGATGCTGGGATTTATTCTTGTTTCAGCTGATCTTTGTGTTTATTTAGTTTAATTAGCAATTAATTTCTACATCATTTGTTCAAACTTTATTATAGTCATGATGACTTCTAAAAGCATTGCATACTTTCATCATTTATTAAATTGTACTGCTGTTCCTAATCCTTTTACTGCTTGCACCAAGTTGGGGCATGTACACATGAAACAAAATGTGTATTACCATACTACAGTGTTCCATAATGCGTGGAGTATTATTTAAAACAAGTTTTGTTATTCAAAAAAGAAAAATGTCTTCTAGCTATGCCTGCTGTCATTTATCATTTCTCAAAAAAGTCAGTCTAGATTGAAAATGTTATGTGCGGTCCATTATTGATGCCGAGGGCCGCACTTGTGGCCCTCTATATCAACTCCGTTGCCCACCACTGGCACACACAGATGATATACATGTACAGATTCAAAGAAGGTAACAGTACGGTCAAAGGACAAACCAACTTTTTTTCCACTGCAGTTCATTTACCAGCAAAGGTTTTCTTCACTACCCTAGGCTGTGACTGATAACAGGAGAAGAAGCTATTCCCTTTGTCAAGTCAAATTCAAGTATTGGATTAAAACGTACATTAAATTAGAATACAGAGCTGCAATAATGTCTTTTACATTTGCCTAGAGCTTAGCTTTAAAATATGATCAATACAGAACACAATACAGGGACAGCCTTTGTAATAGGCTTTTGTTAGTAGTCATGTCTACAGTGTTGTACATTGTATAGTATAATAAACTCTCATCACCATAACTGCATAACTAGTAAAACCAGATAATATTCTGTCTTCATGTAACACATAATTGTGTTCTTTCTCAGCATGTCACACGATCCTAAAATATATGGTGATTTGGCAATATTTTACACCTTTTCTAAATGTGACCTTTACTTATTTTTAGCATAATTTGTTTTACTAATAATAAGGGAAGGGAAGTTTTAAAAACACAAACTTAGTAATAAACCAGTCTATGAAGGTCATGATAAAGCAAAGAGTTGTCAGTCATACTCAACTAACTAAATTTTCAGCTCATTAACTAGAGCAGTGGTTCCCAAACTTTCCTTGCAGGCCCCCTTTTCTATTTAGAAACATAATGGAGCCCCCCCCCTCCCTATTCAAACCCAAGTTAAGAATGAGAGTCGGCGCCCTCCTGGAACACCTTTGCACCCACCCCCCAGTTCCGGAACCACTGAGCTAAAGGCAGCTAAAGGAAAATGCATCATGAAGGTGAACAAAACCATGGCACAGTATGACATACAAAAGTACCCAACATAAAATATGAAGTTATAAGCACAGGAAAATAATGTATTGCAATAGTTTACAGGTCTTCTTTAATACATACAATATAATTGACTATTGAATCAAAACAAAAATCAAAATCGGTAAAGAGTTAATGGCCTTGAACAGCAACCTCCCCCCTAGTTAGTCATAGTTCTCTACTTTTCTTGGAGTGTCTAATTATATTCTCTGTGATGGTCCCCCTTATATGCCTCTCTCCTCACCTGTATGTTATAAGGTATCTAAGGGAGGGCAAAAAAATACTTTGGCCATTATTTAAATGACGGCTCTGGTGAGGCACCATGTTAGTAGGAGTAGAAACACAGGGAGGAAAGGCCAGCTGTGAAACTAGACAGGTAAATGTCTTAATCCCTACTCTTGTTTCATACTTAAATTTAACCTATAAAATCAGAACATTACATACTCCTGACCCTTGCTATGGTATCTTGGATACCTCTTCATTCTGTGTGTTAGGCATTCTTGGCAAAAAGCTGAATAGGTTCAGATTTTTAAACATAACACCATACTTTTCTCCTACTGTCACCTCACTTGTTTGTGGTGTACTGTATTTTGCAGGTGATAAGATGCATCCATATAAACAGCTGCACACAGCTATATACAGTGGTGTGTGCTTTTCTGACCACCCGTGGCTGACACACACAGCAGAGACAAACCCTCTGCTGTGTGTGCCTTTGACTTTCATATAGAAATGCTAGCTACTCCCCCATCGTTTCCTTCTCTGCCCAGTGGAGAAAGCAAAAGTATCGGTAGTCATAGCTGAAACACATAGCAGAGGCTTTGTTTTTACTGTGTGTGTCAGCCGCACTGACAGCTGCCCCACCTCCTCCTCCTGGAACTCCTGCCCTAGTCACAACAGCTCTGTGGTTGGCCCACAGGTGGTCTGTCAATAAGACACACTGAGATTTTCCCTCCAAAAATATATTAAGTATATAATGTACTAGGGCATTAATGACTCATAATTTTGTAAACTCAAGTCATCGGTCAATTAAGTCGTGATTAAGTTGTAACGTCATCATACAGACCTCACCTACCATTCCCTGCCGGCCCGGCGAAAATAAATACCACATGTGACCATTTTGAAGGTAATTTCAATGCGATTATAATTGCAAAAATTGATGGCCATACACTCGAATTGAAAATATTTGTGAATATCGAATCGAATATTAGTGGAATTTTTCGCGAAGTATTATAAATATTTATCAGAATATCAGAAAATATCAGAAATATTTATTTTATCAAAGGTCAACAGCAAGAAGAAAATTGCAGACATAAATCATCTGCCTTTTTTTCCTAGCCTTTTTTAACATCATATGTTTGGGACAATGGCCAATTCACATTACCTTAGGACGAGTTCCCATTACACTCTATTCTCCACAAAAAGTAGGTCCATATATTTAAGGTCCATCATTATGCATATTTACACATGCACTGATTGTTCCCTTTTATACCAAATGTAAACCCCACAAAGATACTTGATGCAAGTGGCCAACCAGTGTTTAGATGGTCGTCAAATTTTTGAGTAGCTGATTTTGTGAGCTGATTGCCTCTGAAAATGCTATCATCACCAAAATTGCTAGAGAGTTAGAAAATGGGTTTCAAAGGGGACATTTGTAAAAAATAAATTTTTGCTCTAGCAATTTTTTTTGCTCTAGCAATTTTTGCCGCATAAATTAAGTTCTAAATTACAGACAAAATTACAAGTTTCAACATTTTTACTTGACTTTGAACTTAATTTATGCAAAAATTATTTGTATTAGAACAAAGATTCAGATAAAGCTGAGAGCAAGTTGTGATAACTTGCAACTTCTCAGCTGATACTGGAATCTACATCCAACTCGTATTTACCTAGATACACAACAGAAAACTGTGACTCCCTACTGTATTGCATATACAGTAGGTATTTTTCTGTGCCAACACCTCTATAAATTCATTGAAAATACAGTGTAGGCCGGAAGGGGAAATAAGGAGGCATGGAAGGGGGAAGGGGAGGGGGGGTTTTTTGGGGCTTTTTGGGCACTTAATTAGACTAAGAATTATCAACTGTCTCAGTTAAAAGTAAATTTTTATTTATGTAGGCCGTAACCACAGATAAGAATTAAAACAATAAATTCATGCAATATCATACATCACACGTCAGTTCCCTTAACCACGAGGGGGAACTGGGATGTCGGGGGTCCACAAATCCTATTTAGCTATTTTAGTCCATAGGCTTTGCAAGTCCTAAGAGCAACTCAACGCGTTTCTCCCCTTTTCCACGGGGCTTCCTCAGGAGAATTCTAGGTTAGGACTTTCTCTCTGGGTGAAACCACATCTATTAGACAATCCATGTGCAAAACACTTTGTTAATCCATTGAAATCCACAGTATACAATCCAATGATGATCCATCAAAGAAACTTCCATATCACATCATATTCATTGCATTTACCTTTAGTACATACTTTTCACATAACATAATATCATATTCCACAAGTGCTATTCCCCTCAGAGAGTTTGAGGCGATATATCCTGGGGTCCCAATCAACAATCATATTAAGCATTTATAGACCAAGATTTTTTACTCACCATAACACGGTGAGAGGTAATAGGTTATACCTTCAGACCTGCTGGTATCCTGTTACTCGCAGCTGGTAATGGAGGTCAATATGTATGTCGCTTGGCATTAGGTACGGGATCACACACGACCCAGGGGGCAGCTGTTCACAAGATGTTGAAAAAAAGGTGATAGATAAAAACTGAAAGACTGCGACCGTCAAAAAACCGTCGCAGATTAAACCATCAACCAAACCACTCAAGAGAAAACCACCGCTGTGCAAATTGGGTGCATTGGGATCATGGACCAAGCACCCCACATGCAAAACAACAAGAACGAACATACAGAAACTACCATTTAATTGTTGTTCCCTTTTATACCAAATGTAAACCCCACAAAGATACTTGATGCAAGTGGCCAACCAGTGTTTAGATGGTCGTCAAATTTTTTGAGTAGCTGATTTTGTGAGCTGATTGCAACGCCTCTGAAAATGCTATCATCACCAAAATTGCTAGAGAGTTAGAAAATGGGTTTCAAAGGGGACATTTGTAAAAAATTTATTTTTGCTCTAGCAATTTTTGCTGCATAAATTAAGTTCTAAATTACAGACAAAATTACAAGTTTCAACATTTTTACTTGACTTTGAACTTAATTTATGCAAAAACTATTTGTATTAGAACAAAGATTAAGATAAAGCTGAGAGCAAGTTGTGATAACTTGCAAATTCTCAGCTGATAATGGAATCTACATCCAACTCGTATTTACCTAGATGATACCAACACCTTCCAGGTGACTTAACATAAGGTACAGACAGATATGGGACTGTTACTTTAGACTTGGGGATTCACTACCTTCATACCACACAGGCACTTTGGTTTGTTTTGAGATTTTTTACTTGGGTTGTTTATTTATTTTTAGCACCAATACACACATTTCCACATGATTCCCCTTCCCCTCCCCTCCCCTCCACCACTCACCATTAACACTCAGACACATTGCCACACCACTTCCCATTTACACACAGATATTCACAATACCTTAGTAGATGAACACCGACACACTTTTCACCACCAGTAGTACAAAATTGTTATACCCATATTACCACTCACATCACACTATTTCATCATAGTCCCCAATTAATCAACACAACACTCACCACTCACATACAACACATAGCACACCCCAACACAGTTTGTCACAGAACTTATAACACTCATAACACAGTCATTACCCCCTATTGAAACACAATCATAGTCACACACAGCAAACACGCAATTTTCACTTCATAGAATGTCCATCAACCCCCATATACCTACCACATCTATACAGATTCTTAGGGACACATTTCCTACTTATGTTTACAGTGGTTATTATCACACATCAAGAAGCGGATACACCCCCCGTGCCCCAGGCAGCCATTGGAGCATCCGACAGGTGGCATTTCCAGGATTCATTATTAGAGCTAACCAGAAGAGGATAGAAACCCATCTGGAAATCGAAGTCAGATTTATACAATCTGGCTACATCCCAGTAAGTTGAACTCAATTGACCACACACCTTAAATTGAAAACACACAGATACGATATCCACCTACCTGATTGTTTTTTTCACAGAGACTTATGAATATCTCCGTACATCTCCCGATGAAGCATTGATTATCATATCATGTGCGAAACATGTTGAGATGGAGTAATCCATGGTCATTGTTGATGTAAATATGGTGATTTGATGGAAGAATTATGACAAATATATTGTGATATACTTTATTAAAAAACCAACAATCAAAATAACTTGATTCTCACTATTTTCAAGGTACTGCCTGAAAAGTCCCTTTATCCCTGATTGGAATTTCCAACTAGGGAGACAAACTTCTTTTCTTTCTCCAAATATTTGTATTAGAGCAGTACTTTTTTTGTATTTTACCTCAAACCCTTCTCTAGAACCAGCAAGTTTGCTAATAATACTATGCTCAGGGTCTTTGCAATTAACTCGCAATCTTCGAAATGGTCAAATTTGTCAAATAAAATTCGTCCATCTCTAGTTTAGAGTATGCGTACATAATGTTTGTGTGGAGACAGCAAGCCACCAAAACATAATTATTTAGAGTAAATATTTCCTTATTAAGTTTTAAAATTGTACAGGAAGACCAGGGTAGGCAAATCATAAAATAACTACCAGTAAATACCGGGTCATAAAACAATAAACAACAAAACAAGATTTGTACACCACCCTGTAGTGATATAAAATGGTAGTGAAGAAGATAGAGTTTATTAACCATTATATATGAAAAGAAGAAATGTTTTTAACCTCCCTAGTGGTTGAGACAAGCCCAGCTCCTCAGCTGTTTAGGGTCGCCTCAACCGCAGGGGAAGCCGGCATCGGGTAGACCCGATGCCTCCCTGGAAAGCTGCAGCGATTGTCTTCATCGCTGCAGCATTTCCGAGGTTTCAGCACTGCCCCGATCGCGCCACATGTTAATGGAGGAGCGCCGGCTTTCCCTCTCACGCAGCTGGTGTCAATAATACTTTGTACACTGCCTCGATTGCCCGTACAACGGCGCAATACGGGCAGTGCGCTAGGGAGGTTAATCATAACAAATACTTACTACATAAAGATTAATTAGTCTTTCTTTGCTGACTCTTTGTTTGCTGACTTTGCTGAAGTGTGTGGTCTTGTGCTCAATATTGGCAAGTTCTCCTCTGTAGTTTTTCTACAAGAATGGAGAGGCACATGACTTATTTTATCGGCAGAGTTGATCTTCCCTCATATGCTAGTAAGGATCATTTCACCATATCTAATTTCTGTTTCCTGCGTAGGCTAAACAGGATCAGCATTTTTGAGCAGCTGAATAATAATAAAAAATGATTTTGTGCTTCACCATGAGTACTCTTCAAGAGAACCTGTCATACCTACTCAACATTTGGCCCCTCAGATGTCAGCAGCTCATCCAAGGAAGCAATCTGAGTAGAGTTAAAGAAAGTTCAAGGGTGTGCCATTGACTCCATGCCTAAAGCTGGCCATACACATTTATATCTCTCTGTCAGATATCCTTTAGATCTACCAACAACTTTTTAGTGCCAGGTCCTCTGCGATTGAACACAGGTAGACTTGATGGTTTAGAATGTCCCTCATATTACATGGTTTTTGTAAAACAAAAGGGGATCTATAGGAAATCTGACAGAGAAATCGAAAGGTGTATGGGGGCCCTAAGGTATGAAAGTTGCCCGTGCAAAATCTCCAGAAAACAATGAAACCGGTAATGGCTCTTTCCTTTCTATTGTCAATGAGCTAGCAACCGAGTTGTCAGAACTAGAAACAGGTAGTACATGTCAAACAGATCGATATCTTGCTGAAGAACAAAGTACCACAGAACAAAACAATCTCCACTCTGTCTCAGAGACAACACACAGCCATTCTACTTGTTGCCATTTCCATAAAACAAATGTTTAGATTCGCATACACTGTAACTGAGTACATATGTCCCTCCCTCCTTGGTGGTTCATCTTGCATTTGTAAATAAAAAAAAAACTTTTAACCAGTTTCTAAGCATGTTTTGCATTTTCTAAAGCTAGCCATAGATGTCTCGATCCATGGCCGGCTTGTAGCAGACTCATTACAGTGTGGTGACGTCACAAGGCTGCGAGGAGTCGGCTACAGAACTGACAAAAATCCTGTGTGCTCCACGAAAGGCACCCATACACGTTTTGATTTTCCTGTTCAATCGATCTAAACCAACAGATTTTATAGTGCCTGTCCACATGACCTAGTTTGATTGAAATCTACAAAAATATCGATCCAAAAGTGATGGGACATGTCGGAAAATTTTGATTGATCGAATGTATATCGAATGTTATTTTGTTGTGCCGACTGATTTTGATTAAATTAAAATACTAAGCATATTTACCCATCCTTTGGCAGACATTTTGGTGTGTTTACGATCGTCCTCCTTTGATTATACTTTTGATCAATCAAATATCGGTTTCTCCATGTGGGAGGTAGTTTAAATGTACTTCGATCGATCAAACCAACACAAACCAACAAACTGCCTACAACAGGATCAGTAAACAAATTACCAGCAGGACGGATCACCACTCCATCCAACCTGATTGCTTTTTGGGTTGAAACTGCAAGGTGGGCACTCCTGTAATTGCGGGCAACCGACCACCATGCATTTGGCAACTACTGCCGGGAATCGGCACATCTATGGCTGGCTTTAAATGAACATGAGAATGATGGCATAGGTTTTTGAGGTTTCTAGATCAGGTTTCTAGAAGTAGGTATGAGATTATTATTTCATTATTTATTTAAATTATAAGAAAATTATAGCAAATTAGGTTGCAGTGGATATGGAGGACTAAATTAGGATGTGTGTTTAAGGAATAAAATGTGCTTCAAATTGCCTTGAGTTAACAATGAGTTAAGTTCCTTTCAACTATACTGGATCTATTTGTATGGCAATAATGTACACCAGTGTAAAGCAAGGAAACAATATACACATTGATAAAAAAAAATACAAATACAATTAAAAGTACTAATAAGATGAATAATAAGAAGCAAAATCTAGTACTTTTGCCCAAGAATAACAATAAGACAAAACATTACTAAACACAATAAAAAAAATTACTTTACATTCTCATATAAGGTCATGTGTTGCATACATCCCATGGCAAAATGTAATTATATTGTTTGGAAAATGTTTTCTTTAAAACCTCTTTTTTACTTATGAAATTGATCACATTGCAACGTTTCAACCTTAAAGTGTATGGGCAACTTAGCTGCCATAACCCTTGCCATAACCATAGCCTCCTCAGTTCCCACCCCTCTTGTGCTGATAATGTATAGGGTGGGACATTAGCAGGAAGAGTAACTCCTTTTTCCCTCTTAATCTGCCCACAACAAAATATAAGGGAGGCCTCCTCATACCAGAAGTGGCATCAATTACATCACTTCTGCATTTGGAATGTGAAATAACCAATATCCAAATACCAGAAGTGACATCAGGAACATCACTTCCTGTATTTGTCCCTTATTCTGCCACAATGATGTTGACAGGTATAGCATGTAAAGTGACATATGATGACCCTATTCTATTCTCTACCACAGCTCATTGGAGATTTGAATGTCACTAGTGATAAGCGGCATAGGCAACATTCGAAATCGCGATATTTCGCAAATAATTCTACTAATATTCGATTCTATATTCGTGAATATTCGCAATTCGAATATTTGAACTCAACACTAATTGTCACATGACCTTAGTAAAGCATATTAAACCAAAACAGTTATTTGGGAGACAGGAGCATGCATAGATTAATGGCAACCTTGCAGTGTGCATAAATCAAAAGTTTTCATACAATGGTGATTTGGCCGTTTGTATGTACACAACTTGACACAAATGGGTTAAAAATGGCTTTTAATGGTAATCTTCTCTGATGACCTGTTTGTTTGTAATTAGTGATAATGTGTAAAAAAGGTCAATGACTTTCTGGGCTCCTGACAGACCCTTGCATCATTCACCAAGTGCTGCACTGATGTATTTTGAATGCTAAGTCATGGGAAAAGCAAAAGAATCGTCAAAGGATCTGCAGGCAAAGGTAGTTGAACTCAATAAAACAGGAAAGGGATATATGAAAATAGCAAAGGAATTGAGGATGACAGCAGTGTTTAAACACTAATTAAGAAGTAGAAAATGTTTTCTATTGAAACCAAACAATTTTCAGGTAGACCAACTAAAATTTCAGCCAGAACTGCTTGACATTTGACAATAGCTTCAGTCGGCCAATAACCATGAGTGAAAGCAAAGTTTTTGTGTTATCATTCATGCTCTAAAAAAATGTTAAGAAATTGTTTAGAAATCATACATTCTGCCAGGGTATGTAAACTTCTGTATGTACATAATATGTAGTCAATGAGTTTGCTGATCACCAACATCAGTTTACCAGCCTACAAGAGGAAATGTGCCTATTCATTTGAAATTATGTTATAAATAGTATTGTGGGGGCAGCAATGCAAGTCTGATTATACATGAGCATGTAATTTAAGTACTGTAAGCATAAAGGTACACAGCAGAGAGCAATGGAAGCCCAGGGATTTAATTCAAAGCAGGAAAGAGCAAAAAAGAAATCAGTATTTTGCATGAATAAAAAACATCTGTTTTACTTGAATAATGTAATACCAGACTAACATTTATCTCTATTTAACATGGTTTGTTATATTGTTATATATTTTATGTTAATCAAATATAATGTATATGCCATCCTAGCATACAAACACAACACTTTAGGAAACCTTTTATGATAGAAGGAAGTCCAATACCTGTCCCAGATGTTATCCTTTGCATATGTAAATACTAGGGCCAATAGATTGGAACTTTGTACAACTAGTCTCTTGAGGCAGGGTTTTCAACAATGTGAATCATGTGCGGTCACTTGGCCGAAAAATTGGGTCACAATCGGCTGGACACCCTTTGTGTGCCAGCACATGTTCATCAGGTCCCCCTAGCTGCTCAAGCCCTGACAATGGCCTGAGCAGCTAGGGGGACCCGACGGACATGTGCCGTGAGCTGAGGCTGCCACGTCACCGAGGCTGTCTGTGAGCTAGCAGCCTCTGCTTCCTGTAACAGCAGAAAGGGAGAGGGAGGAGCTAGCCCCCCCTCCCCCCGCTCAAAAACATCCGAGGGAAAGAGCCTCTGTAGACAGGTTTTGACATACCTGTACTTTGGACGGGACACTTTTCCCCGTCTGAAGAATGAAAGCGATTTAAAAATTACGGACATGTAAGCGCACGGCGGTCGTTTGTTCGAAAAAGCAGGTGGAAATCTAAGCCTGAATGGGAGGCTTAGTCGTTGTGTTTTTACTGTCCACTTCTTACAATAAGAAGTGGGCAGTAATAACACAACGACTAAAGCTGGCCATACACCTTAAGATCTCGCTGTCAGATATCCTTTAGGTCTACCAACAACTATGTAGTGCCGGGTCCTCTGCGATTGATCACAGGTAGACTTGATGGTTTAGAAAGCCCCTCATATTACATGGTTTTGGTAAAACAAAAGAGGATCTAAAGGATATCTGACAGAGGTGTATGGGGGCCCTTAGATTTAGATGTTAGATTTTAGATTGATAATGATTGTTCCCAGCGACTATAGAATTCAAGAGTACTGTGCAAACAGTGCGTATTCTTTTCTATGGAGGCGGGCAAGAGTAAGAAGAATGAGTGGCACTCCTCTGTATCTGCACCCTTAGGAAACAGTGGGCATCTGTCATTAACCAGCCACACTGGACCAGAACAACTTCCCACTACCCTAGTACCCTAGTTCAACAGTTTCTTTTACTAGAGTTGATGTTGAGCCTCATATGGTATATTCGAGTTCGCAAATATATAAAGGCACGTTTAAAATTCGTAAAATTTGATTCAACTGTATTCTGTGGACTTACATTGAGCAAAGCTATTCACAATTATTCACAAACCCTCTTTGATCATGGCCAGTTCTGTGTATTGCATGTATCCATTCGCATTGCGCACAAATATGCGCGATGTATGACGGTAAACAAAGTTGAAGCATAATATGTCGAATATTAGCCATTGCGAATATCCTCCACAACATTTGTGATATATTGCGAAATGTCGAATAGCTAATATTAGAGGAATATATTAGAATTTCGAATACTTGTGCTCAACACTAGATCTTAATTCATGTTTCTCAAGAAAAAGAGGTCAGCTAGTTTCTATATTCCTCACCCCTCAATCCTTTGCTTAGTACCGTGTGTGCTGATAGTAACCCACTCCACATTGTGTTCATTCATGCTAACCACAACAACATCCTTTCATCCAGACCATGATGCCTCCTGACTTCTCAGCTTTCACACATCCTGCTGATGTGCACATGACTCCAGCTATCTCTCTACGCTTGACTACTCTTAATGCTAGCAACCAGTAGGTTTTTTTTGTTTTGGTTTTTTTTTGTGAAACAATGATGTGTTCCTATCAAATAGTCATGTATATTTTATTATTGTTTGCCAGATCCCATCTGCTTGGATTAGGATGACAACATTCAGAAGGTACTTCCTGACAATACCATGAGTACAGTATACTGAGAACACAACCATGGCTAGGAAAGGGAAATCCTTTTTGATAACACAGGAATGACTGGTATGTGCAGAGAATAAATGATGGTTAATCCTTGTAAGATGCTCATGGTCTCTTTAAAGTACCTCATTATCTTTCCATGGCAGATTTAAGTTCTCAGGGTCAGTCTAATGTCACAGTGAGGAATGTGCTTGTTGAAAGAAAGAAATTCCTAAGCCGATCACAAGTGTTGATGTGACTGAAGAATTTGTCAATTTCTCCATTGGTTTATCACATGTAAAGCCTGTTGCACATCTGCAAAAGGAAACCATAATCATTGCATTGATTGAATAAAGTTTTTTTAAAATTTTTCCAGTATTTAGACACATATGCAGCAAATAAAAATAAAAAAGACAATTAGGGGTAGTCTTCACTGCACCAAACACAGGAATGCAGGAATGTTGACGTGCCAATGCTTTTCAATGGACATGCACACAGGCAAGTTAGTGTTGCTTTGCATCACGACAATTTTAAGTTAACCATGTTTCCATTAATAAGCACAATAACTTGTCCATTTAAAATTATTTAATTATTATTAATTAAATAAAATTTTTGCTTAACCCCCCTGCCGTTCCCGACGGCACCATCTCGTCCAGCGCTGTCCTGTCAATACTGCACTGGATGAGCTGGGGCCGTCCAGCGGAGATCGGAGCCCCGGCAGCGCATACTTACAGTTTCGCGCTGTCCCGGTGGCTCCGATGTGACAAGGAGACTACTCCAGGAGAGTGAAGTGATAATTGTATCCAATACAATTCAAAGTAAAATAAAACACAAAACAAATTTCCAAATGAATATATTTTTATATTCAGATGATATCTTTCATAAAAAAATTTTTTTTTTTAAACATAATTTTTCTTTTACATAATTGTGTGTTTCAAACATTAATATATTCAGGATGTCTACTAGACTTTTGTATGGACATATGTTGGGAAGTTACAGGCCTACAACATAAAAAATTCCATTACAGTCTATGGTGCGCTTTTGGTATGGAAATCTGGACCTTGCAAGAGCGCTAGGGAGGTTAAGGTATTTATAACATTATCACGTGTGGCTTAAAGATTTTTCTAGGGCCGCTCCTACTCACCCTGTTGTTCTCCTTCTCACAATATTAGATTTGCTTCTACCTTTACCCCTTATAAAAAAGCCTTGAACCCCCACCCTTTCATTCTGGCCTACACATCTTCTCATCCCTAAAATTACCACCTTGACAGTGCCTTCTTCCCTACTTATTTTATACTCTGTCCCCCGACCTCACAGATTGCAGGACTTGGCAGGGTCTTCTTCTCCATTGTCATAGTCTGCACCTTGATGTTAACTTGTGTTGCGTCTCCCCTGCATAATATGTTGCCACTTTATGAACAAAAGTTTGAAACAAAAATAATAAGAAACCCTTTTACTTTTACTAAAGCTGAACTCCAACTGAGAACCACTGAAAAAAAGGTTAGCAGTGAAAGTGTACAGTTTCAAGGATCAACCAACAACAGAAAGCGGACATACAGCAAAAATGCTTATTAAATGCAATGACGGGAACAAAATGCCCCATCCCTCCTAACTTTCCAAACCGCTTGTGGGCATCATGTTGCAGGTCTGATGCTTCCAGAGAACCTGAGGTCTTCTTCGGGTAAATTTCAACTCAAATACCATTGTCAATGCTGGCAATAAAAACTGTTAAAAGTTATGTTTCTGGTCTGCATCACACATGAACAGAGCAACTTACCTGCATGATTCTCCCAGGTGATTAAGATATGTCTATCAACTTTGTGGTAAGTTTGGAAGGTGTCTTGTCTTTAAAGAAACCATTGTCATTGCATTGTTAATTTGTCAATAGGTAACTATCATTTCACACATTTAACCTCTTTGATTAGTAAATATTGTAGTGAGTTGTATTTTACATTACTGTATTTTATAAAATGTTTGAGATGTAACTTTTGAAAGTATTCTAGATGTGCACCTTGTTAGTGGACAGGTAGAACATGGCCACCATGCATGGTGGCCATGGCTCACTGCATGGCTTACATTGCAACCCTTTTTACATTACATAGTTGACAGTGTGTCATGTTGTGGATTAATATGTTTAAAAATAAAAACCATTTACCTTCTCTTTAGCTATCTGCAGTGTTCTTCAAGTACACCCTATGGGATAGGTGGAACACTACTTTCTAGCCACAGCAACCATCGCTCAACCATATTTATGACACCGTGCCTCAGACCACTACTGTGGACTTTTAAGTGGATATTGTATGTATATATACATGTAGTGATGAGCGGCATAGGCAACATTCGTATTCGCGGCATGCCGCGAATTTTTGGGA
>CM070032.1:117368695-117382231 GCA_036250615.1 Ptychadena robeensis | reverse complement strand
AAATTGCCGATATTCGCGATTAATATTCGGAATCCGAATATTCGTGATCATCACTATATACATGTATTGAAACACAAATATTTGAAATTGTCCAACTCATTTGCTAGATAGATCTTGCGATTTTAAAATGCATTGTCATGTAAATAAATCATTTTGTTTTGTACCACAGCAGTGTTATTGCTATTCAGTATTCAAGTTCATGGAAACCCAATATACAAACACAATAAATAAATTCCATTTATTTTGACTAAATATACATACTGTTCACACCTTTGATACAGTACTCCCAAAGGTCATGTTCTCTTCTCTCCTTCCACCCTAAAATCATACATACAATTCTGTCCATTATCTATCTAGATACAATAAAACAAAAAGGCCCCCCAGGCCCCAGCTCATACAAGAATACCTAATACCAAGCTTGCCAGCAAGGTGATTCATGAAAACCTTTCTGCTCAAGCAGACATTTATTGATGGCTATACATACAAAGAAAAAACCTGCCATATATAAGAAGGAGCCCTGTAAAGTTAGGCATGCATGAAAATTACCCTACTTTACACAACTTTTCTCATGTGGCTAATCTCTATTACCTACCCACCAAGCTGATTGGTAAGGCTGAATGCTTTTATTCTGAATGGCACCATAATGCATCACAACTTAACATAAAACACTACTGTTATAATACACCGACTGCTTCCCTGATTATATCCTTCCCTGTTTGTAATATTTGAAAATATTGAAACATTTCAATAAAAAAGAAAATCTGCTGCAAATGATTATTGAAAGTGACTTATGGCAGACCTGTCACTAAGAGAATATGCAAGTTGCACTGAAAACTCGTGCTAAAGGAAGCAAGTTATTCAGAAGTAATAGTATCAGTCGTACACCTTAAATGAATATTCATCATATTCAGCCATGGACAAAAGGGGGCTTGTATGCACTGTAGGGACACTGGGATTTCAGTGCAGACACAATTCTTCCCGGTCCAAGATCTTGGACCACAATTCATGATGCAAGATCTCTCACTGCCGTGGCAACAGTACCGAAAGCCCACACAGTGGTGTTTTAAATGCAATGCCCCACGCTGTCATTACGTGATGTGGTTGTTCATGTTTCTTCAATTTAAATGAGTGGACACAAGCCCTACCTAGCTTATTTGCATACTTATTCTGTCATTTTGTTTAGTATTCAAGGCAAAAATGTATAAAAGGACACAGTTCTCAATAAAAAAAAGTAAATTTAAGTAAAGCCCCCCATACACCCTTTTAGATTACTCCATACAATTTCCTTTAGATCTACCAACATCTATGTAGTGCTGGGTCCTCCCTGATAGAATACAGTGATTGGAAGGTTTAAAAAGGTCTTCATATAACATGGTTTTGGTAGAAGAAAAGAAAGAGAGGAAGAAAGTAGGTGGTGCCTTCAGTTTCAGGTAATGAAAAGAAGGTTATATATATATATATATATATATATATATATATAAATTAATCTGATGGCATTAAATGCAATATCCAGGGATAGCATGCACAAAGGAACTTTGTAATCAAATAATTGTTAACAGGCTTCAATCTTTTTTATAAATCATTGGCTAATTTGCATAAAGGTACCTACGGCATCACAGCCCCTGATGTGAATAAATAGATGTTGGAGATAAGTGGAATTTGGTGACCAACACCAGCATACTTTATAACCAGGACAGTGATGGTACTTTACATAATCTCTTAGTTTAGATGTGCTGTAGATGGCCACATGCATATACACACTGCATGCACTGGCTTCAGTCAGCCTAACTATCTGTGGGAGTTTCCGGGTCCTCCCAGCTCTGCTCCCTAAATGTTCCTTCTTTGTATTGTGCTATCATTTATGTTATGCTCTTGCACAGACTGTTCCTTATAAAACAACTGGAAGTATTACATAATTTACACTGTTCTCTTAAATTCAACTTCAGACGTTTTGAAATAAGTTGTCAAGTTGCTATAAATAAACTATACCATAACTGGGTGAGTCACTAGTAAATCGAAGGTGTGACATAGGTGAATCACATGTTAATATTAAAAGCACATAGGAAAGTAGATTGTGCCTTGCACATTAGCTCACTTCAACGCTATCATTCAGTATTTGTACCCTGTAGCATATGCCTCACCTTACTTTATAAGAATGTGTAATCTAAAAAATCATTGTGTTTCTTTCTTTGAATAAGTGCTGCATCAGGGTAGGGATAGACTATGCTCTGACATCAGCATAGCCACATCATCGGTATAGCACAGCCGTTAACAGCCGATATAGCATAGGTATAGCTGTATATCACAGCTGATAATGTGGCCTTTTTAAATCTATGGGTTGATGTACGACTAATGTGCCTGGCCACGTTAGTTATATGTCAGTCTGATGCGTCCATTGACTGTCAGAGTACACATCATACGTCAAGCCTACGTTTATGATGGATTAGGGGCTAAGACGGACTGTGTAGACAGCCATTCCATAGCCCATTGCTGCTAATGCCAGGCTTGGGCACTGCCCTTAAATGCCTGCCTTCAACACAGGTGTTTTAACGCAGTGAAGCCTAAGCCTTACTGTCTTGTGCAAATTAGCTGTATCATTATATGAGCTTTTTGCAGGAGCAATAGTTCCTCAGATAAAAACCTTCTACTTTCCCTCTAACCCAGTGGTTCTCAACCTTTTTGGAGATCCGTGACCCCGGAAGTGATCTCGCAAACTGTCACTTCCTGTATTTGGAACGCGGAAGTGCCGATGCATAGTATCACTTTTACATTCCAAACACTGGAAGTGACACCCCATGACGTTATTTCCGGCATGATTAGGTAAGTAGAATGTCCCCTCCCATATATTTTATCATCCAGCTTGTGAAAGTGATGTGCAGGGTGGGAAGTTAGAAGGGAGAGTAATCCCTCCTAAGTTACTTTCCCTCCTAACTTCCCACCCTGCTTGTAGGCATAAGCCCTGTTGTTTTCAGTGTACTCGGCGACCCCTGTTAAATGATCATTCGACTCCCAAGGGGGTCCCGACCCACAGGTTGACCACTGCCCTAGCCAATATAAACCCAAGAATTTGTTCCCATTTTCTTACAGAAGTCTTCCTGAGGAAAAAGATACAGAAAATAAAGAAATAAAAAAAAGAATTGTGTGTCTATCACAATCTCTAAATCTAGTTCTCTGGTATTTCCTTAAGCAGGGTACACACGTGTAGATATGGGCCGGATCAATGGCCACTTCGAGCGCTGTGCTCACTCACGGCCATCTATCTGGCCCATATCATATGTTTCGAAAATAGGTATATCGGACATGACTGTAAATCACGGCCGATGTCCGTTGCTCTGAATGGAGACCATTGGCTGAGGTGGAAAGAGAGCAGTGTCTCCAGCTCCTCCGATATCTGATATATAGCAGTTGTGGTGACATCATCACGCTGCTGCAGGGAACATCGGACGACTCCAATATCGAGCCGTGTGTTCCCTGCTTTTGGATATGGGAAGATTCTGTGTGAAGAATTCCTGGCTGGTTGCTAAGTTGGCAGGAAAGGGTAGTTGAATCTGTAGAGGAGAAGCAGTGATAAGCTGTTGAGAAAAAGATGGCCAAACAGTGCTGCCACTATACACAGAACCCATCTATTGCCATGGTCACACCAAAATATTTTAATGAATACATAACTCCATTGTTATATCTGCTTGGGTCCATAAAAGATTCAAACTAAACATTCCTAATTTACTTCAGTAATGCTGTTAAACTGCTTATGCCATGGTACATTTGCCAGCCCTTTGTTTTTTTTATTCATGGGCTACAAACATACAAAGAGATCTCAAGTGTTGCTCTAATACACAAAGAAGGAGTGGGACAGGTTGGACTAAAAGGGAGCTTGTGTGCGAGATCTATAGTCTGACTCTCCTATTTGCAAGGAGAACAAAAAAAAGTAAGCAATTAGCATATTTATTATTGTATATAAATTCTGATAGTATTCCACTGGTAAAGGTAGGCATACACCCAGCATAATGACGTCAACCCGTTGTGCACGAGCTTCCTCGATATCAAGCTGCAGCACTTCTGTGTCATCGATCCTGTCCAATTTATGGATGGGGCCCTGTAAACATGTTGGTTCCCTGTCAGACCGACAAAAGCTGGACAGCTTTATTTTTTAATAGATTTGAGCACAAACGATCATCCTGAACGAGAACGCCACTTGATTGTGTTCGAATCTTTTCAAAAATTGAGCCGTGTATGCCTAGCTTAATAGGTTATTTTAGGCTTTAACTAAACTACTGTAAATAGGAGTCCTCCACCAGGAAGTGATCTCATCCGTAACCAAGAAGTGACATCATCCTGGTAAGCACATGGCCCTGAGAGATCAGTCCTTGCAAACCTCCTTTAATGTAAGTATTTTGTTTTTTGTTTTATTTTACATTTACAGTGCTTTACTTTGTTGTACCAGGGTTTGTGCCTCCTGTCCTTGTTCCTATTTGTTTGTAACAGGGGGCCACACTCCTCCTTCATTCTGAGAGCTGCACACTTACATGCAACTTAATCACCCACCCCTCATACTGACCCAGTTTAACTCTGTGATCTTTGTCCAGGCCCCATATACCTACTGGCTACTGATACCACTGTAATTGTGTAATTGCTGCCAACCATTTTGCACAACTATTTATTATCCTTCTTAGCTAGAAAGACTTTGTGTGCCCGATATTGATTAAGTGGGGGCAGGGGCAGGCGGGTGTTTAATGGGCTGCTGCCACCTGTCAACAGCCCAGAAATCAACTGTGTGAGTCCTCCTATGTGTGTGTTAAAAGCTCCTTTCCTTGTAGCTAGGGCAGCTTCTACAAACGACAGCTCTCTCTCTAGGTAGGTGAGGGTTAGGGCTTATATTAGAAGCAAAGGAGAAATTGCTGCTAGGTCTTAGTTTTGTGGTAGGTCTCACTTTCTGAGAAACAATATGCTCAACTGGAATAGACTTACATCAAAGAATTAAAAAAAAATTTAGATTAAAAAAACTCTGGTGTTGCAGGTATGATTGGTATCAATATCATGTTGCAAAATGAAGCACTGGCTAATGAGTTTGTATGCATTAACTGGAACCTAATAACTTAGAAAAGACATTTCTAGACATTTTAGAATGTTAACTATTGCTGTTGGACAGACTCGTCAACCTTCCTGTTTTGGCCAGGAAAGTCGCGTTTTCTTTGTGGCTTTTGCGGCCAAATCCCGATTTCAAGAAGTCCTGGATTTTTCCTGGATTCTTGAAATTGTGCTGATCTAGCAGGGAGAGGGCGTTACTCTACCTGCTAATGTCCCACCCCGCACATTATCAGCACAAGCAGGGTGGGACATATAGCAGATCAGCCGAGCAGTAAGCCCGGAACCGGAAGTGACGTCAGTGACGTTATTTCCTGTACACGGAACGAGAAAGAATCCAGATCAGCATACCGGAAGTGAACTCACTCCCTGTATGCGCTCCCCCCCCCCAGAAAAAAATAATTTACAGCTTTGCTGTTGGAACTAAAAACACTTAGAATTACCAGCATATTTATCAATCTTAATGCAGTTTGATTTTTGTACAGCAAATTAAACTATACAAATAACAAAGTAGAATATTAAAGTGCTTTGTTAATCAAGATGTAATGAGAAGTATTTGAAATAAAAAATAATCCCTAGTACAGCTCGAAATAACCCAATCGAAGCTGATGATTTGTATTGGGCTGTTTACTGGTACCCTGATATTTTTTGGTTTGCTTTGTCTTATCCACTGGGTTTCCTTGTCTAGTCTTATCCGCTGGGTTTCCTTGCCTAGTCTTATCCGCTGGGTTTCTTTGCTTTCTCTTATCCACTGGGTTTAATCCAGTCACATTATAGGAGATTATAGAAAAAGCCAATGATTTAGACATGATCCATATGAGGCCAGGTATAATCCTGGCTTACTTTTAACCTTACCTAATTGGAAACCCAGCAGTAAAAGACTGAAAACTAATTACAAAGATTAAATAAAAGTTAACTCTTAATTCTAGACAAAAATGTAGTTCTTTATATTTCGTTATCCTTTAAAGGATAAATAGACCTCAAAATAATATGGAAAACTATTTGTTAAACAATATCATACTTAGGGCAGTTACAACAGTTAAGAAAGGGCACATGTCTATTGTCTTCAGCTATTAAAACTGAAAACACTATGAAATCCTTCATGATCAGACAGACAGACAGTACTGGAATTTATCTAATTATATTTATATTTTTCTATGATGCTTGTTACATACAGTGAGGAGCAGAAGTATTTGAACACCCTGTGATTTAGCAAGTTCTCCCACTTATAAATCATGGAGGGGTCTGACAATCACATTGAATGTGCATTCCCACGGTGAAAGATAGTGATGAGCAGCATAGGCAATATTCGAATTCGTGATATTTCGCGAATAATTCTACTAATATTCGATTCTATATTCGGAAATTCGAATATTCGCGGTAATACCATGGATTCGCATCGCGAAAATCTTTAAAATGAATGGTCACATGCTATGTTTATTTTCGCAATGCGCATATTATTTTCGCAATACATGGCCATATTGCGAATATTCGGAATTGCGAATATCCGTCGAGATATTCGAGATATTGGCAAATTCTCGAATTGCCGATATTCGCGAAAAATATTCGGCCTTCGAATATTCGAGCTCAACACTAGTGAAAGACAGCATTTAAAAAAAATCAGGAAATCACATTGTATGATTCGTAAAGAATGTATTTGTATTGCACTGATGCACATATGTATTTGAATTTGTTCCAGAAGCCTTTGTGTACAATTACAGAGATCAAACAGTTCCTGTTGTTCTTGACCAGGTTTGCACACACTGCAACAGAACCTAGATCTGTCAGGTTTCTAGGCTTGTCACTGAGCAACACAGAGTTTCAGCTCCCTCAAAAGATTTTCTATTAGAATTAGGTCTGGAGTCTGGCTAGGAGTCTGTTGGAAAACCAAGCCATGACCAATCTTCAATGCTCTGACTGAGAGAAGGAGGTTCTCACAATACATGGAATTATCTTACATCTCATTCATCCTCTCCTTTATACAGTGCATCTGTGGTCTCATCTGACCACATCATTTTCTCCCATGACTCATGTGGACCAGATGGTCATTGGCAAACTTCAGATGGGTCTGGACATGCAAAGACTTGAGTGGGGGAACATTCCGTGTAATGCATAATTTGAAACCATGACGGCGTCGTTTTCTACCAACAGTGACCTATGAAACTGTGGTTCCAGCTCACTTCATCTGATTTCTTACTTTTTTTTATCATCAGTGATACCCCACAAGGTTAGATCTTCAATGGAGCCCTAGTCCGAGGAAGATGGTCATCTTTAGCCTCTTCCATTTTCTAACAATTGCTCCAACACTTGATCTATTTTCACCAAGCTGCTTGGCAATTGCCCCGTAGCCCTTTCTAGCCTTGTGGAGATGATGTCTTTTGACAGCTCTTTGGTCTTGCCCATGGTAGTAGTTAGAGTCTGACTGAGTGTGGCGACATAGGTATCTTTAAAGAGCTCAGACAGGTGCTACTAATTTAGATAAAGGAGTAGGAGTAGAGGTGGACTTTTTAAAGGCAGATTAACAGGTCTTTGAGAGTCAGAATTCTTGCTGATTGCAAAGTGTTCAAATACTTATCTGCAGCAGTGCAATACAAATAAATTCTTAAAAAAATGTTAAATGTGATTTCCTAATTTTTGGTTAAATGCCGCTCACAGTGGGACCCCTCCATGATTTCTAAGTGGGAGAACATGCAAAAATCACAGAGTGTTCAAATAGTTATGTTACTCATTGTATATAGGAAATCTATTTGGGGGAATTATCTTACATCTACATATTTAGAGTTACAATATACCAAAAAGCATACTCCTGGAATAATTGTATTTGTTTAACCTGCACTTTACTAGCCCAATTGAGACAATAAGTAGCTTCAGTAAATGAAATGAGAGCTAAAAGTTGCACGATGGCAAGGATCTGTGCCATTTGGAGATTATTTTAAGGACACTCTATCAGCAGTGTTCTTAAAAACATTGGATATTGTGAAATCATGTGATCACCTTATCCATTATAAAAACATTATCCAGTTCACCCATTATGTGTCCTCTTTGCAGGTCACATCCTTCAGATAAATAGGAACAAGGACACAAGGCGCACAACCTAGTACAACAAAGTTACTATAAATGATTGAATACTATGAATTAAAATAAAACAAAAGAAAAGATACTCACATTAAAGGAGGTTTACATGGATTGATCTCTTTCCATGTGCTTTCCAGGATGACCTCACTTCCTTGTAAGTGATGAGATTACTTCCTGCTTCCAGATGCTGGAGGGCCCAACAGGAACAATGGGACGTGTTTTGAGCGGAGGCTCTTTTTTAACCATAGGGGGCTTATACACCCACTGAGGGCCCTTCTGGCCACTGAGATCACTGTAACTGTGTAATCACTGCTGACGATTGTGCGCAAATATTATCTTTCTTAGTTTGTGACACATCCCTCAGATGTTCATAAGAGTAAATCTATTATTTAATTCCGTTCATTTATTTTTTATAAAACTGTCACCAAGACAGGAGGAAATTCAAGGAAATTAAACTTTTTAAACAGTTCTAGTGACAATTGTATAAAGAGGGATGACAGGTGAATGGCTGATCTGAATGTGAAACCTGTTAAACCTCAGAGATATGTTAAACTTATAAACTTACTAATTAAACTTACTTAAATAATCACACGACCACGATATATCAGAAGATGTGGATGTTTATATAAAATTGGCCACAGCTGATAAACATACAAATATCAGTATTAAAACTCATAACTAAACCTTACAAATCTGTATAATTTAACCCTTTAATTTAGTGCAATTTAAAGAAGTTCAGTAGAATTATTAAAGTCTCTGATAGGGCCCCTTAAAATGACATCATCGAGTGTTGTCAAAACAATTCTAACCATATCAACATCGATATTTACTATCGACTCTCAAACCCCATCAGCCTTCCCGACCTGCTCGGTGGGTTCTTTTAACGTAACATTTAAATGACATCATCAAGTGCATGTAATAATAATACGCCCATCAGCCTTACCGACTAGCTCAATGGGTTTTTTGGCTAAACATATTAACTATACTGACTCCTTAACTTCTTAGACCACCAAATGCCAATGGGTCATTGACCCCTGTAAGAGCTCAGTATTTCAAACCCAAACTTGCCAAAGCAAAGATTCTAAACCTGGGCACTACCAGGACCGCCAAGCTGTGACGTAAACTGCTACCCCAAACTAAGACACACCCAAATTATCCTGCCAAAACCTAGGGCGGGTGGGTGGGACGATCCTTGTGGCAAGAGGCCAATCCCCTTCTGTCCTGCCTCTTTAATTGGCTGCAGTCGCGCCGCATCACTTCCGGTGTACAGGGGGAGGGGGCGGCGCCGTCTCTCTCCTTCTGCAAGCCCTCCCTGTCAGGTGCCCTTGTGCTGAGAGCGGCGGGCTTTATTACTCTTGTTCTGGAGAGATTTCCTATTACTACCTATTGAAAAAAAGTCTCCTCTTTGTATCAAAAAATGGTGTTTCAATCCTGCTCTTTATTATCTAAAAATAAAATACAGGTTTGGCTTTAGTCATTTGTTATTCTTAGAGCTGTCTTTTTACCATTTTTTTTTCATATGATCTCATATCCTCCCCATGATTATCATATGCTATGAATTAACCTCACACAAGCACTTTTCCTACACAGCCCCACAGCACAACAGCTCAGAACACTCCTTTTCCGTGTTGGGTACAGCTCTTGATGTCACAGCAGAGTGACTCATACAGTGTGTATATCCAGATAACATAACTCCTTGTGATCCAACTCCTTGTGATCTAAACTTGCTCACCTAGTAGAGGAAAGGATCATAGATCCTCGAAGCTGCTGACTCACTAAAGCTACAGAAAGGTTCCTCGTGACTGTTGCATCACTAGGAAAGGGAGAGTCATGAAAAGCTTTTGCACCCAGTTACCTACTAAGAATGGGAAATAACATTGCCATTTCATTCCATAAGTGATCGCAATGGTTGAGTGGTATTTTTAGAAACACCTTTAGCACAATACAAAGTGATTGTGTTTTGTTCTGGGCATGTAGTGTACATGCTACATACACACAATTAATCTTTACAATGACCAAGTTTTCAGTCACGCCAATTTTATTGTATTACAACTTAAACTAGCAATATTTACTGTGCTCAGGCCAATTGTTAATAAAGAAGATTGATATTTTCAATTGAAATATTTATTATTGATTCAATAATATATTGAATTGTCTAATCTCCCTATCTTTCCCATCAATATGACCATAACAGTTTATACATAGACATTTTTATACACTGATACAATAGTTACCTATTTTTGGGACAATTCCATTTTTCCTATCCTGGAAGGCTGAACTTTTGCCAGAGGGGGGTCAATGGTAAACTTTACAAAAATATATGAAAAACTTTCATTTTTATAGGCAGAAATCGTATGTAAAAAAAAAAGCATGGGGTCGTAGGTGGTATTTGGAAAAGGGGGATCACAAACAGCTTGGGGTAACACACCCACAGCATACCAGACCGCCTGCTGGCATAGGGTCTGGTAGGCTCTGGAAAAAGGGAACCACTAATGTGAGATCCCCCCAGAGCATACCAGACTCCCTGCTGGCATAGGGTCTGATATTCTCTGGAAAAGAGGGACCACAAACAGGGTGGTGTCTCCCCTGAGCATACTGCTAACAACTTGGGGCCCCCCTTCAACGGCATACAAGCTTGGAAGGACAGGAAGGGGGGGGGGGCAACCCCACAACATGGGCCAGACATTATGGTGGTGCAGTGGGGGCTCATTGAGTATCTGGGGTTCCCCTTTAACAAGAGGACTTCCGGATACTACTCTCTCTACCCTACTGAAAAAGTACAGAGGACTCCTTACCCATTCAAATAGAAGGGTTTAAAATGGTCCTAGAAAAAAAGAGGAGACAAAGAAAAATGTTTTTTATTAAAAGCTCTACCATTCAACATAATTATCTGAACAGTCTATAATCCACCATTGTAAATCTCTTCCCACAAAGGGTCAAGTGTCCCATGAAGGGGAGTCTCTTTCCTAAAGCTCCATCGATGATATGTGTCTCTGAAAGTCTCAAATTAAAGATTCAGATACCAAGCAGATTGACACTGTGACACTGTGTCCCCATCTAAAGTATTAGACCGATCTAAGAATTACGGACATGTCCGTAATGGCTTAGATCGATTGGGGGGCCAATTTCGGCTTTTTAAGTTTTAGATCAGCAGCCGATTTTTCATGAGCGCACACACCAGTCGGCCAAAAAATGTAAGCATGAAGGGGGCTTAAAGCCCTGTACACATGTTTAATTTACAGCTGCTAGAAGCAATCATCAGTTATCTGTACATGGTTGGACTGTTCTCAATGAGCAATTTGTCACAATTGACACACACAGACAGCTGTGATTTTAATTTCTGGTATGTGTTTAGCATGGTGTGCTGCAAACTCATTGCATAAATTGCACTTCGTAAAACCAGCTGTCAAAAGTGTCCTGTAGCTGTTTTTGTAAAGCCAACCAAAGCATGCCTTGACTTTATTTAGAAAAGGTAACACGCGTAATACATTTAGGGCTCATTCACACTAGCTGCGTCAACACAAGGAAACCTGTGTATCTTTTACACTAAACTTGCTCTTGTGTATGTTACCAAAAACTCCCTACAGTATACATTTTTGCATGCGCAGCCCAAGGATCTTCCATAGCAATATATTACATATTGTCAGTTCCTTTATTGTCTAATTTGCTACAATACAGACATGTAGAGGTGTGGGGTAAAGACTGTAAATGAAGAGATAAATTAAACAGAACAAAGGCAACAAGGAATCATAGTGCGCCTGGGGAAATTAACCAAAAAATCTATGTTTTCAATACATACACATCCCCCTATGTTTAGATAGGCTGTAAATACAAAAAAAATTTATTCAAGATATCCAGTAACTCTTTAGAGGTGGAGACCTCAGGGGCATCGGTGTGATGCTGTATTATTTATGATTCAATGAATAAAAAATGTTGACTTTCACCCTGTGTGTGAAGCTGAATGCCTTGGATATGCAAAAGAGCAGAGATTTGGATTTGTCTATGTTGGTTTGATCGGGTGCGGTGAGTGCGGATGCACACTAGGGGAAGGTGTAATCTAGGAATTTACTTAAATGTATGGTTGATAGACTTTTCTCCAGTGATAAAAAGAGCTTACTTTTATAGGTTGGGGCAAATACTGAGTATCACTAAACAAATCACTAAAATATCCATAAACTTTTGTCAGATCAATTTTTCATTTGATTAACTAGTGCAATCTTAACATTAAATGTCAATCCAATATTCATTGATGGTACTACTACTGTAATTGATGCTAAACCGATTGCTTAAACTTGATTTCTTTCCATGTGCATGCTCCACAATTCGATCAGATACAATTGAGCAAAGTGGTGCACATCAATTCACTGTTTAATTGATTCCTCAATCATGCGGATATTGACCTGAATATGGGAACCCTCAAGCAGGGAACACATGGCTCGATACTGGAGCTGTCCGAGGTTCCCTGCAGCAGCGTGATGGACGCTGCTGTCTCTCCAGCTCAGCCAATGCTCATGCAAAGCTCAGCCGCGGGTCTCCATGCAAAGCAATGGACATCGACCATAGTTTACGGTCATGTCCGATATCCCTGTTTTCGAGCGGGGTTGAATGGTCCTGCTTGAGAACAGGGATTGCCGAATTTATATGGGCCAAATAGGTGGCTGTGAGCGGCCACGGTGTGTTCCCAGCTATAGTTTAACCTTCTCCTCTGTCCATTGAAATACATACCTCTAGGTATGGAGAAGTATAGTAGCCAGCCACAAAATAATGCTGTCACTGAGAGTCTGTGACAACTAGGACTCTGGTGATTTATAGCTTACACATGCATGGACAAATGTTAGTATATAAACATACAATAAAAGTGCCCTCTGCAGGAAGCTTTACTGTCCTATAGTGATGTAAAGTTTAGCATCACAAAGAATGACTTTGAGCAATGGGGGACCAGGATAATGACATTTCCAGAAGTTCTGAGAAACAGTCATTTCCCTTTGTTACATTGGTGCTAACAGCAGGAGAGGTGAGTATTCCCTTTTTTTTTGTAGGAGGCACTTCTATTTAAGAGAGAGATGCTTTAAAGACAGTGTGTAAGTTAGTCATTGCATGAAAAAGTTGTATTCTTTTTCAGAAAAACTGAACTAATGTATAAATGTGGACATATTTTTCTCAGGATTATAAAAATATAACCTGAAAAGCCTTCATTCAAATCAGCTCATAACTAGCAATCAAGGACTACCATGATGGAGCTACAATTCTGTTTAAGCAGGTAATGTCGGCTGATATATGCCTTATGTAATATCGACTCAACCACGTTTTGGGTTTAGGATCTACAGGGAGTACAGAATTATTAGGCAAATGAGTATTTTGACCACATCATCCTCTTTA
>CM070032.1:117358042-117368595 GCA_036250615.1 Ptychadena robeensis | reverse complement strand
TAAAATTATTCCTCAAAAATACCACTTGCCTAATAATTCTGCACTCCCTGTATCACAAAGTATTGAGATTAACAATGCGAGAATTTGCAAATTGCGGCGGATATCCACGATTTAGAATATTGGGAAGCCTATGGCCGTAAATCAAATATTAGTAGAATTATTCAAGAAATATTGCGAATTTGAATGTTGCCTATGCCGCTTATCACTATTGAGCACCTGCGATTCTTATTTCTATAACTGTTCATCTATTGGAAAGTAATTAAACAATATTTTTAAGAGACCCCTTTAAAAAAAATGTACGGTATAAAGAGTCTACTGTTATATCAGCTCCTACAAGCTAGTAATTTCATTGTGTACACTATGCTTTGCACACAGGCGAAGAAAAGAAAAAAATCCTCTGCACCAAAGGGAAGGATCTCTCTGAGATACTTTAACCCCGCCAACCAATCAAGAGGCCAAGCACTACAATCCTAAATTAAGACAGGACAAATAAGACAGGTATACACCATAGAATGATAATTGTGGAGCTATGCATACAGTACATTACTAAGCATACATGCTTGCTGCATTTTCAGGTCCACATTGTGTGTGTTCACATTCATAATAAGATACTTTAATTGAATGTATATTTGGTTTCCCTTGTTCATTGATATTTACACCAAAATGTTAAAACTAATGTGCGTAGCATTGGTTTTCCCACTATAATATATGGTGAGACATGTTATACAGCAATTCAGGAGTCAGTTCTTGAAGGAGACGTGTTGGATGCAGGAAAAGTGGCAAGTATAAGGCTATGTTTCCATTACGTCGGGACCCCTCGGCTAAGCATATACGCTTAGCGGGAGGTCCCGATGTAACAGATAAACTTACCTGCTCAGCGGAGGATCTGTCATCACTGCGCCGAGCCGCTCCGCTGAACGTAGTCGAGTACATTCAGCCTCTGAACCGGCGGATGTGTAAACAGATCATCCGCCAAGCAGGCAATGTCTGTGTGATACACCCTGATCCCCGCTAAGCGTATACATTTAGTGGAGGGGTCCCGACGTATAATGGAAACAACCCCTAAGGATCCAAGAAACTACAGCAAGGTTCTTATTGGTATGTCTAGGTAGGCAGTGGGATGTTTTAAGTACAATGAGTGGACCAACATCAGGGTTATAGATGTTCAAGGCTCATTAGTATATGTGTGGTGTGGAGTGCAGGATAACCCATCTGGTAGATGGGTATCTCTTTGCATTGAAGAGATACCATGCCATAAATTGTCCAAAGCTTAATGATGGCCATAAGAGAAAGGTGTCAGTACATCACAGCTTGATGTTCATTCAGCTTTGTATTTATAGATGAGTAAGAATAGTCACGCTGACCCTTGTCCTTGCACATTAAAATTTGAACTTGACCATAAAACAATGTTATTGTGAGGTTCTGTTCAGTGATCTGTTGGGAAACTATGAGCTTGGCTTTATATGTCAACTTAATAGCATAGAGGCATAGAAAAAGACTCTATGAGTAGGGCCTCATCCCTTTATACACATAAAAACAACGTTGACAAAACTTATTGGAGGGGCTAGCCTCCTTGGACTTTAGATAGGCCATAAAATGACAAGTAAGAGAAGTATCATTGCGTAGAAATGATGGTTTATTGTACATGATAAAGTCCTAAGAGGTAATAAGATCCAGGCTTAATAAGTAACATAAAAACCGACATCAAAATGAACGGCTATGCAAAGCCTCATCATATCCAAGGGTATCACATTAGCTTCTCAAAAGGCCAATGCTGAGGAGGGGGCCTGGGTAGGCTCACCTGACGTGTTTCAGCCCTCGTCTTTGGGCCTCATCAGGGGGAGAAGGTCCCAGGTTAGATGCCAGTGAGAAAGTCAGTAATGACCCGAGTACAATAATCTGCGTTGAAACAAACAAACAACCCATGCATTAGGGATCCGTCAGGGTTGCGGATGCGTTTGTGACATATCTGTTTTTTGTGTTTGTTTTTTACCATGAATGGGTCGATCAACACATCGAACAATGCATACCATCGATCAATAGTGCTACCACACAGTTTAATCGATGCTAAATCGATTCCTTTAATTCAATTCCTTTCCAGTTATGAAGATATTGGTGTGTGCTCATGCTCCACAATCTGATCAGATACATATCAACAACACATCACATACAGGGAGACACATAGAGTACAATCTACTAACATTTTCCAACCTGACTTTGTATCCTGTATGCTGTTTTTGTGTACTTTAGTATTGCTTGATTTTGTAGCTACTGCATAGGAGATGGCAGACAAATGGTTTCGGTTAACATTCATTTGCACACTTGCGATAATGTGTTACCCTCACTTCTTTGTCTCTTAATTTTCACTAGTGTAAAGATATGAAGATGGAGCTATCATCAGAGGGTAGTAGTTTAATCATTCAACAGGAAATTCTTTAGGTCTTCTGAACACTTCAAGCCGACCTACCACCTAGGAGGTCACTCAGCAGTATCAGCTGCAGCTCACCCGATACTGCTGAGATCCTTAATTGTAAAAATAAAATCTTTTTCTGACAGCAGAAGGGGAGCTTGTTACAAGTGCGCCCCTCCCACTGCCTTACGTAGCACCTAGGATGCCAAAATGGGGTCTGGGACATCTCTCCCAGGCAGGAACTCATCAGCAGCTGTTTCCCCTCTTCACACACACACCCCTCACGGATTTCTGCAGAGAAGAGACAGGAGGGGGAGGTGGAGGGGGGAGGTGGAGGGGGGAGGAGTGGGGCAGTGAAGGTGGAAGTAGCTGCAGGTCTCCAGGAGCTAAGATGCCAGCACAAGAACTGCAAGGAGAGTAGGTGAGTATGCTGTGGGTTTTTTTTGTGTAGCAGTTTTCCAGCATCTGAACTGCTGACAGATGAGTATTGTGTCTGTTTAACATACTTTTTTTAAAAAATTTGAGTTAAAAACCACGGCTCGATTCCTGCCAATTGTTCTGAGATCGATCACAAAGCAGTGATGAAAGAATCAATGCGCACCACCTTGCAGAATCGATCCCTGGGCGATACCCTCGGTCCCCATCCAAAGTAATGTCGATCGAACAGGGAAATACCGACATGCTCCCTGTTTGATCTATTTTTATTGTTGGAGTGGGATTTTTTGGCAACCGTCCCTTCAACGTCATCGGTGATGCCAAACGGGCAGGGGGTGGTCAGCCCCACAGACATCCATATTATTGGAGAAGTGTTGGTTTCCCAACCCACGTTGCTGACAGAGTACTATGTAAAGGTCGCATTGGGAACCACTGCTGTAAGGTATGGTGTTGGGGCAACACAGAAACATTTAAAAATAACCCATGGAAATTGTTATAAATCCAGTGTGTACATGGGCAGTTTATTGAGCAGTTATTTTGAAACTGTTTAGTATTATTGTCATTATACGAATAAAGAAAAACAATGTAAAAAGTTTTAAACCTCAGTTGCTTTACTTTGAAACTTCCTCTGGTTTAGGTACACATAATCTTAGAAGTAAAGTTTCGGCACAGATAGGGGATTTCCAGTTAAACTGGAAGTTAGAAACTGTTCTTAAGCAACTTATATTATGAATGCCTAACAATGGATTCCTCATCCATCGCATTAATGAATGTCAAGCATCTATGTGGAGATTCCAGAGCACCTGCATACCTCGCTATTATTCTGAAATACTTTCAACATTACCTAGTTCTCGAAAGCAGAAACATAGGAACCACCCATTTCTAGATTTCTACAATATACCGTATATATTTGATTATAAGCCGACCCGAAAATAAGCCAAGGTACCCAATTTTGGAAAAAAAATCTGGAAAAACTGAATGAGTCGAGTATAAGCCTAGGGAGGGAAATGCAGCAACTAAGACACAGAAACACACAGCAAATGTACTTTTGTTTGGAGGTGTAATTATTTAATTCAGCAGATTTGTAAGTTAATTACACAGCCCCTGGGCATGGTATCATCACTAGAAGTGCGAGATGTAGAGAAGGGATGTGGGAACATGTAAAGAAAAAAGTATTGTTCTAGCATACCAGGTTTTTGCACAAAATAAGTTCAAAATGTTAATTTTTTTTCCCAAATGTTCCCACAACCCTTTTCTACATCTACATCAAATTTGGTGATGATAGCATGTTTGGGGGATTTGCAAATCACTCATAAAGTCCACCTACAAAATGCCGCAATTTAAATTCTTTTACCCGAATAAAAGCCGAATTTCCTTTTTTGAGAACATCAGGTGCAGAAAAATTCAGCTTATTTTCGAGTATATACGGTAGGTAAAATATGCAAATGTTGTGTCTTTGTATTCATTGCCTGCCAAACCTTGATACATAGTGGTAGACAGGATAGCAGCTCTATAAAAGAATCTGAAAATTCTACATTGCACACTACTAAAGTGATCTTTTATGAGAGGGCAGTATTTCTCTATCAAGGCTGTAGAGTAATGTTTGGACAAGCTGAATTTAATACATTCCAAAAAAAAATTTTCACCAAGGTCAGTTGTGGAAAACTTTATTCAGATATCTTCAGGATGTCCTGGCACTGTCCTGGTAAATGTCCTGGTAAAAAAAATGGGGAGAGATGACTTTATTGCCAATTGAGGGACAGAAGGTTATTATACTTTTGGGCACCCAAAAGCACTCCAACTAGAGATGTCAAAGGTGGGAATACACGGGTGGATTTTTTCATTCGATAGATTCAAAAAGATAGATTTTTTTGGAACGAAAATCTAAAACCGAACAAAGGTTTCGTTCGGCCAACATTGAACAAAAATGAACGATTTCAAACAAATAATCTATCGAAAGCTGATCGGACATGTTGGTACATATTTATCTATCTTAATCAATGTAAATTGAACGTCCACGTTTCATTGGATAATTTTTGTTCGATCCAATAAATTTGAATGAAGCTATTTCTTGTTCAAAAGTAAATACAGTGTATACATTCGATATAGGCCCAAACGATATTTGATTAAAATATCAAACATCCTGATCGAATCTATTGTCGATCGTGTAAAAATCTATACATGTATTCCTACCTTTACAGCTGGCTCAAAAACATTAAACCAAAAGCTCGCACCAAGAGCCCTAAATTTTTTAAATTTAAGGGGATGTCAACAAAAAAAAAGGTAACTTTTATGCATGTTTTGGGAAATGTTTGGTTTTTAAAAGCCTAGAAAGACCTGCTAGAATGGGAGGATAATTATTTTTGATACTGTTAGACCAAACAATGGTCTATCTTAGCAACCTGGAAACAGATAGTGAGCAGAATAGGCAATATTCAAATTTGCGATATTTTCTGAATGATTCTCCAACATTCTAAAGTAAATTTGAAAATTCAAGATCTCCTGTTTACTCCTGTGTACTTTTTGCGGATATCAGCACTTTTACATGACATCTAACTCGCTCGAAGACAGTTTTTTCTTTTAGAGTAAGATTCCTGAATGAATGATCAATCGATCACCTAATGAGCGATCGTTCAGCAATCGTCCTGGATATTTGAGATTACGAAGATATAGCACTATATTTGAGATCTTCATGAATTCTCAAAGTGCTGATATTTGCCATATAAATTTGTAATTCAGATATTCATGCTCAACCCTGGAAGCTGGTTTACCATTACAACCATATTCTGGAATGATGATAAGAGAATGGATATTCCTGATGACTAGAGATGGACGCAAGGTGGACATTTCGTTGCGAACATTACGGGTGTTCGACCCACCCCCTTCCAGAATAGAAGTTAATTGTTCTTCTGCTGGCCGGATCAGGCATGGAAAGAACCGATTGGAGGAAGAATTTTTTCACTAGAGACTGGGTAGAGACCCCGATCTCCAGTGAAAAATTGGCCCCCAAAAATATGGAAGTGACGTCAGTGACATCATTTTAGGCATATGGAACACAGAACTGTGCGCTCCATGTACTGGAAGTGTCATCCTTTCCGGTATATGGATCAAGGGACTATGCATTCCATACTGACATCACTTCCATTTTTTCCCGATTCAAGTTCACCGCGAACGGACAAGGCCGATGTTCGGCCAGCACTACTGATGGCACAAGTAACTGAGGGGAAATCTAAAACATGACAGAGAACATCCAGACACAGAAGAAAAATCACTTTTAATAACCTTGGGCTTTGCCAGTGGTTCTCAATCTCGGGTCCATGGTCTAGGTTACAGGGGGACCGTAAAGACATTTGGTGGTATTTAAGAATGTTGCCTTTGGTTCAGAAGAACTGGGTTAGACAAAGCAGATGTACATGTTACTAAGATTTGCAATTTTCTAGATAAATATTTCTGTTTGTCAAAAAATGTTTCCAGCAACAGTATCCTACTTGAATTGAAGCTAAAAGGGTCTGTGCCAAGTCTAATGGTCAATGCTAATTGTAAAGAGGCTGTGATGCAATACATCCTAAAAATGTTTGAGGGCCACTGGGTTAGACAGGGATGGAAGAACCACGATTTTCCCACTCTGAGGGAAAAAGGTAACTCTGTAACTATATCTTGTGAAGATCCAGGGAAGGCTTTATACCATATTTGTCACCTCAATAATGCACACTTTTCTCCCCCAAAATGGGGGGGGGGGGTCTATGTGGATCTTATGGAGTAGATCTTGACTTGGATCGTCTGGCTAACAATCCATTTAGCATTACGCTCTATGCTTGTTCACTTAGCCCAGTTCCAGGTGAAGATGCCAGAAGCTGCCTGCAGCTGACACACACAGCAGAGACAAACCTACTGATGCATGTAGGAGGCTTGCTGCGGCTGGTACACACAGCGGAGACCAACCCTCTGCCATATGATGCAGGCTACTGTCAGCCTCAGAGTTGCCCTGGGGAGAGCGCGGCGCCATCGGGGTCCCCGGTCTGGGTTATGGGGTCCCCGGGCAGCGCAGCCTCTCCCCCAGGGGGGGACTCACCTGTTGGTGTAGGGGGTACCTCTGCCATGGGGTACCCCCTGCCTGAGATCGGCTCTGCACGCAGCCGGCGTGCAGAGCAATGGCCGCCGCCGAGCGGACAGACTGCGCATGCGCGAGGTATGGCTGTGGCGCGTGCACGCGCACGGGCGTGCACGATTTAAAGGAACAGTTACCCCTCCTCTCTGCAGGTCATTTCCTCAGAGGTGATGTGTGGAACAGCAGGCAGCTATATAACTCAGTGTAGACTGAGAGTCGTGCTGTAGCTTGCATTTCCAAAGTAGTCTGAGTGCGTATGTTGTTCCTGTTTCCCCTTTCGACCGACTCCCCGTGTATCAACTTGGCTTGCCTCCTCGTTAATCTGATTTCTGGAACCCCGACCCTAGCCCCCGTTTATCGACTACTCTTTGACTGCCGGCCGCCTTCCTCGACCCTGGCTTGTCCTACTACTTTGCCGTCTCCTACCCTTGTGACCCTTGGAACCTGTCTGGACTATTCTATATCTGACATCGCTTCTACATCGGGGTAGTCTAACCCTACCTCCGTCACTCACTGGGGTACTGTCGATAGAGGACCCTGTCCTGCCCGCCACAAAAACCACCGGTGCCCCCTCCTGGACATCGGCCCATCTCCCATAGGGGGCTCTGGGTTGAAGACCAGGCCTCTACGTACCATAGACTCCTCCCCCTGTCGTCAGTGCTACCCCCCCCTTCACCCCAGGGGTGGACGTAACAAATGCTAAAGCCCAAAACCATGGCTACCCCTAGAAGTGGACCTCGAGTGGATCTCCTGTGTGCCCAACTGGAGTAATTACGCGTATCTATGGTGTCCCTCCAGCGAACCACCCAATCCTTGGTGGACAAGACTCAAGCCGGGGCCTCTGGGTTTCCTACAAACCGCCGTGCCACCCCACAGAGCCCAAGATTCCCTTCCTACAAATTCTCATGGGCCCCCTGAGAATTTCAGGTCGTTCCAAACACCCCTGTGAACTCCACTTCTCTCCCTACCGCACACTTACCCTACAGAACATCGCGTGTTTGGAACTGTTATTTACTCCTCCTCCCATGAGAAGCCACAACTTGGCGTTTCAACTTTCTTGAACTGATGATCCCTGTTTATGTTCCTTTACACTGTTTTTCCGTGAAACTAGGGGAGTTTATGCTGACCCATTCCAGTAGATACAGCCGATGACGCTCTACACACATCAAAACAAGGACGGAGACCTGTTGAGGAATATATTAGAGATTCCGCGCCATGCCATGCGGCCGATACTAAGTGGAATGACCTGCTCTCAAATATCCGTGTTTTAAGGTAGGCCTCTCGAGACCTGAAGGACGAGTTAGCCAGGGTGGGAGTTCCAGCACCCTTGCCGAACTTGTAGCTCTGGTTACCAATTGACCGCGCCTGAGAGAAAGGCGGTCGTTGATCGCCAGCCTCTCCCACAAAAACTTTCCCCATTGGAGGCCAGGCCAGGGGAGCTCCGCCTCGTATGCCTCCCCGGGTCTGTCCCACGGTTAGCCTCCTTCAGTTTCTACTCTCCGTGACAATGAGGTTCCCCCTCCAGAACCGATTCAGTTGGAGTAACAAACCGAGTTCTCCACAGAAGAGAGAACTGCCGGAGATATTCGTAGACATCTATGTATTTAATTGTGGAACCTCAGGGCATTTCCTAAGGTCTTGCCCAATAAAACCCCAGGTAAAGTACCACCATCTCCAGGCACCACTCCCAATCCAACATCGCAGGAAACTCACCTTTCCATTCCATTCCTCTTCTTTTCCGGTGCATTGAAAACAGCATGTGTTCCTGCCCATCATTGATTCGGGGCATGTTACCTGCTTATGGAAAGAACACTCGCCACCTCTCTTCAATTGGCTACCGTCCTCTTCCTCACCCCTTTAAGTACACTCTGGCAGACGGCTCCCCTCTGCATTCTGGACCTGTTCTAACGGAGACAGAACCACTCTTCATCCAACTACAGACGGTCACTCCGATACCTGAGTTCGCTCTTATCCAATCTCTCTGTTCCCCATCATCTTGGGGTCTACCTTGTTAATAATCCACAACCCGCGATAAATTGGTCCACAGGTGAGGTAGGTTTTCATCAGCTTATTGCCGGTCCCCTCCCGTTTCCCCAACTCTGAGTCTCCATCCACACGCCGTTCATCGAGGAATTAAGAGCCATTCCATTCCCTCCCTCGGTCTAAACCCACGATTAACCTATACGTTTTCGATCCCAAAGCTGTGGAACACCTTCCACCGCACCGCTCCTAACGATTGTGCTATGAACTTCTGCCGAGCCGAGATTTCCTTTCGGACGTACTACCACTCTCTTGCCAGAACAGGCGACCCTACAGGAGTACTTGGAACAAACCTTAGAAGGTTTCATACGTATGGTCAACGTCCCCTGCCGGGGCAGGATTTTTTTTCGTCCCTAAACAAAGCCAATTCCTGTTTCGCCCCATTGTCTATTACCAAGAATTAAACAAAAAACCAGTAAAAACAGATATCCTCTACCTCTGATGCCCGATCTCATGAGGAACTTTCGCAAGCCCAAGATCTTCAAACCAGACTGGATCTCCGTGGATCCACAATTGAATCCGGATTAAGCCAGGATGAGTGGAAAACGGCATTCCGAACTCAACCTAGGGCCACTTCGAGTACCTAGTCCCATGCCTTTTTGGGCTCTGCAATGCCCCCCGGTCCTTCCAGGCCTTAATTAACGACGTCTTCGGGACATACTGGATCAATTTTGTTATCGTTTACTTAGTGACATTCTCATTTTTTTCACAAGATGTCGAAACCCATCGCAGCCATGTCCGGGTTGTCCCTTTAAAGACTCACCAAACTCGCTATACCCAAGCCATCCAAATGTGAGTGGGAGAGACGACCACCAGGGTCCTAGGACTCATACTCAGTCCTGAAGGGGTAATCTATGACCCACAAGGAATGTACTGCTGTGACCGACGGGCCTGTCCCTCCCACGACCTGCAAGGAGGCTGTCCAAGATTTTAGGGTAATCGCGCACTCGATAGACTTTTCCTCAAAGACTTTTCAAAGACTGTTCTCCCTCTCACATCACTGACAAGTACAAAGACTTCCTTCAAAATGGACGGCTCATCACTCAGTCTTTTCTTTCGAACTCCTCAGAACGGTTTACTCTGCCCCCCATTCTCAAGCAAACCCTGACCCTTCTCTCTTCCTTTCGGTTTTGGAGGTGGATTCATCAGAGATGCAATAGGGGCCCACATCCTTGTCACAGAGAGGCCGGACCCAAAAAACCTCCTACATCCAGGGGGGCCCTGTCTCCTATTTGTCCAGGAAGTTGTCCACATCAAACGCCACTATGAAGTGGGTGACAGGGAATATGTTAGCCATCAAAGAAAGCTGCATAGATCGATTGGAGGCATTTGCCTAGAGGGGGCCGAACACCATTCACAGTGTTCACCGATCATACAAACCTAAATACCTCCCGAAAAGCCAACACTGAATCCTAGACAGGCCCTTTGGGCTTGTGTGTTTGCCAGAATTCCACTTCACCGTGACCTAACAGACCAGGGTCTAAGAAAGGGAAGGCGGATGCCCTGTCTCGCATGTATCCTTGCCACAGACAAGGTCACCAGGGGCCCTGTCATTGTCTA
>CM070032.1:117319807-117348685 GCA_036250615.1 Ptychadena robeensis | reverse complement strand
CCCCCCCCCCCTACTCACCTATGGTATAGGACCCCCCACTCACCTAAGGTTTATGAAGTGTAAGCTGGGCCTTCTCTCATCTCATGGTAACATGATGGTGTCTAGACATGTGATTGGTGAATTGGTCTATAGGTGCTTATAACTCGCTTATCCCTGTACTGGATGTATGGACAGGCGTGCTATTGATAGCCCTGCTGCTTTTAATGGTATGGATTTTTTAGAATGACAAGAGGAAGAAGCCGCTTCCAGGAAGGGGGAGGGAGTATTTCCTTGCTGTCATGCTGCTGCTATTGACATTTGAAGTGTCTGCTCCAGCAGTTTGGAAGCTGGAACATGTAGGCCTCCTCTATACCCTAATCTGTACGGCATTTATAGCTTCCTTGATGCTACACATTTTTTAGTGCATTCCTCCTTTGCATATTGAAAGACAATAGGTAGCCTAGTAGAATGCATGGTGCGCAATGAATGTATACCACATTTCTCCTCTTTGACAGTATAAAATAATTTAGCAATAGACCTTTTCATTTCCAATGACAGGAGGCTGTAAAATATTTAGCACATATGACAGATGTTGAGGCCAAAGTTTTTGTATATGGTCTAAGGGCATGTTTCCACTTTGTTGTGCGATCTGTCTGTTCCCCGTGCTTGGCGGGAGTCCTGACGGATCACATAGACATTACCTGCCCAGCGGATCCTCTGTTCACACATCCGCTGATGCAGGGGTTAACGTAGTGCATGTCAACAGAGGATTCGCCGGGCAGGTAAAGTGTATGTGCTCCGTCGGGACTCCCGCCAAGCACTGCGCTTAATGCAGGGGTCCAGACAGAGCACAAAACGCAGTGGAGACATAGCCTTAAGGTGCCCAATAGGCAGGTCGATATCTATTCGATCAGCGAGTGATCGTTCTTCGCATCAATGCACGTCGCTTTGCACATTTGATTCCCTGTCGCAACTTTGGATGGGGACCTTGTTGATCGAACAGGGGTTTACCAACATGTTGGTTCCCTGTTCGTTCAACATTTCTTTTGAGGGGTGTCGATCGAACAAGGGACTTTCACATTTTTCCAGCATTCGGGGAATTTAACGAAAAATGTACCCGTGTATGGGTACTTTAGATCCACAATGGTAGCAACAATCATGGTGATTCTGTTTCAGTGTGTCTTGTGCTGCATTGTTATGTTAGTTCAGCACAATACACGTCTCCTTGGTAAATGTGCTGAGTATCCTACTTTCTGCCCATTATTGTCTCCAAGGATGATGTATAATTAACTTTTACCCTTTGCTCACTTACTAAAAGTAATTACGATAATAACATGATTAAACTTTGTACCGCATAATGGTATTTTATGCAATAGTGTTCCTGGTTATTTAGTAGTCTTCTGTTAGTCATATGTAAATCATTTCTTTATAGGCAATGCAAAATTCCAGTTTACCTTTCTATGCGAATGCTACTTGGGGGTTCAAGAATGGTTTTAAGGTACCCATACATGCATTGATTTACGTGTGATCGATCATTCGCAACAGTGGCACTAAAACCATTCAGCGGATTGATGGGCACCAATTTAGGTGCTCCATCCCTGGTTGATACTTTGAATGGGGATTGAGGGTCCTCATCCAAAGTTAAATTAATCAGACAGGGATTTACTAGCTTGTTGGAATCCCTGTTCGATTGGTTGCTCCAGGTGGGCAGCATTTGATTACTGAATGATCGGTCGCCAAATACGTACCTAAGCTGGCCATACACTTTTAGATCTCTGTCAGCTATCCTTTAGATCTACCAACAACTATGTAGTGCCGGGCCCTCTGTGACTGAACACAGGTAGACTTGATGGTTTAGAAAGTCCCTCATATTACATGGTTTTGGTAAAACAAAATGAGATCTGAAGGAAATATAAAGGTGTATGGGGGCCCTTACACTGCTATCCTATAGCCGTAAACCTTAAGGTGGTTCCCAAACTTTGCTTGCAGGGCCCCCTTTTCCTAATACCTTTACACCCCCACCCCCAATTTGGGAACACTGCATTAGACTATTCTATGGTCTTATAAAAGTCCTGTGTTACAGGAGCTACACATATGAGTGGTAAGAACCCTTTGAAATGTATATTTTGTTGGGGACCTGGCCCTGTATATTGGTATATAGAATTATTTGTGGCCTCCATTGTGAAAGGGTTGGGTTACAGGAAGTTTTCTCACGTTGTGTAACTCACACCTGCTGTTTTGCCTACAGGAGAGGAAGTAAAACACAGAAAAAATAAACTAAAAAGTCTCATAAAGTCGAACTTCACACTGATCTAATCTGCAAATGTGCAGGGATTTATTTTTTGCTACAAAAACCCGATGCACAAGTTGGACATTTGTTGGGATGAATAAACTTGCACACGTGTGATAGTTCATTCATTTAGCCTGGCCAATCAGGATGCCCGAAGACAATAAGCAGATTTTGGAATTGACTTGTGTAGATGTCGCTGGAGGTTAGGGAAGTTCTTGCCTTGATTTTTTTTTTCCCCTCTATTCGTCATCTGTTATCTTTGCTTAGTTAAGGTTGTTGTTTGATAATCACTTGGTGAAGGTTGTTCTTTGTGATGTCCAACTAATCTGACATACATCCACTTTTGCTTGAATGCCATGCAGATAAAGATGTGGGCACATGCTCTTAAGTCTGTTTGGAAAAACTAACCCATGTATGACCACCGTAAGGCTATGTTTCCATTAGTGTAGACTCCTTGGCTGTTTCCGTGTGTTGCCTGCAGATTAGGGCGCATTTCTGGCAACGCACCCTATTTAAAAAGGAAAAAAAACGCGCCCAAAAAGCATATATACAAGGGACCCATCGCTTGTCAGTAACCACAACCCCCAGCAACAAGTGACCCTGCGTCTTCTGTTGACATAGCCGTGGATACCATCCCATTCAAATGAATGGGACGTAGTGGATGCAAGCCCACTCTGAAACCACCACCCCCATGTTATCCTTTTGGGCATACCATTTCAAACCAGCCAAAGGAATCAACCCTTAAAGCTTTGGGGTTATTTTCCTGGTTGTGCCATGTATTTATATTAGTTGTAGAATTTTGTCTCTCATTTCCCCATAAGGCTATGTTCCCACTTAGGTGATTTATCGCCTGCGCTGGCAGTTAATAGCCTGAGGTGGCGATTTTCAATCCTATCAATGGGTGAAGGTTTTCAATCCTATCAATGGGGACAAGCCCATTGAAAGTAGTGTAGGTGATTGGCAGGCAATTCTGCAGGTGATTGAAAAACGCCAGCGCAGGCAATTAATCGCCTTAGTGGGAACATAGCCTAACAATCATCATACCCTGTTTCCCTGAAAATAAGGCACCCTTAAATGTTTGCCTTGTGCTGAAATATAAGGCATCCCCACAAAAATAAGGCACCTCGAAGATATGGTACTAGAACTATGGACAGGGGGGAAGCAAGGGGGCAATCAGATTGACACAGGAGGATCAGAAGGGGTTACTAAAGTTGTAATTTCTCCCCTATGAGGCTCCTGTACCATTTTGATTCCCCCTGTGTCATTTTAGGTGATCCCCACCCTGTTACCCCAGTGCCCTATTCTTCTTCATGGAAAAATAAGACCCCGGAAAATAACAAAAATTCATATAAGACACTGTCTTATTTTTAGGGAAACACGGTAGGCATCCAAGTATAGCTGTCTTACATACATGGTAATTATAATTTCCTACTGCGTTTTGTGTCTTCAACACAGCTATACATAGAATGGAAAGATTCACCATGATTTTCACACTAGTAATATTTCTATAGAATAAAGTTCTACTAAAACTCACACTTGGGTAACAAATTTAAGTCCTGTAAATGTCTAAAGCAGGGTACAGACGGCTCGATTTTGGAGCTGTCCGATGTTCCCTGCAGTAGTGATGACGTCATCACGCTGCTGTCAGCTCTGCTCTCTCCCCGGCTCAGCCAATGCTTTGCCTGGAGACACGCCTATTTAATGGTCATGTCCGATATGGCTGTTTTCGAGGGGGATTGATTTGTCCCGCTTGAAAACAGCGATGGCCGCATATGATATGGGCCAGATAGATGGCCGTGAGCACGGCACTCGAAGTGGCAATCGATCTTGCCCATATCTGCATGTCTGTACCCTGCTTTATGTTTGTACATACAATCGAGCTCCATTCATAAAACTTTGTGTCTTAAAGGCTGCCATACACATGCCGATAAGCGGACGATTTTTAACCTGACCGACGGGCGTGCGCGCTCGCGCTCGCGCCGTCGGTCAGGTTAAAATTCGGCCGCTTATCGGCATGTGCCCACATGGGGCGACGGATCCCTGTCGCCCCACAGCTCGGCCGGCCAGAGAACGATAATGAGCATTCTATACCAGTGTGTTTGCTTTGTCATCTGAGCCTGCTACATTTAAATCTTGTAAAGTATGGAATGTACACTTTTGTAGATGGGTGATAGTGTGTATTGTGTGTTGGAGGAGGAGGGGTCTTGTAACCCAGCAACTTAGCATAATCAAGATAAGAGGGCTTGGATGGGATTGTCAATAGTATCTAAGGACAAGTGATGCAGAAGGATAACACCTGTATTGTTTGTACAATCCCTAAAATACCAATTGAGCAAGCCACATCTGTTCATCTCTTTGGTGACTCGTTGATCTCCCAGTGGACCTACAGTACAAGCATTAATGAGATCATCGATGTCATCTGCTCTTGTCTTGCTGTCTCACACATGTCTAAATATCATACGGTATCTCTGGAACTTTAGTCACAGTAAGATTTTATGCGGTGGGATTTGTCACAGGATTTTTAATCTACATTAACGGCAGCTAAACTGCATTATTCTCTTAAGCCCCCCCCCCCCCCATATACACCTCAGAATCTTACCATAGAATTTCTGTACATTCAACTTTTCTTTTACCAAAACTATGTAATATGAGGATCTTTCTAATCATTCCAATCACTATGTATTCTATCAGGGAGGACCCGACACTACATAGTGATTGGAAGGTATATATCACTGCTATGTATTCTCTCAGGGAGGACCCAGCACTACATAGTTGTTGGTAGATCTAATGGAAATTGTATGTATGTAATTGTATTGTATAAGGACTTTAGCGTTTTGTTCATTTACAAAAATGCTAAAGTTCATCAAAGTTGACATCTTTTTCTTTGGTTCCTTCTCTTTTCTAAACGTCTTGTGCAATGTAGAGTGGTAGTCAACCATTGACTCCTTGCAGCAATCGCATAACATTCAGGGCAAACCAGGTCTCTGATATTGTCCAGACAGAGTGAAATATGTGCTGACTTCTGAATGTTTAAACATACATTTCTCCTTCTGGACAGTTGCAGCTCCCTCCTGGTTTCCTCTGGTGTTCGTTATCAGAGAAAACAACCTTTTGTGGTCATAGCTCTGCTGTTTTTCTTTTAACCAAACCAAAACTGTGTCATTTAAAACATAACATAATGAAACAAGTACATCAGCAGAGTTTGCTAAACTTTTACCCCCCCCCCCCCCCCCCCCCCTCCCCAATTAATGTGAACTACAGAAAATGAGTAAAAATGTAATTTCAAAGTGAAAGGCTGAGGGAAGAATATAAAAATGTTGGTGTTAAGTTAACACTGCAGACATAAGGGCCCTTTCACACTACACACACTGCAATTGCAGCGCAGTAGTTTGCCTGCAATGGACCCCCTAATGGTAATGTGAATGTGCTTAGCGATTGACGCTGCTCCAGGTGTCCCATACAAGTGTATTGGAGAGGCTCCGGTAAAAATTCGCTATGTAGACAAAACCACTACAACACTGTGTGAATAAAGCATGGGCCATGGAAACCTGTGTACCCTGCGTTAACACGAACGTATAGTGTGAAATGGCCCTACGGATTTAGTTGTCCCTTTTTTATGGCTTTGGCAGTACAAATGTAACAATAAATGCGCATCTGCACAGCATTTCTGGTTATTTTGGGGGAACCACATTTGGGGGAGTCTTCTGGTGTAATTTGCAGGACTTAATGTGTCCATATACCACAATAGCTGCTCAACAGATGGTGGTTTCAATCACTGACGTCACACCATGCTCTTATGGCCATCTATCTAGCGGCCGTCTAATGCGGCCACCCCTGTCTTCAAGCAGGACAGCTCTGATGAACAGGTAACAGATGTGTCCATAAATCCTGCTCGAATGTCATTCCCTTGTCCCCATCTAAAGGTTTGACCAGGAATTGGGCACCTGAAATGGTCCAATGATGTGTATGGGGACCTAAAAGCTGTGGATACATGGCTTGATTTTGTAATCGACTCGGGCACAATCAAGTGCCATGCGCATTCACGGCTCTCGATTGGCTCAAATTGGCTTTGTACTAGATTCAAGCACATTCAGCCTACCTTCCAGTGGGATTGGTTGAAAAAAACTCAAGCGAACAGGGTTTCAACAAAAAAATCCTGTTAGAAAGGAAGGCTAGATGCTAGATGATGACGTACAGCTAAGAAAGGAAGGCTTCTCTCTCAACTGTGAACTGTGCCATGGTTCTCTTCTACCTCTGCCTTGAACCAGACTTGGGAGCCAAGCTTGGCATGGAATTTATGTACGGTATGACTTCAACAGCCTTTATTTCTGGGAATAGAAAGAGGATACATTTTAAATCATTTCTGTAAAAGAACAATCAAATACTTATGTTTCCTTCTTCTGACTTCCATCCACTTCCAATAAGAAGTGCTGTGAAAGTCTAAAACAGGGGACATTGGGTTCCCCCTAAACTTCAGCATAAGATTTCCTCTAAATGAAGCGACAGAAAAGTGAATCTCGGTTCTTGCAGGCATACTTTTGGTTAAACTCTTTACTGTAGTGACAGCATTGCTGTAATAAGCTAGCTCATGGTTCGATTAATGGCTTGTATGTTGTAAACGCATGGCTAGCTATATCGTATTTAATTTAGCTTGTTGAGATTTTTTTGCCTGTGATTTGTCAAGTGTGTTCCTTGTATGAAGAACGGGGGCACTGCAATCCATCTCATCTACATATTCCGTAGAAGGACAGATATTGGCACTGTCTTTGCTGATTTATTTTGCTAGGAGATAACAATTCGTTTGCTAGATCATTTTATCTAATATTTGAAATTGGCCTTTTCGGGATGCTTCACCTTTCAGATGCACCTTTCCTAAAGTTTTTTTGTTTAGAGGTTAGAGGTGTATGCTGGGAAGATGTCCGAGGCTCCCAGGACGGCACAGACAGCAAAACCCTCTGCTGTGTGTGGCTTTGAGTGTGGGTACTTTTATTTCCCTGCTCAAAGGGGTTGTCTCTGCTGTGAGTGTCATCTGGGGAGCTTCTGACCACATCCCTGTCTTTCCCCCCAAACTCAGCCAAGCAGAGCAAATGGTCTAGCGAGGGGATTGCCAGCCAAACTCTCCGGCCTCCTGGGACTCCTGCTCGGCCACAGGGGTCAACAACTTTGTTCTATAAGACGCACAACCTGATTTTGGAGGGCTGAAAATATGGCAATTTTCCCATAAAAAGATCTCTTTTGTTGACCAAGTTTACAAACTTTAACAAGTAACATTCATTATGAATAAGCTAGGTAATTAATCCAGCTGCACTTTTAAGTGCAGTCAAGTTCTTTACTTTTGTGGTAATACAAGTGGCCCGCGTTAGGACTGCTAAAAAGATCCTGAATGGAAATTGCCTTGTTTAGACTCAATAGCTTTCCTGGGGCAGTTGGTGGCAAAGGGTTAACAAACCCAAGCTCACAAGCAATTAAAAGGTTGCTGGTACTTACATTTTCCTTTTTTGTTCAGGCATAGGGAAATGGGAAGAGGAAGGATCGGTTACATGTTTAACAGAGACTATATCAATATTTATTCAATATAGGTCTTTGTTTAGGTTTGCTTTAAGCTTCTGTGCTTTATTTTGGAGAGTTAGATTTGTGCCTTTTGGAAAATGTTGAAGAACGTAAAGGAAATATTAACGTAGAGATAACGTAGAGAAAAAATATAGAAGTATTGCTATGAAACCACCAGATGTGAATTGGAAGGTACAATAAATGCAGTCTATATACCTTATATCTTTATCTGTCAGATATCCTTTAGATCTACCAACAGCTATGTAGTATAGCAGCAGCAGTGGCGAACCTATGGCATGTGTGCGAGCTGTCAGTCAGCACAGAGGAAAAACTTCAGCCCATTGGCTTTCAATGTTGTCAGTTCTCTTCCCATCTCCTATTCTATCTTATAAGAAAGTAGAGTGTGCGTTTTCATGTTCCGTGTGTGTGTGTGTGTGTGTGTGTGTAATTCAGGTTAAATTGCCATGCCGGCGCTTTGAGATAAATAGGTGGGTTTTGGGTTTCAGTTTCGGTCTCAAAAAAGGTTTGCCAACACTGTAGTGCCGAGTCCTCTGCGATTGAACACAGGTAGACTTGATTGTTTAGAAAGTTCCTCATATTACATGGTTTTGGTTAAACAAAAGGAGATCTAAAGGAAATCTGAGAGAGAAATCTAAATCGGGACCCTTACATTTAGGCTCTTGAATCACAAATCGATTTGTATTTAAGGAACCTGTCCTCTTTCATGACTCTACTTTTCCAGTTTGCACTCTCAGATTCAGAAGTATATGGTTCCATCAACACCTATGCCTTCTACCAATACATGTGACCTGAGGACCAACTGATCTTCATGATGCAGTACCTTCTATGTAGTACCTTCCATTACTTATGCAGTCCTAGTTCTAGGTATTTGCTTCGCCTTTTTAATTGTCTCATTCTGCTGATGTTCACGGAGTTCTCACATGAAGGCTCAAGGCAATTACTGGTGTGTTATCATGGGACTCGCAGTCTCTAGCAAAGGCACTTTTCTTAATAGAGTTTCTGATAATTACACAATGTAGTCCTTGGTTAAGGTGGCACATTAGCAATCCAAGATTTTCTCTCCTGTATAGCAGAGTGGACTAGTCGTTCAGTGTGTATTTGGGCAAATTTGTGGTGCAGTTTATTTGCAACAAAATTCAGAACTTGGACTCCTTTTTATTTTAATATTTTTTTCTTATTTCATTTTGATTAATAAACTTAACAAAAATTACTTTGCAAAACCAGTCGCCTTGTAAAAGTAACAATGACATATCCTCAGGCTATGGTACCAAAAATGCGTTCAGCTGTGGGACTGATGCCATTTTAATCATGCACGGCTGATCACCTCCCTTTCATTAAATGGGCTTGTGCTGATCGCCCATAGAGAATGAACCGTGTCCATTCATGGCCAAATGCCCAAGTTGGGACATACCCTAAGGGTCGCGATCGGCTGCAGGCAGCTGAGGCCAACGATCTGAAATGCATTCTCTATGGGCGTGATCAAGCAGGGTGTGACAAGATTTCCTGGCTGCAATCTCACAGCTGCGATTCTAATCGCGAGAGATCGCTGGGTGCTAGTGATCTCCCGCAGCTCCGTGCCACGATTAGAATCGCCTAAGTGGGAACATACTCTCATGCTGGTACCTGAATTTTAGGAGGGATCCAGTAGGCCCAACCACTAAAAACTGCCTGCAGAAAACAAAAAGATGCAACCAAAACTAGAGCAGTCAACTGGTACAAGGAGAGAGAGAAGAGTTCATCGTATAGGAAACCCAAAACACAGGGCAGTACTACACACTGGATTCATTTTGCAAAAGCTGATGGTAGAAAAACCAATTCTTCTTGTATTGAGAGAATGTTTGACTTTCCCTGAACTGCAGGCAAACCACAAAATACACAGATGACGTATAACTATGGGCCCTGCCCAAGGATGTGTATTTGTCTGTTTTTATTCCTAACATTTACATAGCCTTGCCGCACATCACCTAAAGTCCAGGCCATTTTCTCTTGCAGTCATGTGATACAACTAGTTCCCTGCCAGCGATGGACAGGAGAAAGAGAAAGACTGGAAGGCTATGTGGAATATGGTGCTTTAGAGAAAAACTATACCTCTGGTACTGCCGTAAGCTCCTTCAACTTCAAAGAGAAGTGGCTTTGAATGACTATTAAACTTCATTAATATTACTAAACAACTCCGTATATGACATACTACTACTAGCAATACCATGACCTGCATGAATAAGAACATTCACAGACTTGTTTAACTGGTATTTTATTAGACTTAAAATTTTCCTATTGTACAGTAAAGCCAAATAAGAGTTGTTCACAATCCACAGTGCATTTGTAGTTACACAGAAGCTGAACTTCCATGAATAAAACAATAATGTAACATAAAAACATTGCAGAAGGTGGCGTTTCGTAATGTACTTTGATTAATAACCCCCCCTCCCATTGTAGATTTTAGTTGTAATTTTCTAAGCACTGTACCTAGACTAACTATAATTATGGTTATTATTTATTTTGTATCACTCCCTATATACAGAGAAAAAAAGGTCTTGTGGACTTTTACTTGGAAACCATGTGTGTTGAATATATTACAATGCTTTCTTATTGGTCTAAACTGTTATTAGTTGAGTTACAAGCTTTCGAGAGACGTACGTCTTGTGAATGCTGCGAGGAAAAAGCTAGCTTCCTGCAAGCACTAACCTCCACCCTGCTCAATGATATTAATCTTTAATAATGAAGATTTTGCTTGGTAATGCACAAGGAGAAGTGCTTCTCTCAACAATTTAAAAAAACCTTTATAGGAGATTCAGAGGAGACCAGCAATAGAACGGCTAAAACGGTTCTCTGATATTAAGCGTCATTTAAAAATAGTGTTTTCTTACTAATGCGCAGGAAGTACAGTAAATTCCATATACATCATTTGACTGCTTGTAGCTATGGAAGAACATTTCCGAAATGCCAAGCAGACCATTACAGTTCATGCACTTGGGCACATAATGGCAGTAGGGGGTATGTGAGTGGTTAGATCTGTACCATAAGGGAAAATGAGGAACTGCTCCCTCTGTCTCTCATGTGGTCCTACAGCAGGGGCGGGCAAACTTTTTGACTCGTGGGCCACATTGCTCCTTAAATTTGATAAAGGGCCCAGACCAAGAGCCTGTAATGGCCGACCCATCATAACTGTGCCAATTGCATGCATCACCTGCATCTCTAATGATCGATGTGATGTATAATAGGCAATGTGTGACAGGGACCTTGTTGTTTTTAAAAGAAATGCTCATTCATTGCAATGAGTAGATTCCTAGAGACTCCATGAGGATGTACTCCGTGTCATCACATCACTGCATTGCCCCCAAGGCAACATTTGGACACCTAGGCATTATGTGCATTCATTGCAGAGAACAAGCGGATGGGAGCATCTTTTCAATAATGTGACAAAGGGCAGGAAATTAAAGCCCAGCCCCCACGCCTTTTGTCCACTCCTGTCCTACAGTCTTATGAAGGCACAATTGCATGGTGGCTACGTGATGGGTGTTGAGGCAGGTTGCCCCTACTCCTGCTCAGATGAGGTGGGGGTGAAGATGGTACAAGTCTTGGGGTATTTAGCTGATCTAAATCACAAGCTATTGCCATCATCTATAATCCATACTTTGGTATGGTGATGCAGTAATCATAAAATTACTACAAACCATGGGCAAACAGAGTGGCAGTACCCTGTGCAGACTGTAGTAGAAACCCTCCTCACCTTTCCAGGTATCTGCTGATATGATGCATTCCAATATGTAGCGTGATCTGCTCTTATATAGTATAAAATGTTTAAATGGCATTTGGTGTGTTATCCTCAGTGTATAAATCGTTTTTTGTGATGCCCCCTAATGTGTCCTGATGTTGTGTATCATTACAGGAGATTACACCTCAACAAGAAGGCATCAGACAAACAACCTTACAGCAAGCTTCCCGGAGTCTCCCTTCTGAAACCATTAAAGGGGGTGGATCCTAACCTCATCAACAATTTAGAAACTTTTTTCGAACTGGACTATCCAAAAGTATGTACAACTATTATTCACTTTCGGTTTGATAAAAGCTTTAGAGGAATATCTTCTTTTGCGCAACTTGCATCTTGTGGTCAACCCTTTCCTACACCAGAGACAGTGACATTTAAGATGTGTGAGCCCCAGAAGCAATGTCACAAAAATCTGCAGTTAAGACCTTTTATGGTTTATGTTCAGCCTTCGTGAAAATATTTTTGCAGCTTGAAATCACTAACTCTTCTTAGTCTCTGTATTATTCTCAGAATATCTAACTTATAATGACCCTACAATAGGCTGAGATCTTTTTTTAAACACAGGGAAACTTGTCTAGCTTGTTGCATAATATTGAATCTATAGCAATCTGCTTATTAATTGTGAGTCACTAAAAAACAATGCCCCCCCCCCCTTTTTTTTTCTCAATAAGAATAATGTTGGGGCCATCTTCTTCCCTTTTTTTTTATTTTTTATTATTCTTTCATTTTTGTGCTATACCATATCTATACCTGCCAAATTTAAGGTTGCATAGTTATTGAGTGTTGGTACATCTTGCTTACCTGATCAAACAGCCACATAAAGTAGGTATGGAGCTTTAGTACATCTCTGGCTGGCTTTATCGCTACCACGCCTACTACCACAGAAACCCTATGCTAACGCATTGTGCTGCACCTGCCAAAATGTGTGCTGCAGGTAATTTATGGCAATGCGCAGTGTTGCATATTATCATAAATGTGGGACAGTGTGAAAGATACACAGCTTGCCTATTGAAACCTGTGTACCTTGCGTTAATGCTAGCCATGCTGCATTAGCCATTGGCTAGTTAATGCTAGTCCATGCATACTAGCCATTGGCTAGTATGAAATGGACCTTTTAATATTCATTACTGACTGGGCTTTTTGGGTATCCCAGTTCACCCTGTTCACACTGGGTCACATTCTAGTGGCCCTAACCCCCAGAGACCCAGTGTTGTAATATTACAACATCACATTTAAGGCTACAAAAATAAACCCTTCCCCCATCTTCTTTTTAATACCTCATGTACATTACTAATAGGTCCTATTATTCAGTTCTGCATTAGATGGTTGAATGTGTAAATTTGCCAGTTTATCTGGCCATGAAGTCATAAAATCTCATACAAGAGGTTTTTATCTATATTTGGGTCTCTGGGGGTTAAGGTGAAGCTGTAGATCGACAAGGACATATATGTGGGATATGTTTAGCTTTGATGGCATGGAGTGGTGCTTGGGAGATTAGAGCTGGGTGTAATATTGTGTGTGTTAGTTATTTTCTATAGGAAATAATTAATGCCTCTGCAAATTGATTCCAATGTTGGAACCACACCTTACTGCTTCTGTTCTGGTACCAGCATCCTATCATTTGGAGCCATCTTGTCTGAAAACAAATTGTGTAGATTAAGTTAATAGGTGCAGTTCTGTGACATAATATCAGGGTGGATAAAATTCTGATTTTTTTTTTTTTACAATTTTTTAAAAAATCTGTTTTTTTCTTTTTTTTTTTTTTTTTTTTTTTTAATAAAATGCTTTTTGAGGAAAAAACATTACCATCCCAAGGTTGTTCCATGATGAAATAAAGATTCGTTTATGTAGAATAAGGCTGTATATGTTTAAATGTTTTGGTAAATAAATTCCATAAAAAATATCCCAAAAACCGACAGAAGTTGATGATGGCATAAACACATCACCCAAAATTTCACCTGGAATAGACAAGGGCGAGGAGACGGGCCACTCCATATGTAAAGCAATACATGTATTATACACAGCGCAAAAGAAGTAATGACATCATATCAATCAAAAACAATGCGCAATGTTGGGGATGTACACATCTATACACGTGCTGTTAGACAATTAAAATAGTCCAAATGGTGCAAATTTCACCCCAACGCGCATTTCGTTGAAGATGGGGTATGATATGTCATAAGCCAAATCTGCTTTTGTGTCCCCTCAACCGTGTCTATTCAAGGTAGATTTTGGGTCATGTGCTTACGCCATCAACTTCTGTCTGTTTGTGTAAAGCCAGCCATACACAGTCTGATTCCATGGCCGCTCGATCACCCATCCGATCGATTCCGACGATTCTGCCGGGAATCGGAGGTGTGATCGATCGGCCAATTAAGAGAATCCGATCGCAGCATACCACCTTGTCCAACGAATTCCGGGACGATTCCGTGTCCGATTCCATCTCCGACTCCACCTCACAAATGGCAACTCCCCCTGATGTGTGCAGAATCGGATCAAAAAGACCAACATGTTGGTTCTCTGTCGGATCCGATTCTGAGCCCCTGATCAATCGGACGTGATCGATCGGACAAGGTGGGCTGCACACGATTCCGGCCCGATCGATTCGCGTGCACGCGCCCGGAATCGATCGTGCCGGAATCTGGTCGGAATCCGACCCGTGTATGGGGGCCTTAAGATTATTGGGCAGTTTCTCCACCTACAAGATATTATCACAGATGCTTGGTTTACTTTCTCAGTTCTCAAAACGAAGTGCAACAGAAAAGTTGTCCAAATATGATTGATAACCTAAACTGGGGATAAAAAAAAAACTAATATGAAAAGTTGTTCTAAAAATCTTCATCTACTCGCATTTTAAAGTTATACCAGCAAAAATTTATTTAAATCAGTTTGATTTCAATCAGGCCTTACAGACTAGTGATTTAAATCAGTTTGATTTAAATCCTGATTTAAATCGGTTTGATTTAAATCAAATCCACCCTATATAATATAATTCAACTTTAATAAGCACATTTGTATATTTATTAAATCAAGGATATGATTTGGGATGTGCCATGGAAAACTACTGCTGTTCAGGCAGTCAATGTATATCACACTGCCAGCAAGTTGTCCGTTTCATTTCGGTGTAGCTTCTTTGCGTAAGTAAAATTGGATCAGTAGTGGGATACAGTTAATGGTTTTGTGCATCCAAATATCTGGCAGTTGCTGTACAGTTGATCCATAAAAATAAAAAAAAACAGGTTGTAGGGTGTACCGTGAGAAAGGGCTGTATCTTGAATGGTTTCATAAGCAATGTAAAGGATTTTATAGGTGCAAGGCTCACATATATTCTGTTTTACCTTCCCCAGTAGCTTTTGGCTTGAGGCGCAAGTGTGCAAACTATCGGTTTAATATTTAGGTCAAACATCTGCAGGAAACCGTTTGTCTGGCACCAATACAAATCTACAGAGCTGCTTTCAGCAAGAATGTGCATGCTATTTTGTAGTTTACAGTACATGCAGAAAGTATCACTTTTTCCACATTTGGAAATGGATGCAGCACACAACACCCCTTAATGACAACTTAAAGTTATCTTGAGTTTTGGCAAATGTATTAACCTCCTTACTGTTTGGCCCGTACAGTGTACTCTGCTTAAATTTCCCACTCTTCCCTCGCCCCTGTCATCAATGACGCATGAACCGACACTAATCCATTAACATGGAGGTCTGTGGCATTGCCTCTGACCTTTTGGGGCAGTTCTGCAAACCCGAAAATGCTGTGGCGATATAAAGAATCGCCGCAGCTTTCCTGGGGTATATCAGATTTTCCCAATTACCCACTCCTGTAGAGGTTGGGGCGAACCCTAACAGTGGACAAACACTGGGTTCATCTCAATTGCTAGGGAGGTTAAACTTCTTCTTTTTTTTTTTGTATAGCAGGCATGTGCAATGCGCGGAGTAATAAAAACCCTATATAAGACAGTGTTGCTTGTTTCTTCAAATACTAGTGGTCTTGTTTACACTGCCCTGATGCTTAAAATAGGTGGATAAAGGTAAACTAGGCAGTGCATTTCCTTTCAGGAGTACATTTCATTCCAATAGAAACAAATAGTTTGAAGGCTTTTAATGTTAATGCAGATGCCACGCAAGGACTTGTCTGCACTGTTAAGGAATGTATTGTGATGCAATCATTTGCATGGAGCCCAATTCTGCGACATGTGAGCCCTTGTACATACTCGTCAATTTATTTTATTGTTACATTTTTTATATTCTAATCTTATGGTCTGGTATGCAAATTGTTCTGTATGGAGTGGTCTAAACCTGTGTCAGTATTGTCTTTTTGGGAGGGTGTTTGCAGGATTCATGCAGCATGTGCATTTATACAGTACTGTTACCTCATAGAAGACCAATGTTACCAATCCTACTGCATGCATTAAATTTTTTAAAACGCAGGGTTAGCGCATGCATTTTTTTATAATGCCGAGCTGGACTTGCATGAAATGCATCTTTATTTGCTTTGTTCAAAATCTCAGATGTGTAATGTGCAAAGTGCATGCGTTTTTGGATAAGCGTTAACACATACCTTCAAAAAAATGCATAGTGCCAAAGGGTCCTAAACTTTTTGCACTTTATAAAACTAAATAATGGAATATAGATTGTATGCTTCCATGCTGCCCCGGACACAAGCTTCTGAGGCAGGTGTATATGCTTTGTAACAGATTTCCATTAACATTGAATGATCATCTATTTGGGCTCTCAGCCAGGACCACTTAATTTCTGCAACAGGACATGCTAAATTGATTTTCTTGCTCTATCCCGTGTGAAGGACTTTCCAGCAATGCCAATTTTATTTTATTATGGGCTTGTTAAAATTTTGTGTTCTATTAGACGTAGATGTTAACTTTATTGAATAGCACTTCTTGGAGAACATTTTTGGATGGTCACAGCAGTGGACCCGCTGGCATAAAATATATGTTTAAACAGCCACATGTAGTCACAAGTAACAGGTTGACAACACAGATGCATGTCTGACATTGACACTGTGGTCACATAACAAGAACCACGGTAGACTTGAATACTCATATAATTACTATAAGAGTCTATATATTTTACATGCTTGTCTTTTTAAGTCAACCACATCGTTTGTAAGTTTCAATGATTGAATTTAGGCTTCCTTAACAGACCCAGGCTAATAGTTTACAGTGCATTAACATTTGTGGCTCCAGTTATTGCAATAAACCCAAACGCAACCTTGACTTATGTGATCAAATATTGAAGCTGCATCATTTATTCTGATAAAGCGCACATCTGATACATTAACTGTGGTGTTTAGGTGGATTTGATGACTTGGAAACTGCTCACGAAACTACTTCTCTATTTTGTAGCTGCAACTTATTTTGGGTGTCTATGTGCGTGTTGTCTATGTGTGTGTGGTAATTGTGAAAAAAAAAAAGTTTCGGACATATCTAAAGTGTTTACAGTGAATTTGTTGGTCAGTAGACTATTTTAATTTGTTTCAAACTCTTTAAAAACGACCACATTTCCAAGTGTATTTTTTTCTGGTTATAATTCACAATGTGATGATGCTGCATAAAGAAAAAAAGCCTCATTAGTGAAATGTTGCCGGATCTCTAAAGATTGCTTTCTATCTTGTTGGAAGAACAAACATGGGAATGATGAGTAGTGCTGGGTGTTCATAGTAATGTGGCTAAAGGTTATGGAATCATGTGCTTTTTTTTTTTTTTTTTTACAATCGATATCTGCTTGTGTTAGAGCTCCCTACCAGATGGAAGTCCCTCTCCTGTTGGTTTCTGTGCACACAGGCCATTTTGGAGGCATGGGTGTTTGTAGTAGAGCTGTCCATGTCTGCTAATGTCATTTAGGTTAAGCTAGTTACCTTCTTTAAAACATCTTAGGAATTTTTTCCCCCCATCCATTAATTGTTCATTGCTCTAAGACAATAGAAGAATTATTTGTTCCTGGTGTCATCCCCGCTTCTACTTTTGTCTACTTGCCCATTTTATGTTTCAAAGCATAGTTAGGGAGGTGGACAGATCCCTTGCTTCTTCCTCCTGCACTGTAGACCCATAGTCTTTGCAGGTATAGGGTTGACATCATGATCCTTAGGCTTTGTTTCCATTGCGTTGGGACCCCTCCGCTAAGCGTACACACTCTGTCTTCATTGCTCTGAGCCAATCTGCCGGTTTAAGGCTGAACGTAGTCGAGTACGTTCAGCCTTTACACTGGCAGATGTGTAAACAGACCATCCGCCGGCAGGCAATCTCTGACCCCCTGCTAAGCGTATACGATTAGCAGGGGTCCTGGCGTATAATGGAAACAAGCCCTTAGGCTCTAGCTCCCCTACCAATCCAATACCATGCGGTTTTGGTGTGTTTTTCAAAACACCGTAATGGATGTTATTACAGTGCGTTAAACACGCTGAAAAGATATTGGATGCTGTGGAAATGGAGCCTTAGACTACTGTTAGGCCCATTAAAGACTTTCCTCTAATAATCAGGACACAGTGTGGGTGGGAGGGGGGAATATATGCACCCATGCTCATGTATTTTTCCATGAAGAATAGGGGTATCGGGGGGGGGGGGGGATTACCATTTTAGTAACCCCTTCTGATCCTCCTGTGTCATTTTGATTGCCCCCTCTGCCCCCCCCCCCCATCCAGTGTTACAGTACCGTATCTGCCTCATTTTCGCGGGGATGCCTTATATTTTAGCGTAAAAAATGTAAGGGTGCCTTATTTTCGGGAAAACAAGGTACACTACCTAGGGCAGACACGGCCCATTCAAAGCAATTTTTTTTTTTAAAGTTGTACATCCAAACATTTTTTATAAAGCTAAGTTGTTCAATTCATTTATTGATCATCTGTAGTATAGAACTATAGCTGCATTCTTTTAGATGTATGGCAGGATTAATTTATTACAATCTGCCTATATAGACTAGATGGGGCTGGGAACTGCTTAATACCCAATCCCATCCTTGAAATAATAAAAAAAAAAATGTATTCACTTTGTCTTGATTTGTGGTGTCTCTAAGCAGCATGTCCTTGCATTTGGTTGGTTATCATTTTAATAGTTTTCTTAGGAAGGCAGCTGGTCTGTCCTCAGATGCAGTGACCTTGTTTGATTTGACTACTTGCCCATTTTGTGTGACACAGCATAGAGATTGTAATGCCATTTTTCAGATCATTATCTATATCGGAAGTTGAGGTTTTTAGAGGACAGGAAATTTTATGGTCACAGCTACGCAATACGCCATATGGAAGCCTTGCATACATGATATAAAATGCCCGTATGGGTGTATGTATGCTTAAAGCACTTTTAGATTTAGATAGTGTAAACATCTTATTTGTTAACCTTTACGGAGATATTCGTTCACCAGGGCAGGAAAGAACAAACCTCAGTAAAACATTGGAAGAGGATGTTTAATGTATTTTTAAATGGTACCTACATCTTCCTATAGTTCCCTGTGCATCATGTTTTAGGAGAGGAAAGGGAAGCGCTACTAGCGCAGTGCATAGGAAGGTGGCTGTTTGGATACTTTCTATGGATTTGTCTTGCTCCTTGTATGCTTTTTTTTGTCATTGCGCTTTTTAAAAAATTTTGATTGCCACAACAGTGCGTTAACCGGTGGACCTGCTGAGAGCTTTGTGAACAGATGGGGCGGGAAGTCATGTATATGTATGGGATGCGCCGACATCCCCGTCAAGGCATGGGATTAACATAGGGGTTATCTGTGCATCCCTAAACGCCATATAAACATAGCCTAAGGGCTCATTTACACAGCCGGTTGATAACCACCCAATAAGTGACCAACAGCAAACACATCATAAAGCGTCTACCGATTTTCAGCCTTTTGCCCAATATACCTGTCCGCAGGGTCATTATCTAAACGACCCCTGAGAGCCTGCACAAATTTGCAGGCACTCGCAGACCGGAATGCCTGGTCGTTTTCCGGCAGTATTCCAAGAAAGGACAGTGTTAATATAGCTTTACTTTATTTCTTGGTCCTGCAGACTTTTGTCTCTTATAACCAGTTCCAGTTAAGCTGGCCATACACCTTTTAGATCTCTCTGTCAGATATAATTTCCATCTGCCTACAACTATGTAGTGCCGGATCCTCTGCGATTGAACACAGGTAGACTTGATTGTTTACAAAGTCCCTCATATTACATGGTTTTGGTAAAACAAAAGGAGATCTAAAGGAAATCTGACAGAAATCTTAAGGTGTATGGGGACCCTAAGCTCCTGGCTACAGTGGAGGAAATAATTATTTGACCCCTCACTGATTGTCGTAAGTGGTCCAATGACAAGACGAAATGAAAAAGTCTCAGACCCAGCTGATCATTTTCAATGGTTAGGTTATTGTAACAGTGGCAGATAGCACATCAAAGGAAAATCGAAAAAAAATAACTAGAATAGAAAAGAGTCGCACTGATTCGCATTGTCATGAGTGAAATAAGTATTTGAAACCCTACCAACATTGTAGGTTGTGGCTCCCACAGAGTGGTAGACACTTCTACTCAATTAGTCACCCTCATTAAGGACACCTGTCTTAACTAGTCACCTGTATAAAAGACACCTGTCCACAGAATCAATCAATCAAGCAGACTCCAAACTCTCCAACATGGGAAAGACCAAAGAGCTGTCCAAGATGTCAGAGACAAATTGTAGACCGAAAAAACACACAAGGCTGGAATGGGCTAAAAACACCATTAGCAAGAAGCTGGGAGAGAAGGTGACAACTGTTGGTCGATTGTTCGAAAATGGAAGGAGCACAAAATGACCATCAATCGACCTCGCTCTACGCAAGATCTCACCTCGTGGGGTTGTCAATGGTTCTGAAGAAAGGTTGAAACAAAAGCATCCAGAACTACACGGGAGGAGTTAGTTAATGACCTCAAATTAGCAGGACCACAGTCACCAAGAAAACCATTGGAAACACATTACACCGCAATGGATTAAAATCCTGCAGGGCTTGCAAGGGTCCCCCTGCTCAGGGAAGCCATGTGCAGGCCCGTCTGAAAGTTGCCAATGACACACCTGAATGATTCCAGAGAGTGACTGGGAGAAGGTGCGGTGGTTGATTATACCGAAATAGAGCTCTTTGGCATTAACTTACAATCGCTGTGTTTGGAGGAAGAAAAATGCTGCCTATGACCCCCAAAACACCGTCCCCTCCGTCAAGCATGGGGGTGGAAACATTTTGCTTTGGGGGGGGGTTTTTCTGCTAAGGGCACAGGACAACTTAATCGCAGTAAGGGGAAATGGACGGAGCCTATGGTATCGTGAGAAATCCTGAGCGACAAAACCTCCTTCCCTCTGCCAGGAAAAACTGAAAATGGGTCGTGGATGGGTGTTCCAGCACGACAATGGCCCAAAACATACGCAAAGGCAACAAAGGATTGGCTCAAGAAGAAGCACCATTAAGGTCATGAGTGGCCTAGTCAGTCTCCCGGACCTTAATCCAATAGAAAACCTAGGAGGGAGCTCAAGCTCAGAGTTGCAAAGAGACAGCCTCGAAACCTTAGGGATTTAGAGATGATCGGAAAGAGGAGTGGACCAACATTCCTCCTAAAATGTGCGCAAACTTGGTCATCAATTACAAGAAACGTTGACCTCTGTGCTTGCAATCAAGGGTTTTCACCAAGATAAGTCTTTTTTGTTAGGGGTTCAAAAACTATTTCAGCTCATTATTGGTGACTTACCACCCCTCCCATCGTTAGCCCCCCTCACATCCTCTCTAGCACAGTGTTCAGCTTTGCGATTGTCACATCTTGCACTGTCAGCATTAGGCCAATGTTATTCATTAGACCCAGTACCCACACACTACATTTGGAAATGATACTGTCCCGAGATTCGTCATTTCTTTGTATTGGACAACAAAATCAGTGAGGGGTCAAATAATTATTTCCTCCACTGTAGCTGGTTAGTTGCAGCTCTGACATCCTTCATAAAGTGCAGGGCTGTCATTTATATAGAGTATGCCAAGGTCCTGCCCATGGGCCCTTGCTCTGTTTCATGTTACCCTATCACCCACCCAGAAATCACAGAAAACCTCCTCTTTATATTGTAACAAAAGAAATGTTGCCATGCATCAGGTCTTCTAACACAATGGTTTTGTGTCCTTGTAACCAAGTATTCAATTAGCAGAACAGGTTTAGCAAGAGCTTAACCTGCAAACAGAGGAATGTGTTGCCATTGCCAAACCTTTTCCCAAAAATCCTTGTGGCTGAGCTTTCTTTCTTCTTCACTACTTGGTTGCTGACTGCAACAGGCATGAAATGACTAACGTGTGTTTCGTGTGGGCTACTTGTCACATTCGTAATTATTCCGCACACATATTTCTGTAATGACCAATTCTCTGTAAGCGCAGGTTCAGGAAGTTGTTACTGCACAGGATTAAGAAAATGTAATCAAAGTCAGGATGAGCTCACTTGTTCTCTGGTTAAGCCCTGGGAGGTACATAAGCTTCCTTAGAGCTGAGTTAATGAGTTACCTTGACATTACCTGTAACACATTCACACAGCATCCTCCTATCCAAGGTATTTATAGATCACAACAACACGTAACAATATTGGGATCATGTGTTCGATGAGAACACATTCATTTCTGTTGACCATCTGATTACGGACTACCTGGTAAGGGGGGGGGGTAAAGGATATTCTAAACATAAACCTACTGTACCCCTAGTTAAGAAAGCTTTGCAAATAAATCAGATGTTTGGCTATTGTGAGGATGAGCACAAAAGTGGCTACACCTCGACATCCTACAGCAGTGGTGGGCAACAGAGTTGATATGGAGGGACTCAACATCACTAAAGGGCCGCACATAAAATTTTCAATCTATACTGACTTGAATAAGCATTTTTGAATGGAAACAATACAGCAGGTATAGCTAGAAGACATTTTTTTTAAATGGAATCAAAGGTTGTGGGCCTCAAAGATATTATGAAAAACTTTGAGGATATCTATGAGGCACATAACCTCTGATTCTGTTTCTCTCCTCCTCTTTCCGCTGTAAGAAGATCCCGGGAGATGATACCCTGTTTCCAAACAATCCTGTGGTCCATTTGCTACAAAACAAAAAATTATTTCTCTGCAGAGATTGAGTGGATGTGGATAGTGCAAAACTATTCTTATTTAGTGACTAGAGATGAGTAAGGAGATGCTCAAATGTGTGTGTGTGTGTGTGTGTGGTGTATTATATATATATCTCCAAAAGGCATTGGGACTGAACCCAATCAAGCCAAGCAGAACAGTTGCAGAGTTCAAGGATCAGAACATCTTTGATGATCTCTAATAGTGCCTCAATGCAGTTTGTGAAAACCGAGGTGGCAGTTTCCCAGGTTAGTACAATGTAGTTATGAATCAAATTTTCATAGCCAACATTTTATATATATATATATATATATATATATAGATATATATATATATAAATATATATATAGATATATATATTATATATATATATATATAATCTTTTTTGTTTTTTTTTAGCTTAGTGGGAGATTTTGCCACTATGATTTGTCTATTCCTAATTGTTTCGAGTAGATTGATTAATGTGTGTTTTCAAACACTCCAAAAGTGTGTGTCATTTTGCTTATTCCGTCTAGTTTTTGTTTGCCTTTAACATTTTTTTTAGACACTACTCTAGCATCATTCTTCTGACACAAGAATGTAAAGCATGTGAAAAGTAGCTGTAGGACTTTTCTAACCGTTGTCCTTTCTAACATGTTTTTTTTTTTTTTTTTTTTTTTTTTTTTTTTTGTGGAAAGTAGGTCAGAAATGTTCATGTCTAGCCAAGGAGTCATTACAGAGTTTTTAATATTTGTTCATTGTCTTTTACAGTTTGAGATCCTTCTCTGCGTACAAGATGTTGACGATCCAGCTGTGGATGTATGTAAAAAGCTGCTTGGAAAATACCCCAACGTAGACGCCAATTTGTTTATAGGTAAGTGCGGTACTGCACATTTTAGGGTGATCCAGTAGATGGTTTTTCTCCTATTTGTGCCATGTTAAACAACAAAACCTTGTATTTTTCAAGCACAGCATGTGTGCTAATATATTGGTGTGCTAATGTATTAGCAAGTAGCTAATATTTCTTCTTACAATGTTCCTTACTATGAAAGATGACCTTGGATTTTGGTTCTGGGCGTGTTCTCATGGGACTGGATGTAAAAACTGACAATAAAAAGACGAGTGAACCACATGGAGTAGCATTTCTGTACATGTTCCTGTTCCGTAGTGTGTTTACGTATTTTCTGTAGGTCATGGCACAAAAGGGAGATTTCCTACTTCAGGCCTCCTACATGCCCAGTAAGACTTTCCTTAGTGGAGACATATTTATTGATGGCCTCCAGGAGTTCTTTCAGGGTGGGCTGAGGATCAGCAGGGGAACCATCCACATGGCACCAGCAGATGGAGTGAAAGAAGCTATGTAACTCCCCCACATGCAATTGCAGATATGTCCAGGGAGGTAGGAGATTTGGGTACAGAAGAGGGCAGTGGACCCTTGGAGCTGCTGTGTGCTGTTACAATTTGACAGGAGTTGTAATCCTTGTCCACTCAAAACTGAAAAAGATATTTTGATGATTGGTGTACTTTAAAGTAGCAGGGGTATCCCTTTATTTGTAAGAGAGAAACTATGATAATAAATAAAATTTTCTCTGTACCCGTACCATGCGGAATCCAGAGCACAAGATATTCTATACTTTGGAGCTGAAATAGCAGGATGTATAACAGAGAAGCTTTGTTCATAAATCACTCCTCTGTGCTTTGTAATCTAATACATAACAAGCTGCTACACTATAAAGGAAATTGCTTCACTGCTGTTCTTGTGCAGTATCTGATACCCGAATTCCAGGATTTCCTCATCACATGGAGATAAAATAGCAGATGAATCTTGTGTTTCTAGTATTTTGAAGATGGATAAAGAAGCTTGAGAGACCATGAACCATTTTATGTATAACAAAACTTCTTCATCTAGACTTTTAATAATTGTGACTGGTCATGGCAGCAAAGTTACTTGCAGGTTGTGCTGAGGAAGGGAAAGCTCCTTGACTTATTTCAAGATGCATCAAACAGCAGTGTTTGCATTTTCTGGGATTCTGACATGCAAGCAAAACATAACTGGCCCGCGAGACCCGCCAACAGCTGAGCTCCAACAAAACTGCCTGGCCTCATCAGGCGGCCTCTTTCCTGCCAGTAATGAATTTTTCATCGCTCATGCTACACACTTCCATTAAATGCTGTCAGTCTAACTGAAAAATTGGGGCATGTAAAAACGCTTTAATAAGACGTCCTTCCTGACTAGTTCTCTATTCATCTATTCAGAATATGTTGTGAAGGCATGAACAGTGTTCAGTTTTCTAACATACATTTCTGTATTTGGTTTAATAGGGTTAGTGCAATATTTTATAACCTTGTTGGGTTTTATAGTCAGGGGGCTCTGTTTTAGGGCCCATTCCCACTATATGCATTTTTTAAAGGCATGCATTTTTTTATAGGCATGCGTTTCCACATATATGCAGAAATGCATGCGTTTTTTTACATTACATATGCGTTTGCGTTTTGCATTTGCGTTTTTAAAACACAACACATATAGTGTGAAATGGCCCTGAAAGAGGTTTTTTTTGTTCACACCTTGTTTGCTGATACTGGTGTAGCTGGAAAGCTGCCAGTTTACTGCTTCCTTCTCAACTGTGGGGCAGACCCAACATGTCACATTTTCCCATGATAGTCCACTGGGATAAAAGGGGGGCATCTGGTGGGTGATTGACATCTAACTGCCCAGAGCATGTCATTAGCTTCTGCACATAGCAGACCTGACGTATCATATCCCCCTATGGTCGTTCACCAAGATAAAATAGGGGCATTTGATGAGTGATTACTTGCCAATCACCAGGACCAAATTTTCAGTTGACCAGTTGCACAGAACGGCATTGGTTTCAGCCACCTGTAACAGTTCTTGGTTGCACAGGGTGGGTTTAGAATTTATCTGTTGCCATAAAATAATTTAGCTGGCTTTCTCTATAGTAAAACCATGTTGCTAAGCCTCTACGGCTAGGAAAGGATTGAGGCCCATCAGGTTTTTCGACATCATTCTATACATTTTTTTCTGCTACATGAGAAGTATTTTGACTATATGTCTTAAACACCTTTTTCTGCTGAAAGTTATTGTTTTGTGCGTCTAGAATATTAAATAAATTGAAATTTCCCCATCCACTTAATCTGACATAACTATTTTTAAAAGCCAGAAAAAAATGCCAATATTATTTTGCCTTAGGCTGACCATGCTTAGTTACGGTTTGGGAAAACATGACTGCGGTATAAAAATGACATTGCAGCAGTGTAAATGCACATGGCTGCTGTCATTTTTGGAATATCCAAATGGTAACTTAGGTTGTGTGTCCACTGCTTTTTTTTTTTCCCCGCGGTGGACATGTCCCATACTGATGAATGTGACAGTGTCCACTCTGCGTCATCTAAGCCGTGTGCCCGCCGTGCTGTTTTAAAATTGCAGAATGCCACATCTGTACTGTGCGGTGCAACCAGACATACGTCCATTGATCTTCAGTGTCTTTATGTTAATTATAGGGTGTGCTCCCGCTGATACGGCGGATATGTGCCCTAAGCTGTGGACAAATTACCCGCTGTAAATCCACTCTCGAATCGGGGAAGAAGCAGTTTACGCATGGCCTAAAAGGTCACAATACCTTTCTTACTATTGATTTTTCTGTGATAGCACATTGGAAAAATCTGTAAAGAACAATCTATCCAGATCTGTGCAGTAATCCAGACTTTGTTCGGAATCTTCCTGTAATGAAGACCAGTCACTGCTGAAATGTTTCCTTGTTCTGAGTGGCTGGTCTTGTATCTGCCCTATCCCCATTAGTGTTTTGCTGGCAGCTTTTATGACCTGGACCTGTACTAAATTGAGAAACCCTGCTAATTTGTTCACTGTTGTATTGGGCAGTGCAAGCAAAGAGCATGCACACAAAGAGTTAAGTCTACTGTAATGCTTGCAAAAGTGCTTCTCTGCTTTAATAACCAATGCACTCAAGAAGACAATATTTAATAAGCAACAGTGTGATGGGTCAGCTGTCTTTAAGTGTACTTCAAAATTGCAAACTTCCTTTTTTGTTTTCCTACAATACTTCTATCCAGTTGTCTTTATGTGGGTGAATAAATGTGTACATAAGATATAATGTTAATATAGAGACAACATGTTCATTTGGGCTTTTTCTCTTATTTATAGTGATTGATTGATTTGCTTTTTTCAATGTTTATTTTTATTGTTCCTCAATGATCCTTTTTTGTTTTTTCCTCCTCATTTAGGTGGTAAAAAAGTTGGCATTAATCCGAAGATAAACAATCTAATGCCTGGATACGAACTTGCAAAGTATGACCTCATCTGGATTTGTGACAGTGGGATTAAAGGTATGTTTGTGGTAGTGCATTTCTTAGGATCTGTCAGCAGTGAAGTGGAAAATTGCTTAACCTAAAACACAAGATATTTCTGATTTTATTATTTAAATTGAAATAAATGAACTTTAATAAAGTGACAATAGTGCTCAGGAGTAAAAATGTCCTTGTCCCTTATAACATGTTGCCTCTCAGTTTAATTTAGAAAGGCTATTGTAATTGTTATTGTTTTAAGTCTATTTTTTCATCATCGCTGGAGTCCCCGTAGAACCCATGCTGGCACTGCTGTTACTTTCATCGGCTTTATGAGGCCAGCGGGATTTGATAAGATCTATTTATTCTTCCATATCCTCTTAGTACATAACATGGGTTGGCTGTTGTGTAGACAAAGCAACATCCAAACCTCAGTCAACTTTCTTGTTTTAATGCGTTATGCCTCTAAGGGGATACTACAGTAAAAGAGGAAACTTACAAATGGAACTGTTGGAACAATTCATTAGATGTGAAATGTATCTGTAGATGCATTTTTATGTTCTTTAAAAAGTCTGTAAAAATTCCTTTTCATGCTATTTTGTATTGTATAATTAAGTATTAATATAGTTCACGTCTATTATGCAGCTATGTACTGGCTATATTCTTTCTGTATTATGGGCAAATGGCATTTTTCGCCTAAAATCACATAGTCTGCCCATTTGGTGCTCCAGATTAACAACTGTGCCTACGAAGATGTTTCTCATAGACTTAACATGGGCGCAATTGGCAGATTGACATCTACCTGCAAACAGTATATTTGCAGCCCGTTGTGTTTTTATTAACGCACACGTTTTCATAACGAGAAAACTGTGTTTTCTCAGTAAAAACTGTTACCATTCACACTGCATGCATTGTGTTTTTAAAACAGTGGTGTTTCCACATGCACTTTTTATGCATTTTTGAAACACAGATGTATTGTGTAAAATGCATGTGTTTTTGTATATATGTGTAAACACCTGTCTTTAACAAAATTCATATAATGTAAAAGGGCCCTAAACCATTTCAGTTACACAACTGCCTTGGAACCAGTTGTTTGAACTTAGCCTTACACAAGTAATCTTGTGTGTTGTCACAGCTACAGTTTAAATTGATGTTTCACCTTAATGAGTATTTTAGAGGTGCATTTAATATAAAAAGTACTTTGAGTTTAGAAAAAAATAGCAAAGAGGTTTTTTGTGCTTTCAAGTTCTTCTTTTCACAACAAGGACACTTTGATATCCTAAATACATGTTGTCAGACAGTACTACTTATTTTTTAATTCATTACAAAGAACACCTCTCCTTCTGTCTTCCCATCTGTATTAAGATAAAAGTGGTATAGTGTCATGCTAGTTTTATATTGTGCTATCTATATACAATGTTTGCTCATGCTGCCACTTGACCATTTTCTAACTGGAATCTTGTATTTTTATGGCAGTGAAACCTGACACATTGACTGATATGGCCAATCAGATGACAGAGAAGGTTGGCTTGGTCCATGGACTTCCTTATGTAGCAGACAGGCAAGGCTTTGCTGCTACGCTAGAACAGGTAAGCTATGCTGGAAGAATGATAAACATTTTGTGTGTTGATTGTGTAGCTCTTTATATTATGTGGACATCAGTATTGTATTTCATAATACACAAAGCTATGCAACCTGGGCTTTTCTTAAAAATATTTAACTGTGAAATATTGTAGCCCCGCTTCTTTGCATCTTCTACTCGTTGTGTCCTTTTGTTAACTGGTCTTGGGTTGAAGCTGTTTTGTGCCCCCAGCTCCTCCATACAGGGAGTGCAGAAATATTAGGCAAATGAGTATTTTGACCACATCATCCTCTTTAT
>CM070032.1:117292391-117312224 GCA_036250615.1 Ptychadena robeensis | reverse complement strand
TTGGACAAACTTACAAAATCAGTGAGGGGTCAAATAATTATTTCCTCCACTGTATGTTATGTGATCATAACAATAAATGCAAGTACAAGGTTAAGGTTGGTACGAGCGTTCGTTTTAACCCCCAACCAAAAACTTCTAGCTTGATTGGAAGCGGTGCTTTTATTTATTTATTTATTTATTTATTTATTTTTTGGAAGCGGTTCTTAATTGCAAAAAACATATTTGATAGAAAAATCTAAAGATTTCCAATAGCAACCCTACAGTTTCCTTTAATGTGCAAGGTGAATAGTCACAGCTGAAGGTTAGGGTCACACGGTCAGGTGGGAACTTACTGTTTGCAGCTTCCAACCAAACCTAAAACTTAAACCATGGAGCAGATGCAAAATGTCGTGGCTCATCCCCAGTTGCCCTTGGGATGAAATGGGTAAAGGAGGTAGGAGGTTACAGCGACCCGCACAAAATTTAGGTTGCAAGGCGACACAGGATAGGTTTAGAGCAATGTCCCAAACACTTTGTGCCTGGGCAGAGGATAGAGTCAGTCTGGACATGAAATCTGAAAGTCCATGCATTGAGCTAAAGGATACATAAGAGACAGTTTCTGACAAGGAAGGGTCTGCCTTCTGAAGTGATTTTATTTTTGGGGAGAGTTGAAACCCTTTAACATCTGACATTAGAAAGTTTCCAGAAGGTTTTCACATTGGTGCCAATAGAGCCATGGTAGACGCAGTTGTCCAGCGAAAAATACCTACCTACATATAAATGTTAACATTTATTTGATTCCAGTATATAGAGAACACCGGAAAAAACTATTATCCATAAGCTGAAATCTATAATTGTATTTGATAATTTTCTGATTCTCCTCCTTATTGACATGCAGTTTGAAGTACAAGCAAAGGTTGAACTTATTTTTAACACTTGAAAATCCTCCGCAAACACTGACTTCAATGGGCTGAGCAGAAATGCTCCTAGGGTGTGTAGGAGAAATATCAAGGGTGGAGCTGGGGAAACGGAAAATGATTTCATATCTGAACTTTGCAACCATCCTCTTTATACCTAAAAACTGAATCATTTACTGAAGTATGTTTACAACTGCAGAAGAGTCACACCTGTTTGGCTTGCAGTGTTCCTTGCATGTCATGGACCTGTCACCTAAGTCAAAGCCTTTGTACATGATTCCATTAAATTACCCTTAAAGCCCAACTCCAGGCAAACCTCTAAATACACTAATGAAACCAAACGGGCAAATGGCCTGCTAGCCAGAAGATTTGCATTTTGGTCTTCTCAGTATGGAGATTCACACTTGTCCCTGTTACTGAACAGTGAAAAAAACCTCTCCTGTCTCAATATGTTTCTCATTAGCACATGGACTCTACATCACATCTAAATGCCATACTGTGCTGCTTTTCTAATTCTCAGTCCAGGCTTTGAGGATTGAAAAACAATGACACCAGATGAATTTGAGTTTCTAACCTGAAATAAAATATGTACATGATACAATAAGAATATGAGTTTACTGTAAATTAAAGTTTAGAGTACTAAATAAATGTGGAAGCTGGATACCGGGTTTTTAGGTGTTTTAGGGAAGGATGTACATTAGAGGGATTTAAAGGGGGTTTGCATGAGACTGCACTGTTTGGGATACATCATACGATTTGCCTTATGGAAGTAGTGCATCACTGCATCACTTAAAGAAAACCATCCCTATGGTAAAACATGGTGGTGGCAGTTTGCTGGATAGGGTTGCTTTTGGAACTGCAACTTTAGTCAAGGTGGAGGGAATTGTAAACACTTCCAAAATCTTCAGGACTCCTGCTATAAAACATGACCTTCATCACATATACAAATCAACAAAACAATGGATTCACAATAGGAAAATAAATGTTTTGGAATTATTTTGAAAATCTGGACAGCGTAATTGATCGCGGGTCAATCGAATGGTAATCAATGTGTACCACAAGGACACACAAATTCCCGTTCAATGGGGACCCGGTTTCCCTGTGGTCCCTTGAGTCTCTGCTTCTCCCCAGCCAGTGACCGGCTGAGGGGAAGCAGAGAGAGAGTCAGCCAGCCTGCACGCCCCCCCCCTCCCCTCTCACAGACGTGTTGGCCCCAGCCCTCATTCAAAATAATGAATTTTGACCAAGGTTTTCCATCATGTTGGAAACCTGTTTGGTTGAGTTCCTTCAAACAGGATCCGTTTAACATCGGGTGTTGCGAGCGTGCACGGCTCCCGATGTTGCTCTAATCTGTTTCTTCATCGAGCCGTGTATGCCCAGATTCCAAACCTAAATCTGTAGGGTGTCCAGATATCGCATACTGACTGCTACACAATATGATCGAATATTGTGATTACCATATTTTTCTGACTTTAAAACAAACTTTTTAGTATTAAAATCAAGGGGAAAATGTCTTATGGACCGAATGTGTTAAAAACATTTTTTTTTAGATCCAATCATCTTGAGAGCAATAACTCTGCATCCCAGGTGGCTGAAATGTGTCCCATTACCTCCAGCTAAGCCAATAAGCCACTACCAAGAAGGAGATACTAACTACATTATGAAGAGACAGTTTACAATTAGATAGCATTAGATAGAATTCTGCATTGCACTAAATGCATTTTGTGACCGAATCATATCTCGTCCCATATGTAAATAGCTGCTAGTTAAGTTGTTAGTGCCAGATTGTAAAATGTGTCTCTTTATAAGTTGATCAGCATGTTCAGAGAATGTGTACAGCTAGTGTATAGACATATGGTAAAGTTTCATCCCTGACACTCTGCTAAAACTAAAACCTCCTTCCTGACACTGGCCTTTTGGCTTGGAATATAGAGTAAATACTGCATGGTCCAGCCCTGCCCATTTTGTTGGAACATTCTGTATATTCACTGTATATGTGAATGTCTGTGTCTCTGATTGTTTTGGATGGGTTTTGTATTTTTTTTGTTATCTTCTCTCCTAAACTATGGGGTGTGTCTTATGGTCCAGTGCATCTTATAGTGCGAAAAATTCAGTAATTCAAAATGTACATCAATAACTATATCTAAATTTTTTTTTATTTTAATAAGAATGTACATTGAATATATGTATCTAATTTATTAAGAGAACTATTCCTACAGCTATACAAGTCAGCAGTTTAGATGAACATAAAACAGTAGATACAATAACTGCAGCTATTGGGAGTTTCCCCCATAGAGAGCTGTGACATCAGCAGGACATAATCAGAATTAATGGATTTGTGAATAGCCAATTAGAACAGTCAACTCATGCTGATGACTCAAAGCTGGTTCTTGTGTCAGAGTTCATTAATGGTCTTGTGACTATACAGTTCCATGACGAAATGGTTGGTAGAAGAGAGAAAGTATGAATGGGTGCAGTGTGCCTGATAAGCTGAAACCACACCAATCTAAACATTCTTTGCTGCAGCAGTTTCTTTAACTTACTATCCTGAAGTTCACAATAGCTTCCATATTCCAGTGTTCCATTGAAATGTTTTTTTGTGCTTCACCCTCCTCCAGCATAAAATGTACACTCTTTTATTTTCTTCTGCAGGTAATGGGATTTATTTAATATGCAATTATTAATTGTGTAATTCAGTATTTTTATATTACTTTAAATGTTTTAAAATTTTTACAGTACAGATCACAAAGATTTTTACAGTTACTCATCACAAAGCAGCACCAGACCTATCTGTTCCATGATTGAAGTTAGATACTGTATGTAGATATATATGCACTTTTCAATGTGTAATCGAACAACTGGTCAGCAGATTTCACAGCTAATGTCTAAAGCAGTTAGGCAATTCTTTCCATTGGCTCCATCTTCATTAATAATATTATTGGGGCTACCTCAATAATTCATAGGTTCAATATTTTTCATCTAGGGTGCACAACAGTATTTTTTCCTACCCTTTGCTTACCCTGCAGCTTACAATCTTTTTGATAAGTTGATCAATTATTACGTAAAACAGACAGGAAAAAAATCTAAACACCAATTTTATAAAAAAAATATACATTTCATTATGTTTTATATTATATTAATTATAATTTGACAGACAAACATTATCATCCTCAAGAAGCAGTCGCTTTCTATTTTCTACTGGTGCTTCAAAAGACCTTTTTTTTTATCTGGGGTTCCCCTACCCAAAATTCATTTTGATGCAGCCCTCCAAAAGGGAGTGGGGTCTGTGAAAAGGGAGTGGGGGAAGAGCAATTCTTAGCTGGTTCTTCTACTACACATTTAATGTAGTTTGCATTGTTCAAAACTTGTTCTGTGAGAGACACTTACCTAGAGGTGCCTACTATATAATGAGGATTTGAAGACAATTCCCATAGGTTGGCTTAAATATCAACCTCCTAAAATGCAAGGTTTATTTGAAATGAGTCTAGATAATGAGGTGAAACCCTTATCTGTGCCACTTGAGAAGATATAATACGCTTTCTCTGTATCAGTAATAGCATTGCTTACATTTTCCCAGCAATTGTTTTATTTAATAAAGGCCAGAAATGACATAATAGCTCCTACTTTGCCAACATAGTTTCACTAATTACTTATGACCAGTCCTGGTTGGGGTACACAATGATGCAATTAATTCTTCATCTATCGGTAACTAAACTAGTCAATACCATGAGTACTGAATATTGAATTTGCTTACAGCACTTGCTTATCTTGCAGTAATCCAGGTAATTGATGAATGAGCTAAGTGAGTTCATATATTTTTTTTTTAACATGTGACGCTCATTGACAGTTTCCAGTTTCCTATTTCGTGTAGCATAGTGTAGTAGTAATAAGCCAGATTTTTTGTTACCGTGTTAGGTATAAGAACTGCATAAGTGCCTGCAGGTTCAGGCCTCTGTTGTTCTTACTTCCTCTTTGTGTTAAGGCCATCACTTAACCATCAATTAGTTGTTCATCTTCTCTAGTAATTCCACTAACCTTTGTTGTCCTCTGGTGGCCTTCAGTTTTGGCACTTAGCAATTCCATGATGAAACTAGACAGCCACACAACTGGATAGAACCCCTTCCTGTACACACGAGTGTTTCCCTTAAGCACCCTGACCTGAGTATGAAGGGAAGACTTATGCTTTAAAGTACCACAGGTAATGAGATACATTAGGCCTTATCCTAAACTGAAAAAGTTTATTATTAGAAGAATAAACTCCTCACATATCTACTGGGGATGTGTACATAGATGGGTTCCATTTGGTTGGTTAACTATCTTTAAAGACAGAGAGAATGATATCATCAGCTTTTGATTTAATATTCAAAGACTTTGCTGTCCTATTTTTCTGATAGTATATATTCTTATTCTGATGCTCATAGTCAACTTAATTCATTGGAGCTCAGCACATCCTGATCTTACCCAAACCACTCAATGCACACTATAATGATACATAGTATATAGTGTACAGCATAGAAGCTTATACAATGGGGGGGATCCTAAATACTTGTCATGCCCAGAAGTAATAGTAGTCGTGTGGGTCTTGCACCTCAAGCATATGCCTATTAGTACATACAACAGACATGCCTAAAGCTGGGCATACACGTCACGATTTTTAGTTCAATTTTAGTGCGATCATTTATCAAAATCGATCACGTGATCGGATTGAATAAAAATTGAAGCATGCCTAAAGCGATTGATTTTGTAAAAAATCGGACAGAAAAACGATCGTGCACGGATCCGTTCTGATGGATAATTTAAATAAAAAGCAAAGGAATCGAGTGCTGTTAGTTGTCTCGTGATCGTTTTAAGCGATCCATCTATGATTCTTGTGGAAATTACCTGTTTGTTTGTACCACACTTGTTTGTGAGCTGTTGGCCACTGGCCAGTTCTTCAGCTAACACCACTCCAAACCCATAAATGTGTGCGTGCGAGACATATTGAGACTTTCAGGATAGAATCGTCCAGGAATTGAATGCATGGTATGTTGCAGTTTGAGATCGTTTTCACAAATTAAAATAGATGCCGGAATCGGATGGGCGATCGGATTAAAAAACGATCGCTGGATAATTGGTACGTGTATGCCCAGCTTAAGGGTGACTAGTGTTGAAAACCACATGACAGACAAATTTCCATCATGGATAACCCTATTTCTAGAAAAGGACTCCTAGATGACCACCCAACTATCCAACCAGGCGCTCAATGTCTAGTCACTGTAGAACAACTTTCATTAATGCTGTGAAGACAGTGTAGTGCGTTTTCCTTTACTTGGCTTTGGAAGTGGCTCTCCCTGTGGACTTGCACGTCTGTGGACCAGAGGAGAGCTTTATTTAAAAGCCACATATGAGATCTGGAGTGTTGCTATGCTTTGCTTACAAGATAATCTATTTGATACACAATACAAACAAATGAAGGAATCATGTATGCATAGTCTTGGAACTTGAACTCATAGACTTTGTAGTTAAGGGTATCAGAGTACTATAGAAGTTACTGACCACAGGACAAGTTGTTCAACACCAACACAAAGGTAGTGATAGCACAGAAGCTATAGCAACTGTTTTCACTACATACCCATGTTTAGCAGAAGCCTAGCAACAATTGTAAGTGACAGCAAAGGTGGACATATGAGTCCAATTTACACAGAATACAAAATTCATTTCTAGGCAAACCAAGACAGAGTTGTGAATTTAAATGAGATGTTTACTGGACCCATTACAAAGGTTTTTTGTTTTCAGACACATTTCGATTCACTAGAAGAGAGGGAAATTCCTACATCTGACCATGCAGAAGAAAGACATAACCACTGATTCTACTATTCCTCCATCTAAAGTTAAACTTTAATAGGGCTTTCTGCAAAACAGGCAATTAAAACACAACAAGAAGCTCTTTAGAAGCTAAATTACCTAAACCAGCTAGTGGTAATATTCACTTTTAACCCAGACATTTCCACTGCAGCACTTTCCAATGCTGCTATTTTCTCTAAATCCAAGTTTTTTTTAGATCCATCCTGTTAACCTCCCTAGCGCACTGCTGAGGTCCAGATTTCTGTACCAAAAGTGCACCATAGACTTCAATGGTAAATTTTTCTTTATGTCGTAGGCCTGTAACTTCCCAAAATATGTCCGTACAAGGGTCCAATAGACATCCTGACTATAACAATGTTCGAAACAAACAATTATGTAAAATAAAAAAATGTTTTTTTAATAAAAATAATGAAAAAAACCCCACAAAAATTAGGACACAAAACTATGCTGCTATGTACTAAATATCGCCAAAATAAAGTCCCTGATGCCCCAGATGTTCCCATTTGCACATAAAATCACACCAGGGAAGAAAGGGTTACTGCAAATGGGCACATCTGGGGCATCAGGGACTTTATTCTGGCGATATTTAGTACATAGGTGGAGTTTGAAAGCAGTTTTCTACAAAGAAAACTGCTTTCATGCTATTTACTGTACAAATCTCCCTCCCACACGGCAGCACCTCGTCCAGTGCGATAGAAGCAGTTGGAGCGCTGGACGAGGTGCTGCCGTCCCTAACGCTAGGGCGGTTAATGGACAAGCCATACAATCATCTCTAAAGCTGGGAATCGACGGTAAGATTTACTGTCGATTCCAAATTTCGGCACTAGGAGCAGCGTGATGACATCATCACGCACGCCCGCTAGTGCCGAGAATCAGCTGGCATTTTTATGTGCAGCTCTATACTTCGGCTGGGGGCAGCCATCCCCAGCCGAACTAATGGGATCGGGTTAAAATTTACTGTCCTGTCGGATAACTGTGCGATCCCACAGGACGGCTGATTTTAGCCCAATCCTTGTTGCTGCATCCAATTTCTGCACGACCTGAGGGATCCGGGAGCGTGCACAGCATCGGATCGGTGGTAAGCTAGCCATACACGTGTCGGATTCCATGGCCAATTGATCACTCACCCGATCGATTCCTGCGATCTCAGCGGGAATCGGAGCTCCAATCAATCAGCCAATTAAGAGTATCCGATCGCTGCATACCACCTTGTCCCACGGATTCCTGGACGATTCCGTGTCCGATCGCTTACTTCCCAAATGGCAACTCCCCCTGATGTGTGCAGAATCGGATCAGAAAGACCAACATGTTGGTTCTCCGTCGGATCCGATTCTGAGCCCCCGATCAATCGGACGCGAACGATCGGACAAGGTGGGCTGCACGCGATTCCGGCACGATCGTTTCGCGTGCACGCGCCCGGAATCGATCGTGCCGGAATCCGGTGGGAATCCGACATGTGTATGGGGGCCTGTAGGATCGTGCAAGAAACGGAACGTCTATGCCCAGCTTTACCCATGATTTCTCTTCATAAGGTCACCATACATGGTGCAACCAATTTTAGTTTTACAAAATCTTTATAATAAAAGGACCTTTCTAAAATATGCAAAGTATCCAATCAATCTATATCCAATCATGGGGGCCTTGCAGACATAGGTTTGTAGATATAAAATAAATTATACAGAGAGATTGAAATATGTGTGGGGTTCTGTCAGCACATTACATGATCATTGTCTGGAAGATTATGATAATTCTTCAGTTGTCAACTAGTCTACCAATGAATGGGGGGGGGGGGCATTTGACCACTACTGCCTAATGGCAAAGAACAGTTTTAATTTTTTTTTATTTTGAAAAGCACATAACTACATATAAAAATGTAATGAATATAGGAGTCATATTTTCCCCTTATTCGTTCCCAAGGGGTAAAAACATACCCAGCAATAGCTGTTAATAAAAAAACATAACTTTTATACATATACCTCTACACTGTTATTTGTAATAATGAAATAAATTTTTTTTATTAATATTATTATTAATCATAAATATTATTACATTATTATTTTATTATTATTATTACATATAAAATAACAATATCCCCCAGCACTTTTATGTGTATATATATATATATACTCATATATATATACTCATATATAATATTAAATCAAATATTACACATAATATGTAATATTATAAAATGTAATGACTATATGGGTTTTATTGCCCCCTACATTCCTTCCAAAAGGGTTAAAACCTGACAATTGTCACTAATAAAAAAAAACACTTTTAAATATAACCCTTAAAACTTCTATATGTAATAATTTAATAAATGATTACATATAAAAACACCTGCCCGAGGAGATATAGAGTTAGAAGTTTGATGTTAAGAGCAGGATATGAAGAGTGTTTCCTCAAATAAGCTTTTAAAGTGTGTATTATTAAACACAGCAGTTGAGCTTTTCAGTTGTATAAATACAACTTCTTATTTTAATACACCTGTCCAAAGCTGGTATTGGGATATCTAAAACTTGGAAAACTTGGGACTAGCGTCCCCATCCAAACTAACAGCTGGCACACAAAGGGTGCCCGCCGATACTCTGAGGGACGGGGTGCAGCGTGATGATGCTCATCTGTCGGGACCTTAAATCAAGGTTATCTAGCTCACAGTACGCTGGCCCTCTGTTATCACAACTTCTGGTCCATTGACCATCTTCTGAGGGATCTGAGTTGTTGGTATCACATCCTATACATAAAATTTGGCTGATGCAATATTCATAACAACCTGACTTCCAGCCTTCACATATCTATATAAAGCAGGCACTTTGACTTAATAATCTAGCATTAGAGAACCATATGGCTTATGAATCTATGCTTTGTCAATGCACTTGGAGATAGCAAATGTTACATTTGTAAAACAATCAACAATGCTAGTAGTAATGGTGTTATTTTGGAAACCTAACATAACATAAGGTGAGAATCTTTTAAATAAAAAATAATGTAAAAGCTAACAATTAACCTTTTATTTAGTCTTTTTTGATCTGTTAAATATAAAAAAAAATCATATTTGTGCAATTGGAAAAAAATTATGATCCTGCCTGACTTCCAAAGAGCTGGAGATCTACCAAAAACTATGTAGTGCCGGGTCCTCTGCGATTGAACACAGGTAGACTTGATGGTTTAGAAAGTCCCTCATATTACATGGTTTTGGTAAAACAAAAAGAGATCTAAAGGAAATCTGACAGAGAAGTCTAAAGGTGTATGGGGATCCTTAGTGAGTCTTCATTTTATTGAAATCTCAAGTAGAATTATTACGCCTGCCCAGTTAACCCCTGTGAACTACATAACACCTATGTTATAAAGGTTATAACAGATAGAGTAAAGTTACTGAGCAGTGTCACACCAGGACAATACATTTGTTACTTACAGGCTCACCTGTCAAAGTAAAAATGTTTGGGGGTTTAGATGAACATTACTGTAAATTTAGGAATGTAGTGGCATTCTCTTGAAATACAAATTTTAAAGATTTTGAATACCGTTCCATCCTTTAATGTCTGTTTTAAAACTTCTCAACAGGACAAGCAAAGACTACATGAATCCCCTTCTACTTGCCCTTTCTGTACTAGTTGTAGGTCTTTGCTTATTAGGACAATATGAGGAGGTGGGGGGAGTTTTAAAAATTACTGTGGACTATTTTCTAGCTAAAGTTGCAATATCATTTTAGAAGCTAAGGTAGGAAGTGGCTGATGGAATGTCATCATAAAGATTAGCGAGCAATTTCTTAAATTTAAGGCTAGCTACTGTGTTCAAAGCAAATCAGTGGTAGGAAAACCAGGTAGGCCTTTAGGCCTAAAGCAGGGAACACATGCATAGATATGGGCTAGATCGATGGTCGCTTCAATCGCCATGTGCGCTCACGGCCCATATCATATGCGGCTAGCCCTGTTTTCAAGGGGGACCAATCAATCCCACTTGAAAACAAGGACATGACCGTAAACCACAGTCGATGTCCATTGCTTTGCAATCGGAGCTGGATGACACAGCAAAGCTCAAATCTCGAACGGCTCATGCTGAGCCACGTGTTTCCGGCTTAACTTATTGGCTTCATTTAAAAGTTGGGCGAATTTTTTTTTGATATAATGGTCTCCCTTACTACTAGTAACCAAACTTTGCAGGTTGATATTTACTTTGCAAGGATACCAACAGTTTAATCAGGCTCAGTTCTTTCTCGCTGATCTCAATTATATGTTTTCATTTTGTTGCTTCTTGACATGACTGCACTTAATTCTGAATACATAATACAAAATTCTAATTCTGAATACATAGTAACAAGTCAGGTCAATTAACCTGCTGCTAAGGCTTAGGTCTACCAACAGACTAGGCCCCTTAAGTTAAAGGAGGAGGATAAAGTAATGCAATGACCAGCACACAATGCTCATTTCGACAATATTTTTAGTTATGTTTGTTGTTATGCATTGTTTAAGCTGTTGCCAATATATAAAAAAGTATAAGGCCAAGTTGAAAATAAAGTCTCTGACCTTTTTAGTTTGGGTATGGGAGAAAATAGTGAAGACTGTACCAGTCATGAAATAGTTAAATGGCAACCTAGTTCCCATACCATAATTTAAAACTGGTGTATTTGTTTAACACAAATAGTGGTTGCATGAATTCTTTGTAACTATAATAGTTTCTACTGAATGATTTCTAGTGTTTGTGGGTTGATATTAGCATAGGTGGGGACATGCATGTATGTTATCTGCTTGGCTGATATGGTTCAGATGTTATATTCCATTTAAAAACAAATAGCGCCGATAGGTCAAATTACAAGAATAGATCTGCCAAACAGGAATTACAGGGGGTGTGATTAGCACTGTGACCCTATTCCACTACCAAAGAGCTGACTTTCCCAACTTTTTTTTAATACTAGGGATTAAGGACTTGCAAGCCAGTAAGAGGACTCAAGTCTCCTGTAAGAATCATTATGTAGTGCCGGGTCCTCTGCAATTAAACACAGGCAGACTTGATGGTTTAGAAAGTCGCTCATATTACATAGTTTTGGTAAAACAAAAGGAGATCTAAAGGAAATCTGACAGAGAAATCTAAAGGTGTATGGGGACCTTAGCCATACATTCTCAACAACTAGGCAATGTTGTTCCCTGCAGCAGCGTGATGATGTCATCACACTGCTGTCAGATATTGGCAGAGCTGGGGAGACAGCCGTGCTCTCTCCCCAGCTCAGCCGATGCTTTGCATGGAGACCCACGGTTTCCATGCAAAGCAACGGACATCAGCCGTGATTAACGGTCATGTCAGATATGCCAGTTTTTGAGCGGGATTGATTGGTCTGGGATGGTCGCATATGATATGGGCCAGATAGATGGCCGTGATCGTGCACGGCCCTTGAAGCAGCCATCGAACTGGCCCATATCTTCATGGGCGAACCCTGCTTAAGTATGCAAGACATCATTGGACATGGTTTAAAAATTTTTTTAAACTCATTGTTATGAATTAATACTGACTGTATATTGTACAATTCTGTACAACTCCAGTTATATGTGTGATGATTAAATCTGCTTTTAACTTAAAACCCCCATACACATCTAGATTGTCAGTATGGAGGACACTGGTGGTGATAGTCAGTATGGAGGACACTGGTGGTGATGGTCAGTGTGGAGGACACTGGTGGTGATGGTCAGTGTGGAGGACACTGGTGGTGATGGTCAGTATGGCAGACACTGGTGGAGATGGACAGTTGGCACAAGGCTGTAATGGATGGAAAGCCGTGCACTTAGTAGTAATACCCTTTATTAATAGGGTGAAAAGAATTTGCTGGGTTTTACCCTGCCACCAGATAACTGTGGCTGGACACTGGGCACACACAGTTGGCACAAGGCTGTAAGGGACGGAAAGCCGTGCAATATTTATTAATACCCTACAATAGGGTGAAAAAATCCCCTGGGGTAACAAAGTGCCACCAGATATGAGCACTGGCAGTAGGCACTGGGTAATATGTGGCTTAAACAATCACTGGCAGCAGCCTGGCATGCCAGCCAGCAGGCAACAGGGTAGCAAAAAAATAGCCCTAAAAGGGGCTTTTGGGGTCTTTTCAGGTCTCTGTCCTGACAGCAGAGTAAGAGCAATGAGGAAGAGTACCCTGTAAAAGAATACTGCTTAGCTAATAGTTCACTATGCAGCGCAGCAGCTCTCTGATCTGACTGTCTCCTTCTCCAGCAACATGTGAAATGGCGTCCTCTACTTGCTATGCTATAGGGGGTGGGATGGTCCGTGAGGTGGGGGTGCTGATTGGCTGGATTATGTCTGCTGACTGTGACTCACAGGGTCAAAGTTTAACCAATGTAAAAAGATAGGGGGCAGGTCGAATTGGCCATATGTTTGCGAAAATGCACGAACGCGAACATGCGATGTTCGCCACCAATAGTTTGCCGGTGAACAGTTCGGTCCATCACTATTACCTAATAATTCTGCACTCCCTGTATAGACAGGTGTGTGACTTTACTAATCAAGTCCAAAGAGGACTGATCTGAAGAAATAGACCGCAACTGGACACCTAGATGACACCAAATAGTGATGCAACTGGAAATTTAACTGCTTAGTACTGGTAAGTGCATTTCAGCAGAAGTACAGGTCCCCTGGCTGTTGCCAACATAAAAGCCAAAAATGCCTTTTTTCATTTATATAACCCCCCAGATTACATGTGCAAGCACACTCAGGATTTAAATGATTTTGCCAGGACACAGTTGTGGGATATGAAACTGTATGCAATCAGACACTGTAGAGTAGGGAAAGTACAGTAAACTTTAGCATACAGCATTGTAGTATATAGAATTAGGTACTATAGATAAGAAGCAATGTACAAAGGGAGGTGGTGTATAGTTGGGAACCTACAACAAAGTGTACAGAATGAAGGAGTGTAGCGAAATGAACATGCATTGTTGTGCACAGAACAAAAGGAACCTACAGCAAAGTGTACTGAAGGAGTAGACACCTGACAAAGATTTTTTTTCTAAAACATCCACCGCACATTGCCCATTCTTTTTTTTATGCTTACACTTGTATGCATTTTAAACATAGTAAAATACAATGTTTGTTTACACTTCAGAAAGATAAAGTTACTTCAAATGACTTAACCTCCCTAGCGCACTGCTGAGGTCCAGATTTCTGTACCAAAAGTGCACCATAGACTTCAATGGTAAATTTTTCTTTATGTCGTAGGCCTGTAACTTCCCAAAATATGTCAGTACAAGGGCCCAATAGACATCCTGACTATAATAATGTTTGAAACAAACAATTATGTAAAAAATAAAAATAAAATTGTAATAAAAATTATGAAAAAAACCCCACAAAAATTAGGGCACAAAACTATGCTGCTATGTACTAAATATCGACAAAAAATAAAAAGCTCTATGGTGCCCCAGATGGTTCCCATTTGCAATTGAACCCTCTCTAACCTGTGTGTGATAAAAATCACAACCAGGGAACGAAAGGGGTTACTGCAAATGGGCAACATCTGGTGGCATCAGGGACTTTATTCAGGCGTGATATTTAGTACATAGGGGGAGTGGATGTTTGAAAGCACGTTTTCCTACATACGAAAAACTGCTTTCAATGCTATTTACTGTACAAATCTCCCGACCGCCTCCCCGAGTGACGGTCATCACCTGATCACTCGGCAGTGGGGGGGAGGAAGACACCGAGCAAGCCGAAGAGCGAATGTCGCATGGGGACACGGGAGACATCGTGAGTATGCGTTCTTCCCAGAGCCCCGACTTGTACTGGACGGCAGCACCTCGTCCAGTGACGATAGAAGCAGTTGCGAGCGGCTGGACTGCAGGTGCGATGCCGTCCAATAACGCCTAGGGCGGTAATATTTAAACCCAACTAATGTTATTTTCAGATTTTAAATTAATCGCGAAAATGCTTTAAAAAAAATTTCAAATCACTTATATTATGTAAATTTAAATATTGACAAAGCCATAATGTGTTGAAATATTTGCAATTATATCTAAACATAATGTTTCAGTGCTTTTGACCAAAACCAAATGTAAAAGTGCCATGGCTCTCAGGTTACTTGGCGATATATTTGTGTGTGAGCTTAACCTTTTGTGTGGGATATTCACTAGACCTGTTTGTATACTTTGAACATTCTCAGTTCTTTTTATAGTTCCTACAATATTTTTTCATTTGACCGTAAAAAGCCTTTTTTTTTTTTATAAGTGAGGCAAGGAGACAATACATTATAAATTTTCAAATATTTAGTTATCTGCCAGTTGTTTACTTTGCAAACTGAATGGTAAATGTCAAAAGTCTGATACTTCTCCCTGACACCCGCCAGGCTTAGATTGACTCCTGGCTAGTATAGAGCAGGCAGCGCTAGTGACCCTATCAGCCTCTAAGCCAATTGGGACACCCTACTACTTATATCATGAGTTGCTTTTCTCTGGTGTTTTTCTTTGGGGACATGTGTGTTTTTTTTTGTTCATTCCTTTTTGTCATTTTTTTTACATCACTTTAATCTGAAGGCCATGACAGATATCAAAGAATGAGCACTTTATTTCTAACCTTCTATTTCATAAATTGATCTTTATATGTGTGATGCCTGTATGCTAGATTGAGATGGTCAGGAAGAGATAACATGTTTGTCCCAATTCCTTTGGGACATGCTTGTCCTGGGGCCCCCTAACACCTGTCTAATAATCATCACTTGTCCCATGAGATTAAAGCAGGGAACACACGGGTCGTTATTTGGAGCCATTCGAGGTCCCCTGCAGCAGCGTGATGACGTCAAATGGAAGTGTCAAATAAAATTACTGTATATACCTGAGTATGAGTTTTTCAGCACCTAAAAATGTGGTGAAAACATCACCCTTGGCTCTCACTCTAGTGCAGTTCCCACAGCTGATCTTTTCATACCATGCTTGATCCATTAACATATAGCATAACCATGAAACAAAAGCATTTACTAGGATTATTCACTAGTCAATCCTTTTTTCCAGGTTTCATAAGGCAAATTATGTATCTTAGCTTATATTCAGGTAGGCTTAAAATTGGGTATATACGGTTCTTTTGCAGATCAGAAACATTTATTTTTGCCCTTCAGTGCTGCCCTTCAAGGTCAAATTTGTGTCACATTGACCAATGTATTGCTCCAAACCTAAATAAGAAACAATGCTTTTTGGCTTCTATGACTCTAACTTTGACTATGAGATTTTAAAAACTTGAATCCTGAATGTATTTATTTAATGAATTACTTGGCTCCATGCTACAGTTTTCCTCTTTAATTTGGCTTCTTTGCCTGTGTAGGGGGCAGGACCATGATGTACAATACCATGCATTAGCAGCATGACTCATTTTGGAAGACCTTCAGCTGTCATTGGCTATAAAATGCTAGATCTGACCACATGGACAGCCAGTCACAGCAATTTATTTGATTAGTGAACAAGAAGGAATGTCATATTAAATAGTCAACTACAACTTAGTGGAAGCCAAGAACATCTAAATATGTTTTCAAGCCTGTATAATTAGAAGTAATCAGAGGACAGATTAAAACATAAACTAAAATTTTTAGTATCCACACAGATTTTAAATTAATACTTTTACAAGAAGGAAATTTTCAATATTCTGATAAGATTCATAAAATATTAAAACTGCAAAAAACATTGTTAAGTCATGCTTCAGTTTTATATCTGAGGTTTGATTTATTATTTTGCTTGTGAGCTTAAGGGCATATTAAGGAGCATTTTGGTGCCTGCATTGTTATGAATTATCCATCAGATGCTGATACTATGGCAATAGAGCGTATCAGTAAATATTTAATACACATGAAGACTTTTAATTAAATCATAATAAAGGTTTAAACAAACCCCATTCTGTTAACAGCCAACATTGATGTCAATGGTAGCTGAATTTCGCAACACAACTTGATATAATGTGTCAGTGCTGGCCATGCATCAAAGGGTGTTGCGTTACATACGTTAAATCTAATGGGTGTAAACGGGGCCTTTGTTAATGCTTCGTTTGACAACACCACTGGCCAAATTTTGTATTATCTAATTAAAAAATACATATCATCTAGTAAAGGGGGCTTAACAATACCAAAGCACACACAATATGTAGAATGTAGAGCTCAGAAGGCTCAAATACCACACAGAACACAATAAACTTAGGCTGGGGATATACAGCTCGATTTCTTTATAGATTCAAGCGCAATCAAGCACAGAGATTGATTGTGCTTGAATCTATTAAACATTTGAGCAATCCAGCCTTCCTTCGATCAATCGATCCCGATTGAAGGAGCTTTTTGCGACAGAGTTTCAACATGTTGGATGGGGACCCGTGGTCAGATGGCCTGGTAGTCAGAGTGTGTATGCCCAGCTTAAGAGACTACATTATTGTAGTTTAAGAGCTATATGACATGGTATAAGCTATACATAACTATTTGGTCTAATTTCGTCCATGTGAACAATCATATCTGCTTATTTTCATAAGCTAGTGGATGTTCACACAGCACATGTTCTGTTTTTTGGAGAAGAGCAGGAGAAGAACAAGCAATTGACACCCCAATTTGTCATTCCCCATAGAAAAAAGCATGTTTTGGGCAGGTAAGTCATTAAGTGTGCCAGTCAGATGGATCTCTAAAGCCTGCCATAGACACCTCGATCTATGGCAGACCTTTAGCAGACGGATTAGAGCGTGGTGACGTCACCACGCTCTAATCAGTCTGCTACATGTTGGACGGCAATCCTGTGTCTTCCACTGACACACAGGACTGCCGTCCGACTGGCCAATTAACAGGGAGGGGGAGGAGACTCCCCCTCACTGTTTACAAGCTGCAGCTGTTAGAAGAGCTGTTTGTAGAGAAAAAATACCGGCATGACGGATCCGTATGCGACCCGACTTGCCGGCTTTTTTTCTACATAATTCAAGGTGGACTCCCACATAGTTGTGGCAGACCAACCTTGATGTGATCGGCAGGAGCGCACACGCAGGTTGGTCTGCTACAACTATGGCCGGGAGTCTGCCCGTCTATGGGGGGCTTTAGTCACCAATCATGACAGTTGTAGAGAAGCTAGATATTTGCCCAATAGCTCACTTTAGGCAAAAATTTCCTAGTGTGTGCATAGGTCGATTTATATTGAATGAGGCTGGTAGTCCCAATGGTGGGGTGTGTAGTTACTGAGGCTGACAATAAAACCGACATCTATAGAAGACCCCTCAAATCCTAAGGTGAGTCTTCTTGCTCCATGCATACCCATTGTTTATGTGGTGCATAACAGCACGTCAATTATTCTGGAAATTTGTATTGCTTTATAGTAAAGAGCCATACAGCTTTGCCACCCCATGCAAATTTGAGGAACGCTAATCTGAGCTGTGAGAAAAAGATATAGGGAATATGAACAAACCATTTCATATTTAGCCTAGTGTAAATTTCTAAAAAGCACAGAATGGGCAATCAAGGTGAATTTCGTTGTAATTTTCTGCCCTCCTTTGGCCCCCGAACACATACCCGCCATGTTAATAAAACTGAGAATTTTTTTTCCACAAAAATCCTCTTGGACATTGTCTTATTATCTTTTGGGAGACACCTATGTAATTTCCTGTCAACAAATAACTTGCTGGTTGAATTAAAGTAAATTTAAGTCAAAAGTTGCCAGGTGTATGAATAATTATGGGCTCCACTGTATACTCCATTTTCTATTTCGTATATATTTATACAAAGTCAATATTGTAAATATTGTAAAAGAGATCTTGTCTTTATTAGGATGTAAAATTGATCATACATGTTCACATTTCTTAAATGTTCTTTACATTTTATAGACATACAAGTCACATATTGCTGGGGGCATATGTATTGGACCACTATTGATCATTGGTGTCTTATAAGTCCCAGGAGTTCTAGGCTCCAGTTTTGGGTGGGAGAGATTCCTTCTTCCTTTCCCTGTTTTCACATGGCCATTGCCATGAGGCTCAACTTTAAGCTTAGATGCACCCTGTTTCCTCTTATCATCCTTGAGATGTTTTTGCAGCTTAATTGGTGTCCACCTGTGGTTAATTGATTGGACATTATTTGGAAAGGCATACACCTGTCTATAAGGTCCCACAGATGAAGTCAAAGAAATTGTCTGTAGACCTCTGAGACAGGATTGTCTTGAGACACAAATCTGGGGCAGATTACAAAACCATTTCTGCTGCTTTGAAGGTTTCAATGCACGCTCTTCACCAGGCCAATACCATCCCTGAAATTAAGCATGGTGGTGGCAGCATCATGCTGTGAGGTTGTTTTCAGTGACAGGAACTGGCAGTCAAGATAAAGGGAAATATGACTGCAGAGATATCCTGGATGAAAACGTGCTCCAGAGTGCTCTGGAACTCAACCTGTGGCAACGATTCATCATTTAGGAGGATAGCAACCCTAAGCACATAAGATATCAAAGGAGTGGCTTTAGGACATTTCTGTGAATGCCCATGACTGGCCCAGCCAAAGCCCAGACTTTAATCCGATTGACCATCTCTGGAGAGATAAAATGGCTGTGCACCGACACTTCCCATCCAACCTGATCCAGTTTGAGAGGTGCTGCAAACAGCAATGGGTTAAACTGGCCAAGGATATGTGTGCCAAGCTTGTGGCATTATATTCAAAAATATTTGAGGGGGACCTTGCAGGCACAGCAAGATTTCAGTTCATTATGGTGTGTTACCAGCTGTTTTCTTGGTGACTATGGTCTCAGCAGCTTGAGTGTAGTTTTGGGTTGCTTTTTCACCGTTCTCATGATCATAGCAACTGCACAAAGGGAGATCTTGCATGACATTTACAAATTATAACACCAACTATTGTCACGTTCTCACCAAGATATCTGCCCAGAATTTTGAAACCCAGTTTAGCCTTATGTGGTCTGCTCTTTTTGGGCTTGGCAATGGTAACTGTCCAGGGGTTGTTACTCTTTCAGGGACCCAGAAATCTTCATGGTTAATAGGGGATCAATTCCTTATTTCTATTATTGCAATGCACACAAATCTCTGACTTTTGTGCACTGGGTTTGAGAGTTTATGTTGTTATTCTGTCATTTACAGCTACAATAAACAT
>CM070032.1:117266769-117282267 GCA_036250615.1 Ptychadena robeensis | reverse complement strand
GCCAAAAGGCCGAGAAAAGGGGCAAGGCATGTTTGTTTGCTTTTGCATTTCCTATTCAATGGAATTGCATACGTGAGTGGACAGCAAAATACTTCATACTACAAAATACATATTTTGAAAAATGCACTGCATTTATACCAACACCCAGAGGGTCAAACATTTACTCCCTATCTGTAAACTTCTTTTGCATAAATGAGAAATGTCTTCATATCCTTTTTTTTTCTAGGAATTTAGCAAAAAAGCCAGAATTTCTTATCATAGTAGAAAAATCTATTAGTCATACCAGATGTTTTAGAATGATGTTGTTACGGTCCACTCCCTTCTACATTATTACAAGCATGCACAGACAAATGATCTATTTGTTTACGTGTAGATTTGAAAATAGGTGATCAGATCATATCATACAGTTTTGATGCCTATGTTTAGCTTATAGTGTATTTAAAGCTAAGAAAAACAAATATATTGCAACTTACTAGTCCTTAGATGGTATTGTCTGAATTAGTCTTCCTTATTTTAAATTTTCACCTGGTGGAGATATTTAACCACTCATGGACAGCAGCATTGCCAGGCTGTGAAGAGAACTTTACATAGAAAGCTAACAAAAACGTACTCCTGATTATCATTTTAACCTCTTGGGCGTTACGCGCGTGGAGGTGCTGGAGTTGTGCTGGGAAAAGGCAGACCTGTACACACCGATGCACAAAATCGTCGGGGGAATCTGGCGGACAGGTAAGTTTCTCCTGAGTTAATTTGGGCTGAGTTTCATAATGGACGCCCAGGAGGTTAAGCAGTTTTCTTCCTTTGAAGTTTTATTTGAAAAGTAATATCTTTGTTTGGCTTCCAAGCCCCACACCATAGAGCCATGGTTTCCATGCACTGCACTGATGATAGCCAAGGAGCCTGAAACAGCTGTATGCAGTTTGGAATAAATGGCTCTGTACCAAAAAGGCTATATTTGCACTGTACACCAGCGGTTTCTGGATGTGCATCTGGCTGATGGGGCGAAAAGGAATAATTTGCATGTCTCCGTCCACTGTCCCAAAACGAGGGCTTCCACCTAAAGTTTTGGGATTTGTGCTGGATTGGGCCATGTAAATACCTTCTGTTTTAAGAAGGCTTGATTGTGCTATGCACTGCTCGAGTTGAGGGCTTTTTGATTCCTTTCATCCCTTCTCACCATAACCTTCACGGGTACTTCTCTTTATTTGAAAAGTAAAAAAGATTATTTTCTGGTTCAACAAATAATACAGCTATGATAACACATACGTTATTGGATAAATTTTTGAATGGAGTAAAGTGGTGCGAGCATATTGGGCAGAATCTTTTTTTCTACCCTTGAGATACCAGGTCAAAAAGTAGGTGGTGCTCTAAACTGAAAAAAATTAATGAACACCGACCACTTGTTTCAACCACAAGTATATTAAACCAAACACATAGGGTCCCCATACACCTTTAGATTTCTCTGTCAGGTTTCCTTTAGATCTCCTTTTGTTTTACCAAACCTGTGTTTAATCGCAGAGGACCCTATACTACATAGTTAGATCTAAAGGATATCTGACAGAGAGATCTAAAGGTGTATGACCGACTATAGACATGCAGACTGCTCAGTGATTTTCAAGATAGTACTGTCATAGAATGTCACTTGCAAGAGAAGTGAAATACATCAAAAGAAGTGCAAAGCATATCACCACTGGACTTTGGCGCATTGGAGACACCTTGTCTCTCGAATGACGAAACGCACTTTTCTTTCTGGCAATGGATCATGCTCTAAAATACAGTCATATATAAATCAATAGAAACACTTAAAAAAAACCCATCAGATACATGTATAATTGTCTGAAACTTTACAACCCAACTTATAGTGTCTCTTTTCATTTCAAAATTCAGGAGAAAATGATCAATGTTCAACCCAATTAAACAAATTACTTTACAGAACAGAATAATCGGTGTATGACCACATATGTTCTGCAACTCAGAACTAGATATTCAATACCACAGTTACATCAGAGCTTACGCATTCTCAAATATGAACCCTAGTCTTTCATTGTGCTATAAGGCTCCTCTTCTGATTTCACAACAACCTGTGAACTTCTAACAAACCTTTTCTGTAAATAACTCCCTCATTTCTTTTTATGAGATTCAGTCTTTTTTAATCATGGAGCTCAGCCTTAGGTATGTGTTTTCCCATTCCATCATCCATCCCCCCCCCCCCATTAAGCGATTGCTCGGCGGGAGGTCTGACAGAGAACCTACACTTTACCTGCTTAGCGGATGCTGTGTTTCACAGCGCTGAGCCCATTCCGTTGATGGGGGTGGTTACATGTCCAGCGTTAACTATGCTCGGCGAGATGTCTGAACACAGCATTCCCCCAGCCAGCTAAGTGTTTTTGATCCGTCGGGGGGACCCGACAGATTGTCCCCCCTATTCTAGTTTCTTGTTTAAGAAAGCAATGCATGGCACCCTGTTAGCTGTTACTGGTTATAAAACAAAAAGGTATGTCATGGAAATAGGTTATATCAAATAATTTTATGCACATGACCAAGATCTGCCAGTTTGGTTATGACATTGTGTCTCTTCTCCAACATGCTACTAAATTATCCCCCAATATCTACTGGAGCCTGAAAGAGAAGAACTTCTGTCTCCTATTTACTGTATTCGTTAATTAGAAGTCTATTGTTTTAAAGTATACCTTTAAGCTAAAATAATGTTTTGATCTGATGATGATGAGAAATTATTTTAAGAAGTCCAGCAGGCACAATCCTTTAGGTCAAGTTTAGGGGTGGGCAAACTTTTTGACATGTGAGACACAATGGCTTCTTAAATTTGATAAAGAGGTGGGGCCAAGGGCCTATAATGGCTGACTCGCCATAGGTGTGCCACTTCCATGCATCTCCAGCATTACTAAAGATGGTGATGATAAATGGGCTGGATACAGCCCTCAGGGTTTGGTTTTCCCACCCCTGGTCTAGCCTATGGATAATATCTAGAAGGTGTTAATGTTTGCCAAGGGTTTTGATTTGTTTGTATGCCAGGAGTCAATGATTGGGCATCTAGTCATCTCAGAATTATGTGGGCGTTGTGGGATTTAAACTGATATCATTTAATGTATTAATTGCTACCTTGGACTTTATATATTAGCCAGTCAGAAAAGCAAATTAGGATAATTACTAACACAAATTATTTAGATGTGACATTATGAGATAGAAAGATGATCTTAATCTCTTGTAAATCCTTAAGCCTGCCATATGGGTGCCGACAGATGAGCTCCGATGAGCTCTGGAATGCAGAGTGATGACGTCATCACGCTGCATTCCCGGGCTGACGGAATCGGCCAGGCACCCTTTGTGTGCCGGCCATTACTTTTAATGAAAACGCCGGTCTTCATTGAAGGTAATGGCATCGGTTGGCATCGGTCAGAGAACATCGGACATGTCCGTTCTCTGGCCGGCCGAGCTGTGGGCACATGCCGATTGGCCGACGATTTTGCCACGAGTGAAATAGTGAAAATCATTTACTGTTATTTATTTTCTTAATTGCCAAATATGGCAATTTTGAATGTTTTAGATCAAATACATTGACTTATTAATTGATTATTGATGATGGTCTGCAAATATTTAATTTTTCACTTCTCTTTTAGCTGATGATAATAATAGATTTTTATATTTACCTGTACTTTGCACTTTGCTAGTCCCAGATATGAATTGCTTGTACAATACAAGAGATAGTGAAGAAAGAGAAAGTAAAAAAAGTTGCAATTGAAGAGCCTGCCAAAGAGATAGTGAAAAGTGCAGCAGAAGCATATTTAGTTAGGTCATATCGGGCCAATTCTCCTGGCGATAAAAATGCTGGTCTTCTGAATATGGCTGAATGGGCCTAAATAATAAACAAGTGGGAAATTGCTGATACTTGGAAAACAAGAGAGAATTTTAGGAATAAGATGAGCGTTACTGCAGAAGTATATGGTAGGGCTACTTGTGCATTGTGACTTTGAATGTGTATAGGTTGAAGGATACCAGCGTAGTCTGGAAAGGGTAAATGGAGAGAAAGTTTGTCAAGATTTTGCAGAACCAGTTTCAACATGTGCCATGGCGCTTTCCCATGTAATGACATGGGAATGCGCCATGGCACATGGGGAAACTGGTTCCCCAATTTGGTCCAGTGGTTGGCATAGTAATAGTAAAAAATGTTTAACAAGTTTATCTGATCGTTTTCACTGTAGGTGCTTGCAATACAGCTATCACACAATGAATCAAATCAAAATTTATATTCTCTAGCCAAACACCAGAAGTGTAAATAATTTGTTAATAAATAATTTAATAAGTACCCATGTGCAATGGTGCCATTAGTAGATCCATTATTTATAAATAACAATACATTATTAATTACAGTTTATTAATATGAGATTACTTCATGATAAATACATTACATTTCAACTAATCAACGAAGAGAACTTTGTCTGAAGTATCATAGTAAAGTGAAAGCAAATCAGATAGGGACAAATAAATAAATAATATGTTCAAAACTTGGTATAGACAGTGGGTTATTCTCATCCTAGATGATCATTCACCGGGGGTGAATAGCTCAATGACTGGCTCTAAAGACTATAGAATTTTCACCTCCACTCTCCATAGAGTAGATTGAGGGCTCTATGGATATTGATTGTTGTTGAATGATTGATCATTCAGTTGCTGGGAACAATTAAGAAAGATTTTTTAACAACGATATATGATAGTATATAAGGTCTTTAAAGAATCCCTTTCCTTCAGGCAATACTATTTTAATATTTTTGACCTAATGCTTTTCTTTCATTATCAATTATCAATACTATTAGAAGGATCCAAAAACAAAATACAGATTCTCCTCTGCATTCTGTTGCTACTGTCTTACTCCCTTTACTCCCAGTAAGTTAAATATACCATTGAGCCATGTTATATTTGTTCAATAGGACAAATAAAATCAGTTTATCCTCCCAGAACTTTAGTACTGCCATGTTCAAGCAGTTTAAGCAGCCTTGCCAAGGGTACCTATGTGACCTTCATAACAGCAATCCCTATGATGAAGTCTTTTGGAACCTTTCATCTTAGGGTGAGTTGGCAAGAAGACAAGAAGTAGGGTTGCCAGGAGAAAATTAATGCCTTTTAAAAAGAAAACTAATCTAGCTATTTCACCTACTAAGGGCCCCCATACACCTTTAGAGTTCTCTGTCAGATTTCCTTTAGATCTCCTTTTGTTTTACCAAAACCATGTAATATGAGGGACTTTCTAAACCATCAAGTCTACTTGTGTTCAATCGCAGAGGACTCTATACTACATAGTTGTTGGTAGATCTAAAGGATATCTGACAGAGAGATCTAAAGGTGTATGGCCAGCTTAACTGGTAAGCCCTAATATATTTATTTCTGAGGTTTAAGTAAACTTTAATTAGTGACATCTTTAGATAATTATCTCTGAACAACAGCAGTGGTCCGTCTTGTAACCAATACCTTTTATCTTTCCGCTCATGTGAATATAATGATTACCAGTTATTGATAATTTATGGACTTTATGTCTTTGCCATTCCCTATTAAATAAAGTCACAAATACCGATATGTGAAGCTTGAGAACTCATTTATATCAATTGAACTGCTCAGCAATATGAGTTTAATGTAGTGCTGTGATGTTACTTTATATATTTAATGGAAATTTAAGAAATAGGTCAGAAAAAAATACAATTCAACCTCTATTATTTTAAAAGAATAATTACAGACATCACAAGAGATCTTTTTTAGAGACCGCTCTGTACAGCCAATTCAGAGGCCCTGACCATTTCAAGAGACAAAACTGCCTTTCTTCATGTATTTCAACAACCAATTAAATGTTTTTAATGAATATGCATTTTACCAAAATTACCATTCTGTCTAAAAGTTAAAAATGACTGTACAGTAAAAAATAATAAAATCTCTTTCACGATATAGGCACTGCATTGATTTAAGTATTCATTGTGTTAAAGCGGACCTACCACCTCTGCATCTGCCTTCCATTATCACCACTAGAGGTGCTGATAAAAGGGCGGATCAGAGGTAAAAAAAACAACTTGCCAGGTATAAGTGTAAAAATTCAGCAACGCTTTGCCTCCCGTGCAAAGTCCCCTTGCATCCGTCAGCCAGCCAGGCTGGTAGAACCGGATTGGTGGAAGGCGCGAGTCTCTCCTCTTGCTGCCTGGAGGACTAGACAGGCATGGCGTTGTGAGAGCAAGCAGGAAGGAAAGGTTAGTATATACTGGATAAAGCTGAGTTAGGTGTATATATGTTTTGGGTGGTTTTTATGTTCACAGTTTACATCCTTTAACTCTACAAAAACCCATAACCAGGTGGGCTTAGTTGTAAAGCTACGCATAAGTCCACCTGGTTGGGCGAGATGCTTCAGAGAGGGGGAAGATGTGTGGTCAGGATATGGGGTATGGACAATTTACTGTCATAGTTTGCTAATGGTCAGAAATGTTTATGTTAATGAAATCCCATACTGCATGTTGAATTTAGTAATATTTTGCAACTATATCTCCTTGATTTCAGTTAAGTAACAGCCACAAAGATTACACATTGAACAGGAAACAGTTTACATTCATCTACGTCTTTGTATGTAATGTTAAGTTTGCCAATGTGTGTAATGTAAGTTAAGTTAGTAAATGATCTGACAAAATATTATTTGCTGATTTAACATGTGAATCTCTTTACATATATATACAGTGTTTCCCCATTAGTAAGACCTACTCTGGAAATAAAACCTAGCAGCAATTGATGTGCTTCTAATATAAGCCCCCCCTTAAACTACACCCAGCACCATCTACCTGTGCCTGGCACCCAGTGATGAGACACAATTGGCTGGGGAGGGTGGTGGCAGCAAGGATAAAACTGACAGGTGCTGTTCCTGTCAATCAAGTCCTTTGCTGTCCACCCGCTCTGCTCCCACAAAGGGAGTCAGGTACCTGAGCTATTATTTACTGGTCCTTAAGTAAATGAAGTGTCAGCAAAAAAAGTTTAATACAAACTGCAAAAAGAGACTAAAGGATGACAACTCCAATGAAGAAGCATCCGTTATCCCAACCAGTCTCTGCCCCTCCACTTTAAATTACACTTAAGGCACAAATGATAATATAACTGTCTACCCTGAATAGGGAGACTAAAAGAAATTGACTGTCCCCAAGCACAATGGGTAAAATAATTTAAAAGGGAGAAAGTTAAAGAGAAAGGGGGAAAGGCCACCTGGCAGCCTCCCAACAACCAAATAGACCAACATGGCATCACCTTTTCCACATTTCCAGGTTACCACTGGAATCCTCTTCCCCTCTTCCATGGTGACATCAATGTTAGAGATAATGAGCTTCTCTACCTTCTGTTTGAGGATTCCCTACAGATGCTCTATAGAGTTTAGGTCCTTAGTCAAGCTTGGCCAGTCCAGCACCTTCACCTGCAATTTCTTTAGCAAGGAAGTGGTCATCTTGGAGGTATGTTTGGGGATGTTATGATGTTGGAATACTGCCCTGTGGCCCCGATTCTATCGGGAATCATGCTCTACTTTAGTATGTCACTGAACATGTTGGCATTAATGGCTAACTCAAGGAACTGCAGCTTTTCAGTGATGAAAACACAGCCCCAGGACACTCACCACCATGCTTGACTATAGCCCTGACTTGTCGTTGTATTCCTCACCTGATTGCTGCCACACACTTGACACAATTTTAACCAAATAAGTTTTTCTTGGTTGTATCAAACCACAGAACATGGTTCCAGTAATCTATATTTTTTTGAAATAATGCAGTGTGTGACATATGTTCTGAGCACTGACAGTTCACCTCTTCAACTTCTGCAGCAATGAGGACATTATGTCAACTTCTTTGGTCGACCATGATGAAGCTTGCTCTAAAGGGAACCTGTCCTGTAGTATGGTATTGAACTCAGTTACAGGGTATTGACAATCTTGTTATAGCCTTGGCCATCTACACTGAATAAAATATAGCACTATATTCATGATCTTCTCAAATTCTCGAAGTGCAAAAATAATGCAAAAATAATTGCGAATCGAATATTCATGCACAATGCTATCCACCTTAAATTTATATGAAAATCTAAGGATTTTCTTTTGTAAATTCTTTACATGCAATCCAGTTATTCTGTCCTCGGCAGCCATAACCCTATATCTCTTTGTAGTGTTTTCTTCCCCTGCTTTATTCTGAGGAAATAGGATTTGTGAAACTAGGAAGCCCAAAAAAAAAAGTTTGACACAATCATAGTTCAGAAGAAGATTGCATGTTGTACTTATTCTTTTAATAATCATATCTCAATGAAATCCCATATTGCATGTTCATTTTGGTTATATATTGTGCAACTGTATCTCCTTGTTTTCAGTTTAGTAACATTAAACAGGAAAGAGTTTGCACACACCTACGTCTTAGTATGTAATGTAAAGTTTGCCAATGTGTGTAATGTAGGATAAGTTGGTAAATAATAAACAAAATACTATTTGCTGATTTATCATGTAAATCTCTTCCTATATCTTGTAATAGTTATTCTGGCTGAATCAGGTCCATCTCCACTGAAATGACAGGAGGGAGAATTTACAGTGAACCTATTTCAGTTCTCTAAGATCTGCACAGAACTTTTGGGATGCCATTGATGGATATTTGCTAAACTGCCCCCTCCTTGGCCATGCTGAATGCTGCTAACTAAATATTGTAGGAGAAGAAGCAGGGCAATGGGGATAAGTAACAAGAGAGAAAAATTAAAGAGAAAGGAAAGGCCACACGGTACCCTCCCAAACCCAAATGGACTGCCATAGCTGGTAGCCAATATCATTATAGCCCATAATAATTGAAATCTGTCTACTTTTGTTAGTTAAACCACTACCATCTTTTTAATTTAATCAGATACTAAATAATTTTGACCTGGGAGTAGTGGACCACCACGCCCATGCTAATATCTGTTTAGCACTAATAAACAAGAACGTCAGTAAACGTAATTATTAGGAGACTTGAAATTTAGCAATACCCTTTAAGCGTCCTTTTGTACACTATGACACATTTTTGGGCATTTTAGAGCAGGTCCACCAGATATAGTTAAGTGTGCCTGGGAATTCACAGCCTAAAAAGCAATAACAAGAGGCTGAAAAAGAGAATTTAACCAGGTTCTCTGGAACCAACGACCAATACATTAATAACTTCACATTTAATCAAAAGTGCAAAGGAGAGTTGTATCCTAAATTTGTTTCCCAACCTGAGGTTCTAATTGCGTCCCATAAATCCATATTTTAGAGAGGATTTATGCTTTCTACTCAAGAACTGCTTATACACTAATAAAATGGCAGCCAGGATGCTGGTATATATAGATATATGAGTTCAAAAGTGAATAGCATATGCAGAACTGGATTTTAAATATCTGTGGAAGTTTTTAATCTGGGACTTTGTGAGTTCTTTGACTCAAAACTCAGGTACTGTGGAGATCCACCAGGAGAAATGTGAAGGTACTCTGTATCTCGATACAAATAGCGGCTATGGGCTTATGTAGACAAAGAAGGATAATGATATATACATTTCCCAAAGTATTTGCAATTGTGCATTTATGCCGAATAATTGGATTGTCAATTTGAATATGTTATTAAGGCAGGATCCATATAGCAATGGGGTCAGATTCAAAGGCCTAGATCACTACTAGTGATGATCGCGAATATTCGGATTCCGAATATTAATCGCGAATATCGGCAATTCGGAAATTCGCGAAGATGGTGAATATATTGCCGAATATTCGCAATTCCGGATATTCGGTATTTTTTATCCATTACACTTCCCTCTCAATGCAAGTGGACGAATGGGAAGGCTGCAACAAGAGCTTAGACACACCATCAACAGTTTTTTAAATGAATATTGGGGTGATGCGAATATTGCGAAAATCGTCACTTAAAAAATTCGCATAAAAATTTGCGCCATGTTAAACATATATTGCGCGCGCGAAATTCGCAATAAACTGCCGATATTCGCAATAAAAAAAAAACCCCGAATATTGCCGAATGTGAATATTTTCCGAATGTTTCCCATAAAATTCGCGGCATGCCGCGAATACGAATGTTGCCTATGCCGCTCATCACTAATCACTACCCACAAAGGTGTGTCCTTTCAATAACATAAGTGGGGACACCTGGGTCCCAATATAGTAATTGCCTATTCCAGACCTCCCTTTTCAGTTGATACAGCGTAGCACAGTCTATTCGTGAACCCCAGATAAAGGCGTGGACTAAACGCTTTAATTTATACATTCTATACCAATGATGGCAAACGTGTGTCGCATGGGCATGGGATATGTAAGCCACCAAAGAGGCTGAGAGAGGAGCGAACAGAAGCCTTTTGGCTCTCTAAGGGGGCCAGTGCTCTTTCTCCCTCTTCTCATTGCACACAGTGGACTCTGTGGCACTGCCAGCCAAGCTAGGGGAGGAACAAACAGGACGCTGAGAAAAAGGATCTCATAGCTTCACATACAGTAACTAAAATGTATGTAATTTGTGCATGTGAGACAGAGATATATCCAATATCCAATGTCTGTGTGTGAGAGATAGAGTGTTTGTAATGTGGAAGAAAGTAGAAGTCAGAATGGCGAGAACGCAGAAGGAATTGTAGCAGAGTAGGTTAGAAGCTGTAGTTCTACAACAGCTAGAAAAGGCAGCAGGGCATGCTGGGTAGTGTAGTTCTTCAGCAACTGGCAGAAGGTAGAAGCTTGCAGTTATAGTTTCTTAGCACAGCAAGTTGGGACTTTGCCATTTATGCTCTGTCAACAGAATGCCAGGTGACACTAATAGTGATGAGCGGCATAGGAATATTTGAATTCTCCGTTTGATAATTGCAAATATCTGCAATTGCGAGCACATTGCGAAAATATATCACATGTGCTATTGATTTTCGCATTGCGAATATATATTTGCAATCCATGGCCATCAGCATCCCAATGCAGAATATCGCAAATATTCAAAATTGCGAATATCCACCGATATATTCACACAATTAGCGAATTCTGGAATAGCCGATATTCGCAGAATATATTCGCTATTCGAATATTTAAGCTCAACACTTGACACTAACAGAAGACTATCTGCATGAAGGGTCGGCTCCATGGATGGGCCATGGGGGGCCAGGCCCGCCCAGTTACGCCAATGGGCCCCCTCAATTGGGGCTCCCCTAACCACACTTAATTAGAGTGAGATGGAGGAGTGCCCCCCCAATTATGCGCTTGTGCCCTTCTGTGCCCACCCTTTCTGGTCCCTGTGGCGCTGACCCTGTCTGCATGCTGGAGGCTGTAGTTCATCAGCAGCTCTAGGATTTACAGGAAGCTTCTAACTGCCATGATCCCCCATGAACCCATGCCCAGCAACCCCGAGTTATAACTGCTATACAACGCTAGATGTAGTTATTCTAGATGTAATTAAATTAAGCTATTGTAGTTATGCTAGATGGAGGACAGGGAATGGGCAGATTGTCATTATTAAATGATTTTATACAAGACATCAGTGATGATAGACAGCAGCAATATTCGTGTTGGTATATTCGAAAAAACAACAACAATGGAATAGTATGTCTGTATAAAGTCCGTTTTACTGATCAGGGATATTTAACTTCAGATGTTCCAGTAACCCTTTTCAAAAATAAATAAATAAATGTAAATAATAAAGAAATAACTGAGGATCCTGTAATACATTTTCCTTCAGCAACTTATTTTCGTAGGGTGACAACACTGTGTCCCTGTTTCCTAGTTATTCTCCTCCTGTGTCACCCTGCCACAAAAGATTCTAATGAAGATTACAAATGGCCATTAAATGGTACAGATACAAATTGTTGAAGCAAATCATATATGACCCAGATTTTTTATCTATATTTTAGACATAATTAGTGGTGGTTTTATATCTAATAAGAAAGTAGAGTGTGCTATGTGTATTTAAATGATTTGTGTGTGTGTATATGATTTGTGTGTGTGTGATTCAGGTTAAATTGCCATGCTGGCACTTTGAGATAAATAAGTTGGGTTTGGGTTTCAGTTTGTGCACTCGGTCTCTAAAAGGTTCGCCATCACTGGTCTATACTTTAATAGATATGTTTACTTTCAATATATTTTATTATCATTTGTCGATTGCTATATGTAATTCTTTGCTGACACATTGGTTATGATTCTCTTCTTGGCTTCCTGTAGGATATCAGTGTTTCTTTCGTTCTGAAAAGTTTACCTGTGATTAAAAAAGAAAGTTTACAGAAATTATAACAAATGTTTTGAAAATATAGGAGTGTTATTTTTAGGTATAGGTCTGCTTTAAGGAACCCTGTTATAGAATGTAACCTGAGCGGCAACAAATCTGCTGCGGTTCTCATATTCAAGATGGTGATATCTAGCAGTAGTCTTTTTGAATGTCTTTACAAGGACAATTTTAAAATAACATGTATAACATAAATTAAATGCTAAGGGGGGTCCATACCCGTCGGGACCCCCTTCATTAAGTGCATTGTTTGGCGGGGATCCAGACAGATCAAATACACTTTACCTGCTCGGTGGATGCTGTGTTCAGACATCCGCCAATGCAGAGGTTCAATGTGATCCACTACGTTCAGCCCTACATCAGCAGAACGGCTCGGCGCAGTGAAGACACAGCATCCCCCAAGCAGGTAAGTGAATGTGCTTCGTCTGGACATCCCGCCAAGCAATGCGCTCAGTCAGAGGGGGTCCCAGCGGATGTGGAAATCCCTCCTTACTTATGAGAACACTTTTGTTAAATTAATTACTCAATAGACAGGATCTATATGAATGCATGCAGAAAAAAACTGCATACTTTACTGAATTTACTTTAAATAATATTTGAGGGCTTGTAATTTTTGTTTTTTATTAGAAAAATTACAGTTTATTAGTGTAAATTGAAGCTCTATAGATGTTTTTCTTTCTAATTTTCTTTCTATTTTTTGAAGACAACTATTTGCACTTATATATGGAATTTATCCCCAGTACAAGGAGTAGCTTCTACTCTGACTACCTATTTCCGGAACGCAAAAGTATAATCATTTAAGTGGTATGTAGTGATGAGCAGCATAGGCAATATTCGAATTCGTGATATTTTGCGAATAATTCTACTAATATTCGATTCAATATTCGGAAATTTGAATATTCGCGGTAATATCATGGATGAAATCATATTCGCATCGTGAAACTCTTTAAAATGAATGGTCACATGCTATGTTTATTTTCGCAATGCGAATATTATTTTCACAATACATGGCCGTATTGCGAATATTCGCGAAAAATATTCGGCATTCGAATATTCGAGCTCAACACTAGTGGTATGCAACTTATTTGCCTCTACACAAATACATGTGGATAGACTGCGGCAATGTCTTACTTGAGCTGATGACTGCTGTCTGTTCTTAGCGCAATGTCTAATCTCAAAAGTATAAATACATCTCAGAACTGTCACTTTCTTATTGCAGTGAAATTCCCAAGGCAAACCCGGCTTCACAGGAATTGTATTTAACTAAAAGGCCAGAAATCAGTCTTCTTATTCTCTGGCTGACATCCCTCTCTTTGGGGAATTAGTCTAGAATTTCCCATCTGATTTTTTTTATAAGAAGCCTTATGAAGTCAGGAGGCCTGGGTCACATTAAGACTGAGGCACGAGTCTGCAGCTAACCTTCAACTTCCACATTCCAATGAATGCTTTATATAATCGCTGCTAGGAATAAGATTTTTATTAATTCCTTATTGGAATAAAGATTGGCATAAGAGTTAGAAAAACTACAATTGCAACAGTTTGGCAATCTTTAGGTCATAAATGGATATTTTTAGTCCTGGGAACTGCTAAAAGCTTTTTGTCCATGCGACTCACTGCCCAATGACTATGTTCTAATTTAGTTTTTTTAATGGTTTTTTATGATGGTTTTTTTAAGGATACTAAACAAATAACTTTTTAATTAATTAACAATTAATTGTAATTAATCATTAACAATTAATGCATTATAAAGGAGCTCAAGATTCATGCCTGGCAAGCTTATTGTTCTCTGTTGTTTTATTTTCAGTGTCACTCTTGACCATTACAAACCTGTATAACAATAAACCTATCCAAAGATCTCTAATTTTTTTCCTTACCATTCCCATGGATATAGGTTTCAGTGAATTCTGAGATGCTGGCAGTATTCCTCCTATTTCAAACACAGTGAGTTCATTTGATGTCAAAGAGCTTGATTTTTTCTTCATCTGACCACTTTAACCCAGTAATACTTTGAATCATAATTTAAATGTTCCGTGACAAACTTCAAAAGCAGGGGGGCCTTGTGCTGCTGTTTCTCTGAAGCAGAGGCTTCCCGCTCCGTGTGTTCCTTAAACGGCAAAGGGTAGGGTATGAAGCAACGGAGGACAATCCCACATCCCGTGCCCTCACAAGACCCATGTGTTTTTCAGGGTGACTGGTTGGAAAGGGGGGGGGGGTCTTTTAGAAACAAGTTGTTTTGTGTTCTGAAAATGTTTGAATTAGCATTAAAAGATAACGTATGCATTGTCTGTATGCAGCACAGCTAGTGTGGTCCCTAATGCACTGTGCTGCACGTTAACACATAATGCAGCCCTACAGGATCCTGTCTATCATGTGGTAATGCATACACTTTGCGTTGCTGAATTGTCGCCCCCTTCAAAAAAGCTTTCACATCACCTAATTTTCCAAAAAGTTTGGAAAGCACTGATGTATGTAGAATCCTTTAAAACATATTTTATAAAAACATTTAACAAAATATTTTGATGGAAGGTTGAAATCACAGTGCAGTGTAAACAGGGCCGCCGCCAGAAATCCTGGGGCCCTATACACGGAAATTTTTGACCCCCCCCGGGACAAAGTTGTTGAGCTAGAAAAAAAATCTCACACCCAGGGGGAGGCTAGCAACACCACTAGCTGCCAGCAGTTTGGGGAACCCAGTTGCTATGCCATCGACCTGGATGCTGACCGCCAGGCCCCCCTAGCTCCCGTGATGGGACTGGCCTCTGTCCACCCTAACGGCGGCTCTGAGTGTAAATTATATTTTTCACTCTAGATAATGAACTTACTCACCATAATATTCTGTGAAGGCACGTTTGTTACTCACATATCTGTGATAGGGAGGTAATAATTCCCTTTAAAATTTACTCGGAGTTATGTACACTTTATAAGCCCATCAGCCTTTTTTTCTTTCCCTTTCTTGCCATAGCCTTGCTAATCTATTTTCCATGGTGTGCTTTCTATATTCATACATTTTTGGTTTATAGAAAGAATATCCTGCTTGGGAACCAAGCATAGAAGATCATCCATGAAGGGTATGGTTTTACTGTGCTAGGCACTGCTGGAGTAGAGAGCTTTTTAATTCCTTTAATCCCTTCATACCATAACCTTCATAGTTGTTCCTCTATGTTCGGATACCTCACCTTAAGCTAGCCATACACAGTCGGATTCCATGGCCGATCGATCACCTATCCGATCGA
>CM070032.1:117222189-117246865 GCA_036250615.1 Ptychadena robeensis | reverse complement strand
AGGGCTAATGCTGACGGGTGCGGGATGGAGCAGCTCCGTATCCTCTCCTCTCACATCAGGCGCCGGAACCGGAAGTCCAGTTGAGTTTTTTTAATTAACTTGAAGACTGAATAATTTCACCTTCCCTGATTCAGAACTCACTAATTATATTTGGATAGGTAATTGTGTATAATACAATAAGTGTATATGTCTGTTATACATTATCTGTTTATTTGCAGATGAAACTATAATTTTCCAAATAGTATATACAATAATTATTGTAAAATCATACACGTATACTGATGATTTAGCTCTGTCATATGAATCTGGCTTGTTGGTTTTGCTGTTAGCATGTAGCCAAGAATGAATTGCCCTTCACGGTCTTACTGAAAATCTAATTAGAACCCTGCTGTGAAGATTACAACATCAAATAAACAGATTCTACACATAACTGCAGAGTAAGCAAAGTAGCTCTCACCTTTTTTTTTTTACATTGAGACACCAACATATTCCGCTAAGTATTTTATTGTAATTTGCTGGAATTTGGGAGAGTCTTGATAGCAAAACCATTTTAAAAAGATGACTCTTGGATACAAACAAGACAAACATCAATGCAGTTCTGCATTTATCGTACATCAATAAAAGTATGTTTTAAATGCATTGAATTTGACTTCGTATCAGCCTGTACAGCAGGACACAACTGGCATAAAAGAATGGGAAGACGCAGTACAAGAAGCCAATCGGTTAACCTTACTGGCAGTACAATTCATTCTGTTTTTCATTCCTTAAAGTGATACATATAATTTGTTTAATTTTCCCACTGATTCCAGTTCCCCATACATGAGGACTTAAGATGTGAAGCCTGTATTGCAAACCATATCCCCGTTGTCACCACTGATCCAGGATCCAGGGAGAAGACGCTGGACATTATTGGAGAATGCTGCCAGCTTACCTGGAACAGGTAGACAATCCTGAGTGTGGCAATGTGGTAACTGCTAGGGATTAACGCCAGAGGGGTTATTGCATTGACCTGGAAAGTACTCTTGTTCACTGTCCATTCAATGGGACTGAATGGTCGCGAGGTGGCATTATTCTGACATTTACAGTAATGAACAGACTGGGAACACACATGTAAATATGGGCCAGATCAATGGCCGCTTCGAGCACCATGTGCACTCACGGCCATCTATCTGGCCCATATCTAATGCGGCCATCGCTGTTTTCGAGCGGGACCAATCAATCCCGCTCTAGAACCAGGAATATTGTATATGACCGTAAGCCACGGTCGATGTCCATTGCTTTGCATGCAGACAATTAGATGTTAAGACTATTTATGTCCCAATTTATAACATTTTATTCAATAGGGCAGACAAAAATAGGTAGAAGGGGAAGCATAAAAAACTTCTATCAGCATTGTGTGGTGGAGGTTGGCCTCACTTTTTGTCAGAGAATGTGGTGGTTAGGACAGGAAATAAAGGGAAAATTCCTCAAATACAACCAATACACATGTAAAGTGAAAATATTTTGTGTGGTTGGAGTTTTCCCTTTAAAGCGCACCTAAACTCACTTGCAGGTATACTTTTTTTTACTCACTGGCGAACTCCCTATTATTGGGATGACCTTTAAAAAAATGTTTCAAAAATCCTTTCCTGTAATGAAATAAAAGTCCCTCGTAGCCCCTCCTCTATCCTCTTCTCTCTGCAGTTATTCTTGCATTGGAGCTTCTCTCACTCTATACAAAGCTGTCACATCACCGTGTCTTTATAACAAAATAAATTTAAATAGATACAGTGAGGCAAAAATTTATTTAGTCAGCCACCAATTCTGCAAGTTCTCCCACCTCAAAAGATGAGAGAGGCGTGTTATTTTCATCATAGGTCACCTCAACTATGAGATAGAATGGGGGAAAAGAATCTAGGAAATCACATTGTCTGTTTTTTAAAGAATTTTTTTGCAAATGATGGTGGAAAATAAGTATTTGGTCAATATGAAAAGTTCATCTCAATACTTTGTTATATATCCTTTGTTGGCAATGACAGAGATCACACGTTTTTTGTAAGTCTCCACAAGGTTGTCACACACTGTTGCTGGTATTTTGGCCCATTCCTCCATGCAGATCTTCTCTAGAGCAATGATGTTTTGGGGCATTCACTGGTTAACACAGACTTTCAGCTCCTGGGGTTGAGATCTGGAGACTGGCTAGGCCACTTCAGGACCATGAAATGCTTCTTATGAAGCCACTCCTACGTCCCCAGGCAGTGTGTTTGGGATCATTATCATGTGAAAAACCCCAGCCCTGTTTCATCTTCTTCAAGGAGGTTTTCACTCAAATTCTCACAATACATGGCCCCATTCATTCTTTCCTTTACAGGGTCTCTCATAGATGAGGTGTACCTATGATAAAAATTACAGGCCTCATCTTTTTAAGTGGGAGAACTTGCACAATTGGTGGCTGACTAAAGATTTTTTAAACTGTCTTTAGAAATGGTTAAAATAAACCCTGGGCTACAATCAGTTAACAATCTAGCTTTTATATTTGTACAGACTGAATTTGGGAAGATTTTTGCTCTCTCTAAACTATTTTGTTGCAAGTGAGTCATCTGTCAAGAGGAAATCCATTTCACGAAGACGATGCAAAAGGCTATTAAAATTCACACTCAAGAGTTACATGAAAATATATTCATTGTAAAGGAGAGATCGACTTGTGTAGATTTATTTAATAAAGCAGCAGTGTGAAGAGCAAAGCAATATTCAAAGATCAGTAACCTGGAACAGTCAATCAAATGATAATTTATACTAATTTCATACTTAGCATGAATAATTATTATCATAAGCAGCCTTTTCTGCATATATTACTGAGAACAATGCAGCTGGTAATGAACACTAAATGTTATGAATAATGTTAGGATATGTTTTGCTTGGGGAGCCTATCATTTTGTAATAGAAAAATAATTATCTTATTGATTTATTTGTATATAGAATATGTTTTATATGCTTTACCCCTTTTCTGCAACATGACTAACATAGTAGATTTTGTTCTGATAATGTTGATAAAGTTAATGTCACACTCTAATATTCTGTTGTGTTATAACCTCAACCCTGAAAAACAGTTTTTTTAGATTTGTATTATGAATTTAACTTTTTACATTTATATAAACTTCTACTCAATTGTGTCTCAAATTGTGCCTCTTGTTAACTTAATTTATCTTAGTTTTTCTAAGCCATGGTTTCTATGCCCCGATGATGGCCAATTAGCCTGAAACAGCAGTATGCAGTTTGGAATAAATGGCTCTGTACCATAAGGCTATATTTCACTGTAAACCAGTGATTCCGGGTGTGAATTTGGCTGATGGGGCGTAAAGGAAAAATTTGCATGGCTCCGCCCACTGCCCTGAAGTGAGGATTTTCCCTTAACTTTTGGGATTTGTGATGGATTGGGGCATGTAAACACCTTCTGTTTGAAGAAGGCTTAACTGTGCTATGCACCACTTGAATTAAGGACTTTTTTTAATCCCTTCTCACCATAACCTTAATGGTTGTTCCTCTTAGTTTATCTTAAAAGCTGTGATTCAGGGATGTCACTAGTATCGAAAGACAAGAGGGGTTTATCCCCCAGGGTGTAGGAAGGAATTAGCACATATCGTATATATAACTATAATTGTTATGGGGACCTGGAATCATTTAAAGGCTGAAGACCACCCGAAATATCCCTAATGATGTCCATGCTGTGGTTGTTGGAGGTGATCTATCATTTCCTTACATGAATATTAAGCACCTGTACAGAAGTTGGCATTGTTCATTTGGCATCAAACCAGCAACTTGTCTCATGACTAATGTTTCCTACTAGTGATAGGGTGTCCTTTCCTCTCCCACATCCATAGAAGAAAAGGAAACTGTATAAAAATTTGAGCTGAGAATGAGCATTGAGATTTGCCCAATGTCTGCATCATTTGTAGCACATCGGTATCGTGGACATTATGTACAATGTGCTCTCATCTGTTAATCTTAATGGGCATTAGGTCCATCAACTCCCCTCTCATTTCCTCTTGAAGTAAAGGACAAACCACCTAACCTTTTAAGAAACCCCTTTCTTGGAATATATTGATTCTATGCTAGAATGGTAAACACATTTACCAGGTAAGGGCTGATGCATAAAAGCTTTCAAAAGCAAAGAAGAATGCTATCATAGCCCTACAATCATAGGTGCTCCTCTTTTTGAAATACGTTTAGGTTTATAAAGCTAGAGAAGAAGTTATATTTTGTTAAGCATTTGAAAATATTGGTGATTGTTTGAAAGCAAGAAGCGAAACAGAGATCAGGGATGAGATATAAGGAATTAATTAGTTATTATTGAGGCTGTTGGAGAAGAGGACCTAGTTGGCATACTTAAACCAGCAATTCTAAAAGCTGGGCCTGTAAGGAAATTCTTAAACTGTCGATACTCAGTGGATGTTGTCCAGTGGTGGCACTCCTGTAGCCTCAGGTTGACCAAGGTTTTCTTGGTAGCCTGGACCTTCCCTCAGTTAGTAGGATATTATTGTTGCAATAGGGTCCCTGGACACTCTGGTCACTTCTTTGGTATTTATGGTTTTCATATTAGAGTGACCACTTGTGCCTAGTTTATAAAGGTAGTTCTTACAGGTTGCATGTAGAATATATTCATAATGTGTTGCCCAACTGGAGCAAAGTCATTGAATTGCAGTGATGCCAGAGCCTTTTTTTAGGGAGAATTAGGTACCTAAATGCTGTATGTAGAACAATGCTAAGACTAACGGAAGTAAAGGAAAAATGTAAAAAGGTGAATAAGACAAGTGGGGCCCTAGATTTTAATCTGCCACGTTATTGTCTACTTACCAAACAGCTCAATTCGTGTCCAGTTTTCTTGTAATGCTAGATTCATAGCATCACTGTATTGCCTGGCAGTAGTACCTGGACCAAAGCAATTTTTACATAGCAACGTGTCTGTCTTTACTCCTGCAGGAGCCTGGCCACAAGGTCATACCGTAGCTGTCTTCCACCTGATGTCCTGTAGATATCTTAATACCAAGGTTTTTATAGCACATATCCAGCATCACTGGGTGGAAGGTTGTGGACCTCCCCGAGGGCAGATAGGTGCACCCCACCCCAAGGAATAAACAGCAGTATGCAGCAGTAACAAACATCAATATATATGTTTGCAATAAGGGTTTATGGATTAGAGCAGTTTAATTAATTTGCACTGTGATGGTATTTTCTGTTTTTAAATTAACAATTAAAAATGAAATCTGTATTTGACTAATCCTAGCAAGCAATGACCGGATCAGGTGATTCTATCATTATCAGACCTGCATGAACTTTTATTGAAACAGGAGCTTGGTCTACAAATACACAATTTGAGTTACAGAACTGATATTATCTGATTTTCCTACAGGCCCACGAGCTACATTTTTCTCTTATCAAAACTAATAGCTGCAGTTGAATCCCAGAGTGCTTATATACACTTGACCTAAATATGTTGTACTTGTTACCTTACCTTTCATGCTTATCTTTCTTTTTGAATTTAATTTCTGTCTGAACATGGTAGTAATAAGAATGTTTTGCTATCAAGTATTAAAAATTTCCTTTCCTATTTCTCTATAAAATCTTGACAATCTTGACATTCATAATAGACATTCATATAGAACTGTCAATACAGAAAATCTATGCTATGGGTTAAAATAAAACTAGTTTTGGTAAACCTTAAAGTTAGCTTGTGGCCATGCACACTAACATATTTAAATACTCTACACAACTATCAAAAGCACTCAAATAAGATGTATATATTATATGTATCAAATAATTAGATGAATAAGTAAGATGCCTACTTAAACCTTATGCTTGCTTCCATGCCTATTCAGTCCACCCCGATTTCTCACAAGGTTGTGACAACTTGCTGTTCCAAAGGGAGTTATAATGCTATCTTCCTTGCTAGACCAGGAGGGAGATTTAATTTCCTTTGATCCTATGTGGAGTACAACAGGTCTCTCAATGTCGCATTTTCATTACTATAGGCATCTTAAGCATTTTCTCTGAGCCTCTAAAACATATTGCGACCCCAGTTGATGTGCGATATTCAGTCTCGACATTGTACTCCAAATTCCGGGAGATTATAACCCTCAAACCCTGCTCACTATCCTATGTCAATTCTTGGTTTCACTTACTGAGGAGGCAACTCGGAATGCTCTGGAGGAAGGGTGGGCGCCAATAAAATCGACTCCTAGCGAACCGTGGAGAGAAACTTATTTTAGAATAATACACAGAGCCTATCTAGCTCACAACACTGCCCTCAAATGGTGTAGACCATTGATGATAATCCAGCAATGCTCCAAGTATTTTTTACCGGGAGCTGATTTTGATCATCTTTTCTGGTTGTGCCCACGTATCTCTTCTAGCAGGGGATTCTCGCTATTTACAAAACATGGTTAAACATGTCCTACCCTTAGATCCGACAGTACTACTATTACAATCAATTCCTTCTACCATTCCTGCTGATTTTAACTTGCTATACCAAATTTGAACATTTGAACAGATTATTAACCCCCCTAGCGCTTCTGACGGCTCCATCTCGTCCAGCACTTTCTTGTCAGTATTGCAGTTGACGAGATGGAGCCGTCCAGCTAAGCTCAGATCCCCTGGCAGCACATACTCACTGTTCTGTTCTGTCCCGGTGGATCTAAGCTGATGTCACCCCCCCCCCCCCCCCCCCCCCCCCCACCGCTGTAACCCCGTTATTGTCAACTTTTTCCGACCTGCTCGGATACACACATTTATGCAAGCCTTTCAACATACTACATGGTATCTCACAGAAAAGTTACATGGCACCTTGAAGTTAATCATGGGGAATAATAAATAATTACAACACCTTCCTGTACTTGAAACCCCTTCGACATATTGCCCTTTCCTTTTTTCTCTCAACTTTAGGCTTATCGACTATGGAGCATTAGGAGCCCTTAGGTGGCTGTTTTCCTACTTTCTTCTAGAAGTCTTATTGACCAAAGTTTCTAGGCATAGTTAAGTTAAGTTTAAGCTCACGTTTATTTGAGCTCTAGTTAAATGTTTTGTTTAGGGTTGATTGGTTGGGACACCTGGCCTTGGAATTTTGATCCAGTAATAACGCCACAACAATGGATTACTGTTGTATGCCTTGGTTTGGTATGGAACCTGGTGGTACCCCTAGTGTAGCTTGGGGTAAGTTCCCTTACAAACAAATTCACCCTGGTCTAAACTTGGGGATACATATCTATCACCGGTGAGCCAGCGGCGATACTGAACATCAGCGAACTCAGTTTTTGTTCCTGGTTAGCCTGTGGTGGGCGGATCCATTGACCTACATGTTAATTCCTACTCACATTCCCGCTGCTGTGAAGAGGGGGGGGGCAAAAATCAAAGAAGAGTACAGTGGCATACCACTATGGAGGTTAAGAACAGGTTTATGAATTAACAAATGCACAATATGTTTACTGGGTCTGTTCCCAATCACCCCCTAGGTGGTATTGAATGTTGCCTGAGATTAATTGCTAATGCAAAAAGCAGGAACCCCAAGCCACACTCAGGGTAGCTTACCTGTTCCCTGTGATGCAAGCCAGGGGTCTCTTCTTCCTGGGATACCTGTGCCTGTCAGATAATACAGGCATGGGCAGCCACGATCTTCATCATCAGTAAACTGTTTGTACCTTTTTTTTGTACCTTCTTTGGCACCCAAATCCAGAAGGGATGGGACCACCAGGGAGGGGAAATTGTATGTCAGGCACCTACTACAGAGGGCGTTAACCCTAGCAAAGTTTATTCCCTCCATCAAACATGGTTACTGCTACACATGAGAGCATAGCAAGTAATGTATTTTTTCAAGAGTTTGAAGAGCATCTCCTTTATTGTGACAGCTCAGAGGTAAGTAAAATTTTAATTAATAATTTTTTAGTTTTTGACTATTGGTAAGCTTTAATACTGCCTTCTGGTTTAGGATATATATGTGGATTATCATGTGAAACATGACTCATATTAGCATCCGTGCAACATAATAAAAAAGGTACATTAATAAACAACAATGCCATTTATACTGCAGGACCAACACTTCTCTTAATTACCTTTGTTACACAGTTGATATATAGAGCTTAATTTGCAAGAGCCCGCGTCAAAAGTTTGAATTTCAAAGTTACATTCAAATTAGCTCAGCTCAACAATGTGAGACTAGAATCACACATTCTCGCTTTTAAAGGGCATACATTATGTGTGCCTTTTAATCATGTGCTTGGACAAGCAATTTTTTCTTATTGCTAGTGCACTTGTGCTTCATTGTGGTGTATTTAACATGCAGTTACACTTCTTTATGCATGAAGAAACTAGTTTATATTAAGATTTGCATTCATTTTAGTGGTTTAAATGTGACTAGGGCTCACTGAATACATTCATTTAAAATGTAAATCTTGGACTATTTCAACCAAGTATTAAGTAAAGTATTAATAAAAATGTGCTAGAAGACTGCCTGACTCTCTGCACATGTGCTATCATGCATGCATAAATATGTACAGGGACCTACAATGGAAAAGTTATCCTTAGACAAGATAATAAATCATCTAAGCAATAATACTTGTATTTGTTTATACAAATATATTTGCTTATGGGACTTTGTTTACAGGCAGCTTTAAAATGAAAACTGTCCACCAGTTATTTTTTCTCCTAATGATTTGCGTTATGTTAAAAACCTCTGGCAGATATAATTCTTTTTGCCATGAGATCATCTGTGAGTCCTGGGAAAATCACTGGCAATCTCTCCCAAATAGAAATGTTCAAGTGACTCCATGGAGAAAAGAATCTTATCTTATCTATAAGGATCTCCATGCATCTTTAGATTTTTCTGTCAGATTTTCTTTAGATCTCCTTTTGTTTTACCAAAACCATGTAATATGAGGGACTTTCTAAACCATCAAGTCTACCTGTGTTCAATCACATAGGTGTTGGTAGATCTAAAGGATATCTAACAGAGAGATCTAAAGGTGTATGGCCAGTAGAGATTTAAATTTTTTTTTGACCATTTCGACGGTTTCTAGTTAATTGCATGGCCCCTGAACATGGTATCATCACCAATCTTGCTGGAGATGTAGAGAAGGGTTGGGGGTATACTACAAAAAAGAAAGTATGTCTCTACCACAAATAGTTTTTTCACAAATTAAGTTCAAAATCCAGAAAAAATTTCGAAAATCGGACTTTGAACTTAATTTATGTAAAAACTGCATGTGCCAGAGCAAAACTTTTTTCAAATGTTCCTCCAACCCTTCTCTACATCTACAGAAATTGTGGTGATGATACCATTTTCAGGGCTTTGCAATCAGCTCACAAAGTTAGCAAGTCGAAAAATTCGACCATCTCTAATGGCCAGCTTAAGTGATGATGTGAAATACTTCATGGCAGCATGGAAACGACCACTAAAGCTGTCTCTTCGGAACGTGCCAAACCATGCTCCATAAGAGTCTATCTTCTGGGTCCCTTCAAGTTCTCCATGGCTCTGCCTTCTCTCTTTCACTTTAAGAGTGATATCAAAACCCAGATCAAAACTGTAGTATATAGTGTTTTTTAGGCTTTAAATGTGATAACTACTATAGATAATAGATAGTATTATTTTTATTAACTTAGTAACACATTTCCAGTTCTAGCCAGAAACACTCACTCAACATATTGTATCTATAAATATCTATGTAAGAGCATTTGTACCATAAAACAGAACTACCAAGCACTACTACTCCTGTTTTCTACTCTATAGGGGCTTTCTATAACATACTTAATTAAAAAGGCTGATTGGATGGCAAGTGGTAAGGAAAAGGATCAAACCCCAAATCCAAACTGTAGAATATATTGTTTAAGTAGTTCAATGCTGATACAGCCGAAATAGCTGGGAGGTGTTACATTTCATTGCAAGTGCCTGTGTATTATGTATTGTATGTTTGGGGGGGGGGGGGGGGGGGGGGGGGGGTGGTGGAGTACATGCATCTTATATGGCAAATGCGTGACCACCCAAGGCCAAAAGACTATTCGGACGCAGGTGGTTGTACATTCAATGTGCCCCTTCAGCCTCCCCACCAAAGCACCGAGGCTTGGCTGCAGAGGTGGGGTAGCTCTCATAAGGAAGACCCACCTGCAGACGAGTCTTGCTTCTACTTGCCTGCCTGCTTTCTTTTGTCTTCTCTACCTGCCACCCACCGAGCAAGGCAGTTATGCGGCAGGCCAGCAAGCTTGCCAGCCTGGTGGATTGTGTGTCTGTCCCGGCAGAGTTACTGCTCAGCTGGGACAGCGCTGACAAGCTGTGTGCATGTCAGCTTGTCAGCAAGAGCTGTGTATGTCAGCTTGGGCTGGCATACAAAGCTCCGGCTCTACCTAGACCGAGTTTAGTGCTGTGTCTATTGCAAAACAGCTCACCGCCTCCATTAACACCAACATTGAGTTTTTTTCATGTATATTTTTGCCCCAATTAGAAGCCTTCTTTTGTTGTTGCCTGTTGCACATATTACCCTCAAGACAGAAAGGCTAGCCATACACGGGTCGATTAATTTGCGATTTGATCTGATTTAAAATAAATTGTTTCTTTTAGAGGAATCGATTTATTTGAGAAAATCAATTCCATTTGTACGATCGACCAAAATTGACCAACATGTCCGATCACTTTTCGATCGATTTTATGTTCGATTACTTTTGGTCCATCGCACCAGCTGGACAGGAATCAATTTCCATTCAATCAACTTAAAAATCAATAGTTTTTAATCAATCGAACTTAAGAATCGAATTGTGTATGGCCACCTTAAGTCAGAAAGTGAGATGAAAGGGTCTATAGTCCATGTAGTGTGAAGTCATGGACAATTTCCTATGTTAATGGAAAAACATGACTGCCCATTATAGGCAGTATAGTTCCTAGTGTTACTGGTTCAGGGTACTCAATTTTCAAGTAAAAGGAAGGTAAAAAATTAGACACACGCACATTCTTTCTCGGTAATAGTATTGTACAGTCTAATCAAACTGCATTATACCATTATTTTAAACCAAAAACTTTTTTTGTATTCCTTTAAATGTTATTGTGCTGAAAAATAAATTGCATTGTGCACCTAGCTGATATCTACACTGAAAAATACAGACCTCTGCGATGTCCTGTTCTAGGAAGCTGTTTGGCCGAAGTGCCCTAAGAAGACGTTTACAGCATGGGAAAAGAACCAAAGGGAGGTTTTAAGTGCTGAACGGGGAGAAATAAAAAAATTCTAATAATAAAAATGAGTAAAGAAATCAAGCAATTAAAAAAAAATCCCATTTAAGAAAAAACAGTTATTTTGGGATTTTCACTGTTGTGTGCATGCTGCTGTGTGTTTTGGTTGTGTGTGTGCCTTAACTTCCTTTTTCCTATTAGTACTAAATGACTGTAGCGCAACAAAAGGTGGTCTAAAACACACAGTGGTCTAAAAAGGCTGTATAAATTGGAAAGGCTGTATAAATTGCCAACTACAATCTGTATAGCTGCAAATTTTCAGTGTTCAGCTGCATCCAAGCCACGGCTGGGACACTGCTGGGAGCAGGTGAGATCTACGCGGTAGATGGCAACAAGGGTGAATTCAACAGGTGCTGTGCCTGTCAGTCAACTCCTTGGCTGTCTGCCCCTCTGTTCAGCCAGAGTTCTACGAGTGAGGCAGATGATATTTGGTTCTGCACCTTTAAAAAGGCAGGGGAATGCTTAATGCATGTCATGTAATATTTTTGATACATTATTGTTTGTATGTGTTGTGTTTGTGAATGTCTATGTATATCTGTGTGTGTGTGTGTGTGTGTGTATGTTGGCATGTGTCTGTTTGTTATGTGTGTCTATGTATGTCTGTGCAGCATGATGCTGCCATCACCATGCTTCACTGTAGGGGTGGTATTGGCCTGGTAATCAGCAGTGCCTGGTTTCCTCTAAAGTGACACCTGGCATTCACACCAAAGAGTTCAATCTTTTTGTTTCTCATGGACTTATAGTCCTGGGAGTGCCAAAATGGTTTTCCTTCTGGACGTTTCTCCTCTCTCCACAGAGTGACCATCCCCCGATCACTACGTTTACACGGCTGGCCAGCTCTAGGAAGAGTCCTGGGGGTTTTCCGATTCCAATCGAGACCACTGTGCCTCGAGACACTCCTGCCTTGAAGGTCTACAGATAATTCCTTTGACTCCATGCTTGGTTTGTGCTCTGACATGAACTGTTAATTGCGGGACCTTATATAGACAGGTGTATGCCTTTTCAAATTATGTCCAATCAACTGAATTTATCACAGGTGGACTCCAATTAAGCGGCAGGAACATCTCAAGGATGATCAGGGGAAACTTAATGCTTCATGGCAAAGGCTGTGAATACTTATGCACATGTGCTTTCTCAGTTTTTTTTTTTTTAATAAATTTGCCACAACCGCAAGAAAAATGTTGAAAATTATGAAAATTTATTTAATTGATTTTGGAATAAGGCTGTAACATAACAAAATGTGGAAAATGTGATGCACTGTGAATAATTTCCTGATGCACTGTACATTCAACAGAAGAGTGTCCCAAGAGCAGGCCTAAAACTAGATTCAAGGATTATATCTCCATTTTGGTCTAGGGATACCACTATGATGAGTTTGAGACAACACACAGGCAAAATTAATCTAGTACTTCCAACTTATTATGCTGGGTCTTTCAACCCTATTAGGATCTTCAAATTGCAGAATCTCCAATAGATATTTACGCAAGGGCCTACACTGTACAAACCTAACAGTTCTGTCCATTTGACTGCATTAATCTCTCATCAGAGAAACTTGTTGTGGATAACTGCAGTTAAAAACTTTTATTTTCTGTTTAAAGTACATGTAAAATATAAGCAACAACATATTACTGACATTTACTGCTTAGAGCCAGATGGTGGTAAGCAGCAATATAAGAAAAAATGTATGTGTGTGCCCCTTCTCTAACATATAATCCTGTCATCATGTTTGTGCTGTTACTGTTTGTTACTCAGTCTGATGGCATTTGGTTACTAACTATCTACAATAGGCAAATTTTAAACCATGTATGGTATTAACAAACAGCCATACATTGTAATACTATAACGAGAAAGTGCTAGAGGTTCTATAAAAAGAGGTTCTTAAGTAATGTAGCAAATAATGTTCCCTGCTTGTAAATTGATTATAAGCTTTTGTAGATTAGAAATGAATCATGACTAGTGATGAGCGGCATAGGCAACATTCGCACGCCGCAAATTTTATGGAAAACATTTTGGAAAATATTCGCATTCAGCAATATTCGGGGTTGTTTTTTTATTGCGAATATCAGCAGTTTTTATTGCGAATTTCACGCGCGCAATATATGTTTAACATGGCGCGAATTTTTAAGCGAACTTTTAAAGTGACGATTTTCGCAATATTCGCATCACCCCAATATTCATTGAAAAAATGGTGTTGATGGTGTTGCTAAGCTCTTGTTGCAGCCTTCCCATTCGCCCACTTGCATTGAGAGGCATGTGTAATGCATAAAAAGTACAGAATATCCGGAATTGCGAATATTCGGCAATATATTCACCATCTTTGCGAATTTCCGAATTGCCGATATTCGCGATTAATGTTCGGAATCCGAATATTCGTGATCATCACTAATCATGACTATTACAGCACATATAAAATATATAATTTAATAGAAAAAGAGCGAGACAGACAAAGACAGATATACTGTAAATAACTGAATAGCAACTTTTTTCTTCAGCAAAGTAATAATTATATATAAATTTTATTAAGCCATAAAAATATATAAATATATCACATTAACCTCAATACAATCATAAAAACATCAATTGTATTAAAACATTTTTTACAATAACCTACTTAATCAGTCACAGTTCTATTAGCATTATTTACATGTAAAACACAGTTGTACTAGTGAATAAAACTTGCAACAAGCATATAATGTTCATGAAGAATAGAAGCAGAAATGGGTAACATTACCCAAACAAGGTTCTTTGGCCACTCTAATATGCTTAGATATACTTAGCCCTACCCAATACTGCCTTCCTCTGTGGTACAAATTGGTCATGAATTTTAACCACACATACATTGGGTGCAAAGAACAAGATTGTAACCTTAAGGCCCCCATACACCTTACAATCTTACCATACAGTTTCTGTACAATCAACTTTTCTTCTACCAAAACCATGTAATATGAGGAGCGTTCTAACCCTTCCAATCACTATGTATTCTATCAGGGAGGCCATTATACGTTACTAAAGGAATCTGTATGGAGTGATCCATAGGTGTATGGGGGGCTTTAAAGGTACCTTTTGTATATACTTGCTACGACAGGGTATGCCTGGTGTAGAGCTCAAGTTTTATTTCAAAGTAAGTTGTGTTTAAGATAAAATTACAGTGCAAATGAAAATCCCTGTTCCTATCTGAAACCAAAAAGAATACAAAAACATGTTAAATACTCTTCAGTCCAGTTTTAAACGTTTTATTCACAGTTATTATCGCAGTAGTAATCCCAGGAAAGCCATTTTCGTCCCGGCAAAAGGAATAAATATCCACTTCATTTCTCATTGGGTCCATGTTTTACTTCATTTATCCGAGATTATCTTGCTTTTCAGGATACATTGCATAAACGGATGACAGAAAAGAAGTAGTACTGGAGGAAAACATATAACAATTGAATTTTCGGTTAAGATAAGACAGATATTATTTAACTAAACATCAGAAGTCATGTCATAGATGAATAGATAGAAGTATGTCCCATATTTATTTAATTTAACATTTACCTTTAGGGATACAGATTTTTGAACATAATGGCTACCATTAATTTCTATAGGTAAGTGTACCTATGATTACTTCCATTGACTATTTCAGAGTATAGCCCACCTATACAAATTATTTGGTCTGTGATGTATATGAGTAGACTGGAGAGAACATATTTTTATGTGATAGGTAAACTTGCTGGGTGACAGGTGAATGAGGTGATGAGGGTTGTTGTAAGCAACACACTATGTCAAGCAAATAACATGGTGGTGTTTCCATTAGCTTTCTCTCAAAGTTCATTACTTTTACTTAGATAACATTTTACCTAGACTTTGTAACTAGATGACCTTTAACCTTCCTAGCGCTTCTGACGGCACTATCTCGTCCTGCACTTGCTTATGCAGTATTGCAGCTGACGAGTTAGTGCCGTCCAGCTAAGAGCTCAGAATCCCCGGCTGCACACTCTGCTCTGCTGTCTGTGCGATCCTTATGCAAGCCGGCTGTGACACCTCTGTACCAGCCTAATCTGCACATGAATGTCCAATTTGCACATGAATGTCCCGCGGCCCCACCGGGACATTCATGTGCAAATTGGGATATTCATATGCAAATTGGGATATCTTCATCACCCCCATTGTCATTCCAGATGTGATCTTTGAAGTTAACCCTTTCAGAGAATGCCATTGTATTGGATACAGTGATAACTGTATCCAATACAATTCAAAACAAAAACAAAATAAAAATTTTATTATAAACAAACATAAATACTGTTTTGAAATCAATAAATACTGTTTTGAAATCTTTCATACCAAATAAGTATTCAAGAGATTTAAGCATTCAAATGATACATTTCATAATTTTTTTAAATGTACTTTTTTTTTATAATAATTGTGTGTATCAAACATTATTATAGTCCGGATGTCTATTAGACCCTTGTACGGACAGATTTTTGGAAGCCTACAACACAAAAAAAATTCCATTAGAGTCTATGGTGCGCTTCTGGTACAGAAATCTGGACCTTGCCAGAGCACTAGGGAGGTTAAAGCTTGCTGGATTTTAAGCAAGGTCAACAGGTAATGCTTTTTTTTACAAAAGAGATGGAATACAATACTTTATTATATATTTAACAAAAATAAAAAAATGAAACCCTAAAAGGCACTAAAAGCAAGGCTTTAGTACATGCATAGGACAATACTTCTGAAGCATATACCCACAGCTTTATTAGAAATGTTTTTGTGCTTTATCTTACCAGTTAAACACTGTATACATATATACCTAATAACTACTGATAATGCATAAAAGCATTTTTATCTTTATGAATTAAATATTTTAAGGCACAGTGTGTACGAACAGTTGCTGTACCTTCCCTATACATACATCTACCAAGAGATATGGTTAACCTTGAATGTGCAGCTCAACAAAAAAAAACTTTCCAATGACAAAGCAAAGGAGGCAAGGTTACTTTAAACCTGATATTTAATCTGATAGAACATAAAAAGCACTGTTTGCTATGTATTTAAGTGGGAACACAATGATTTTCATTATTTAACCCAGCTCCGGTCTGATTCAAAGCTATTATTAAAGTAAAGTACAGAAGAAATCAAGTAATTTTTTCAGTTTGAGTGCTGAATGGCTGGTGACCATGTATTACCACCTGCCTATTGACACAAGATGACTAATCGTTTACCAGTGAAGCAAAATCATCAAACGCCAGACAGATGTTTTACATTTTCCCCACCATACAAGTAAAAGGTATACTATTGGTTTCCATATCTCACTTGGACTGGTGGTGGTACAAAATATATGGTATCAAATATCAAATGTGTTTTAAGGAGTTGAGGGTCATGTACCGAACATATACATTTGAAAGGATGCAGAGGAGAAATAATATGGTATCTTCTGATGCAGGTTTAGCAACCTTAATTGAAGAGTTCATTTCTGCATTATATTTAAGTGATACACTGTAAGGTGAAGAGCAGTCTACATTATATAGATACAAACTGGAAAAAAAACACATTTAAAAATGTTGTCATGTTATGTTAAGGTGACCCTTGTTATATTTTCCTAAACCTTCATAACTGGAAAGTATGTGAACTCCTTGTAGAATTTAAAGAATGACTATAACTTTTAAACAGAAGACAAGAGGAAACACAAACAGAAAGACATTCCAGACATACATATCTGCTTGGGCTTCACAGGTCCCCCATACCATCCATTGAAAGGACCTCCTTGTATGACCTTTTAACTTTAAAATCTTGCAGTGACCACTAGAGATGGTCAAGAGTTCCAACCATGGAATCTTTAAGTTGAAATTCTGACTTTTTTGTTAGAAATTTGATAGGTCAAAAATGATTTTGTCTTTTTTGCCAATAGTAGAAATTCTCCTGGGATTATTCGATTTACGTCTTAACCCTGTAAGAGTTTGTAATTCCTAAAGAGTTAGGATAAATATTCTTTTAAGTCAAATTCTGCCAGCTTTGACCATGTCTAGACATCACCATGAAAACCTTAGTGTATACAGGGAGTATTCAGAGCGAGACACAGAACAGAAAAACATTTTTCACTGCACATGCCTGGACTGTATAGTGTCCAGGCTTATGGTCTACAACACACACTGTTGTTTTCCTGATTTTGAAGAGGTGCTACTTAGCAATATTAAGCTGTAAATATGATATGTTATTTAACATATGTAACCGAATGTAGTTCTTGTAAAAGTTGTAAAAGTTAAGCATGCCTCTGTCCCATTCCACCTTCTAAACACATCTATTTACCATAAGCTGAGATCTGCATACAACTTTAGCTACTGGATCTTGAATTGTGTTTTTATTGACAGTATATGGATATTTTTTTTCCTTTTAGCCAAAGGAATGGAAGCACCATGAGTAGACAATTCTCTCACTATCTGCTATTTACAGTAATGTTCAAAACAATCCAGATCAAATTACACTTACAGGGGTTCATGTATGATACACCATAACATCAATTATAAAATATACACTGGAGCCCACTAGCTGTGGGTTTGGGGCCCCACTTAGACCCTTTTTACCCATTATGTAATGATTTAGGCCCCAGGTGCCCAAATTGTGGCCCTTTGGGCATCCTTTGTTGCCCCCCTCAGTCCTCCACCTATGGCCCCCATTATTGCATAGGGCATAGGAACTCACCTGTCTGCCAATACCCGCTGACAGGTCCTCACCTGGGATCTTATTAGAGTGGTAAGAGGGTGAGAAGAGATAAACTTAGATAGGTAAGTGCCTATGCTCCCACTATTCCACCAATGAACAGGGGGTGATTGTATAATATATATTGTGGCACATAACCTTTGGCACACAAAATGTGCATTACCACACTACAGTGTTCCCTAATGCTTAATTTTAAACATGTTTTGTTATTTAAAAACGAAAAAATAATGTCTTCTAGCTATGCATGCTGTCATTTCTTCATTCAGTAAAGAAATTGTGTGGCCATTTAGTGATGCAGAGGCACTTCATATCAACTTAGTTGGCCACCACTGATTTAGGCTCACCACCCACCTTTTGGCCACTGTATCCCTGTCTCTGGGAAGGCTTTAAATCCTGACAACTAACTTTCCCAGTTTCTATTACATGATAGTACTCATCTAGATTCCAATTGGGAGTAAGGGTTCCTGGCATATTGGAGAGGGACTTGAAACGGTCCACCGGACAACACATGACATGGATATGATGGATTACTGGCAAGTATGTTAACATTTACTTTATTGTTGTTACATTATACCGAATAACCATGGAGGCAACCCCAGAGGCTAGCCACCTCTTGGTATTTCCTTGGTAATCCCCTTTCTTATAAATAGAGTGATACAAAGTTAGAGGAATAACGGGTTTGAAGCTTAGAATTTCCTGTGTTGTGGTTAGTCATTGAGGACATTCCTAACTAATCCGTGAGACCCTTTAATGTGCAGACATGTGACAGTTTCTTGGAAATAAGTCTAAAATGTCCCCATAAGCCAGGGATAGAGTAAATCTTAATTTGTTTGTAACAAGGTATTAGTCACTTAAAAAGAATACAAGGAAACAAGCCAATCGCACACTTTATTAAGATAGTGAGTACAGTTTTAATATTTTATGACTCTTTTTATTTTCTCTAAAACCATCAGTATTTTTTAGTGATGCCGACATACGCTAGTTTGATGAATAATTCTGCTCGAAGGCAGAATACATGCTTAATGTTTTCGTATCGTAATCTAATGTACAAAGACAATTAGAAAAAGTGTTTTTGGGTAACTTACTGTGCACTTGTCCGGTTTATTCATTCTGCTATCTATTACAGCACCTAGAACACAGCATTCATTTGTTTAATTGAATTATATTGTAGTTTTCAAGAATACAAATTTTCAATGCTACGAACTTTGTGAACATTACTGAGAAAACAATAAAAAAAAATAATAATGCATTTTTTACCATCTTTACTTAGAAATTAACACACAGTCATCCCTATGATATTTATTGACAAGACAATAGACTGCTCTAACCCTTTCATAGCAGGTATATATAACTGTAGCATGACTAAATTATACTATAATCCTGCCATGGGTGGACATGGTGAAATGTATTGTATAATGTAATAATGTAAAGTGACCCATCCACACCTTTTTTACTTTGTGCCCCTTGCAGCGAAAGATTAATCCTACTAATTGCGGTGACTAATTTTAATTGTCTTTTACTGTTCTTCATATATTTCAATAAAAAATGTTTACCGCAAAAAAAGTCAAAACATCAAGCACTCAAGTGTCAGTGTTATGTGGTTTGTCACAATTCCTATAATTGTAATTTTTCTGGGATGACTGCAAATATAACTAAAAGTCAATGTAAAACGCAAAAAAACCCCACAAAATTGTGCCAATGAAATAAGAAAATTATTTTTTTATACTGAATAGTAGCCTTACAGGTATTTAAGTCAAGCAGTCTTTAATGTGTATGTACTGTATATTAGATAGCACAGCAAAGCATTGGAAGACCCGGAAGCAGCAGTGAAAAAAAGTTTGGATAAACGGCTGAAATCTGGACCTGTCATCTCCTTTTCAGATATTTTCCAGAATATGTTTACAGACCTAAAGTTGCTATTTACATTGAATGAGGCAAGCAAATAGTATGCTCAGAGAATATACCGTGTGACTGTGATATATACAGGCCTATAAACTAGAGATGGTCGAATTTTTCGACTTGCAAACTTTGTGAGCTTATTGCAAAGCCCCTGAACATGGTATCATCACCAAACTTGCTGGAGATGTAGAGGGACATTTGAAAAAAAAAAAGGTTTGCTCTAGCACATGTAGTTTTTGCATAAATTAAGTTAAAAGTTAAAGTCGAAATTGCGATTTTCGAATTTTTTACTTGACTTTGAACTTAATTTGTGAAAAAACTATTTGTGTTAGAGACTTACTTTCTTTTTTGTAGTATACCCCCAACCCTTCTCTACATCTTAGCAAGTTTGGTGATGATACCATGCTCAGGATGATACCATGCTTTGCAATTAATTTGAAACCAGAGAAATGGGAATTCGACCATCTTTACTATAAACATACAAGATATGTGTACACCTCAGCATCTAAATAGACCCCAGGTAAAGGCATAGTTTAACTAAAATGAAAGTTGGCTTTTTGTTTTGAGTCTATATAACTCAATAGTTGATGATGTATCTATTGATGATTGGCAACAATACTGTATGCCAATAGTTTTTTGGGAGAGACAGAAAGCATTGGACTAGATTATCCCATTACCTTGTTGACACATCATTAACATATGTTTATCAATATGTGTCACCATGCTTAAAAAGCTTTCCCGTTATTAGAAGTGTTGATCTCGAATATTGAAATAGCTAATGTATATTGCGAATATTGGCACTTCGAGGATTTGCGAAAATCTCAAATATAGAGCTATATCTTTAAGATTTTTTACATCAGTTCCAGTAGCAATAAGGTTATGTTAAAGTGCAGATTTTCACAATTAAGATAATTCTCTCCAAATGCTTATTTTAGTTTGCAGTTTTTTTTCAAACCTATGTTACTTGCAGAAAAACTGGAAGTGTGCATTATGAAAGGCTTCGTTATTTAAAAAAATATGCTGAAAACATAATTACCCTGGAATGCAGAGAAAATGTGACATTCTAAGTACCACAAAGCATACCAATAGTTTTAACACACATGACATTAATAATGAGAAAAGTCACACATTTAGGATTCTTGGGCTCCTTTTGCAGTTTTCTTTCTTTTTATAGGTTTAATGTAAAAATACATTGTAAGTTTAACAGAAAGCATTTCATGTTCATTTGTAATACGAACTAGATATCACCTATTTGTTTTTACAGAAATCATTTTTTATGCTCCTGTTATTTTCTATGAATAAATACTACTGAAAACTAAAGATGACAAACTCGCCTGAATTCATGGGTGAACTCACAAACTCATCTAAATCAATCATGAACACAGATGTCAATAATTACATTTAATTAAATTAAAGGGGCTTCCAACTTTGTGAGGTAATTGCAATGCCCCTGATTTAAATTGCATTAAAGATTTTGAGACCTATTCATCTCCTATAGAGGTGCCCGAAACTACAAAAATATTGGTCAGACATCCTAGGATTTATTTACTCAGTCACACAACTCAACATTCCAGCTGACCCTTTTATTTGTGTGCTGGGTATTATCTCTTACGGGCGTTACTAAGGTTTTGTTTCAGGCCCACAGGCTTATATTAGTTCACTGGGTTTGCACCACCACCTCATAAGACTCGAAAAGATTATTTACGCTCGCAGGGATGCTCGGGGGAAATATCTGAAGGTTTGGGGGACATGGGAGTCGGCTTTAAGCCTCAACATACGTTTCTGATCTTTTCATATGCCCATTGCAGGTAATGGTACTCTGCAACCAAAATGTATGTGTGTATTTTCCTCTCTGTGTCGAACCAACCTGTGTACTTTGATGTTGTCCATCCTTGTCCCCTTTTTCTAACCCTGTGGTATATTTTGGCAACTGTATACTTGTGTATTTTCTGTATGTGCAAATTGGTTGATAAAAGTTGGTGGAAAAAAAGATGTTGTTTTATATAAATACGTTAAAATTCAAGTAAGGAATCATAATTACCACCATAAGTGGCAAGAAGTTGGGAAGGGTGGATAGAGCATTTAGCAAGTGAAAAAAAAAAAATAAACAAGGATAAATAAATAAAAAGTAGATTTTCTTAAGTTAAAATTAAATTTTGGATGTGAATTTTATTTCTCCCAAGCCAATCCTCATTCATTTACACTGTCAGTTTCAAATGTACAATCCTTCATTCATATTGTTTAGCTGTAGACATTTGGTAATTTCATAAAACAAAATGCATGGGGTCCCTCCCATTGAATTACATGATTATATATTTTTCCAACGCAATCAAAGGTGTATAAAAATATGGTAAAGGTGGAGGCCAGCACTGTGGACAAAGGAGTGGGTATGGTTAGCAGCAGGTAGTCTGTAGCATTTGGGTGTGCGATAATGTCCAGTATTTGTTAGTGTATGTATGTAGGGCAGACTTGATGGACTACTTGGTCTTTTTCTGCTGTCAATTTTCTACATACCTTATGTTTCTATTTAAATCACACTCAGTGCTAAGTAGCCCAAATAAAAACTATCATCAATAAGCTGAACCAGTGGTTCTCAACCTTTTTTTCTTAAGGGCCGCCTTGCCTGTGTTCAAAACAAGCCAGGCCCCCAAACTCCTACCTCACAACGCTCCCACACAGCAATTGTGGAGATGATACCGCTGCTTTGTATTAATTCACAAATTCAGATAGTGACATTTTCTAAAAGTAACAATTTGTAAAATGTCCACAAGATGGTGCCTCAGCTTGTTTACATTTCACCACCCTGAATAGCTGCATCCCACATGGGAGGAACCCAATCCAGTGCAGGCAGGAGCATGGAGCTGCACACCCTTTTCGACCTCTAGAGCCCCAGGTTGGGAACCACTAGGCTAAAATGGATCTATGCTTCCATGTTGATGATGCAAATTCTAACCCTCACAACAAAATACTGCAGCTGAATTTAAGTTAGAAATTATTCAGTTGTCTAATTTTGATTCTAGGTTCAGTTGCCTGTTCATAGGTCACATGAGTGCCATCCAGTGTGACCTAAAGCTGCAGTTGCCCATATGTTTTAAGGTTCGATGTGTTGAGCATTCAGAGATGGTCTTCTGCATACTTTAAGCGGACCTACAACCTCCGCATATGCCTTCTATTATCTGAGGGCAGATCAGAGGTCAAAATTAAAAAGAAAAAAATACTTACCCAGTTAAAGCAGGCAGGAAAGCCAAGTATTTTTTATTTTATTTTTAGGGGTTGCTGTCCATGGATGAAGACTGGATGTAGGTGAGTTGTGTGTTTATGTTCCACTTCAAGATATATTAAGTAGTTGTTTGAGATACTTTGTGAACTGCTGCTGTTTTTTGTGTATTTTTCTCTATATTTTTTGAGATAACTTTGTGTGAACAATACAACAGATCAGCAGTTTGTGAAATGCTCAGACCAGAGAGTACAAAGTCACATAAATCCTCCTTCAATCTCAGTCTGATTGTCATAATGAACTTGCTAAAAAATGTGTGTATATCTTTTTGACAACTCCCTAAAATATTTTTAAATAAATAGACGCATTTAAGAAATCATGTCCGTTAAGGTAAGTGTCCTGAATGGAGAAACTACTTACCGAGCCAAAGAGTAAGACACAAGCAATATGAAGAATGCTAGTACAACTGATCCTAATATAACCACAGTCATATGATGCCTACTTGTTGATAGCTCTGAAAGAAATAAACATATTGGTCACCATTTCTGCTACTGAAAATGTTCTAACAACAATATCAGTTTATATACTTTAGAATTATGGTTACTTATATTGGTACAATACATTGCTACATTTGACTTATCATAAGGACAGAGTAATGGTCTGTAGATATACAGTCAGGTCCATAAATATTGGAGCATCGACACAATTCTAACATTTATGGCTCTGTACACCACCACAATGGATTTGGATTTTGCTATCACTCTGATGGGTTTGTTTTGTTTTTATGGCTAATAATGGCTTGCTTCACTAATAGTGACAGCTCTTGGATCTCATCTTGAGAGTTGACAGCAACAAATGCAAATAGCACACTTGAAAAGAACTCTGGACCTTTTATCTGCACATTGTAATTGGGATAATGAGGGAATATCAAACACCTGGCCATGGAACAACTGAGAAGCCAATTATCCCATTACTTTTGGTACCTTATCAAGTGGGAGGCGCATATGCAAACTGTTGTAATTCCTACAGCATTCACCTGATTTAGATGTAAATACCCTTAAATTAAAGCTGACAGTCTTCAGTTAAAACACATTTGTTTAATTACAAATCTATTGTGGTGGTGTATAGAGTCAAAAAAATACTTATTGTTTAAAACATATTTCAGTTTTTTTACACAACAGGAAATGTCAACAAAGTGAACAAAATAAATTGATAACAAATTGTTACTGGAATAGAAAAATTCCATGTTTTATTGGCCAACAAAACAAGGATTTTAATGTCTCTTTTTGTCTATATTTGCAAGTGATAAGTGAATATTTACAGTTGAGGCTTACATTACAATAAAATTGGTCCCCACTGTCATACCGTCATACCGCCTTTCATGAATCCTCCCCATACTTAGGGTTCAAGCCGCAATGTTTCATTTCCATCTGCCTGAAAACATCAATTTTTCTGGCCGCTGCGTACAACAGCGGCTGCTACCAACCTATTTTTCTGTCAAATGTAACTCCAATTTTATGGCAGTGTACTTGCCTATTTTTCTTGGCCTCTGGCTGTGACTTCATTAAAAAGGCACATACATGTGCCACTTCCCCTCGTGATCGTTACCTTGTCGTGGTGAAGTG
>CM070032.1:117204509-117222164 GCA_036250615.1 Ptychadena robeensis | reverse complement strand
GAAGGGGCTTGCGTATTACAATGAAGCGATCACCTCAATGAGTGTGTTGGCCATGTTGGCGCACCTCAGATGAGAAGACGATTGCTTCATAGTGATCAGAACAAAAGCAATCGGTTGAATAATTTGTCGTATGAAAAACTTTATTTTTTTGGGATCATATAAGTTGATCTTTAAAGTCTAGTAGGTCAAAAATGTGACAAAACTGCAGAATTATTGTTTAATGGGTCACTCAACCGTTTCAATGTTTGTGGTGCGTTAAACGGGGAGTTTGGTGTATCAGAGTTTGTTGTGTGTGAACTGGTAAGCCGGAGTGACCTTTAAACTAGCTGATCGATACGACTGTGAGAGTCTCCGAGGGATCACCGATCCACAGGTCAGGTTAGATACCCCAATCTCCGCTGCGGTCTTCACCTATAGACAAGCCCCCGTCTGAACGTAGACACCATATGCCTACCCAACTTCAGTTGCCCCCAGGACTTAACGCACAAGGTACCTCATCTGAGAACTGAGACCGGTTGACAGATGCAAAGTCCAGGTTTGTGGCAGGGGTCATACAAAGGAGATAAGTCCAATCAAACATGGTCTAAGGGTAATCACTCATTGCACTTTATTTTCCCATTGACTATCATTGTAGAATTCCTTGGTGCGGATTTATTGTGTTAAAAAAAAAAATTCTTGGGAGTTTTGCCATGTATTCCCCTCTGTCATGTCATTGACCAGGTGTTAGACCCCTTGAAACAACTTTCCCAACACTATTGTGGCCAGAAAGGGTCCCTTTGTTTTTTAAAATTCGCCTCCCATTGAAGTCAATGGCGGGTTCGCCAGGTTCGCGAACTTTTGCGCTAGTTCGTGCTATTCCGGGTTCACGCCATCACTAGTTACAATGTTAAAATAAATTTCTAGTATAATTGCCTCAATTTCCCTAGCGCTCTGTTAAGGTCCAGATTTCTGTACCTGTGTTGTAGCTTAACAAAATATGTCCATACAAGGGTCTAGTAGACATCCTGAATATAATAATGTTTGAAACAAACAATTATGTAAAACAATATATGTTTAAAAACATTTTATTAACAAAAAGGTATCATTTGAATGATTAAATCTCTAATAATACTTATTATGTATGAAAGATTTCAAAACAGTATATATTTATATTTGTTTATAATAAAAACATTTAATAATTTGGAAATGTGTTTTTTTTCTTTTACTTTGAATTGTATTGGATACAGTCACTGTATCCAGTGCAATTCCCATTGGCATTCAAGTGGAGTAATGTACCTGGGGACATCAGGGGAGAGAGGGTTAACTTCAAAGGGGCACATCTGGGAAATCACACTGAAAACAGTTTTCTCTAGAGTTTCGTGTGATTTACTATTGAATCTCCCACCACCACCCCGATGTGACATCATCACGTCACTCGGGGGGGGTCCACTCTCCTCCAGCAGCTTCTTCTTCAGATCGGAGCCGCCATCACAGCGCAGAATGGTAAATCTGCGCTGCTGGGGCTCCGATCTTCTCCGGACTCCATCTCTTCGGCTCCATCTCTTCCAGTGCAGTACTGACAGGACAGTGCTGACTGAGATGGTGCCGTCAGGAACGGCAAGGGGGTTAAACTAATATCCACCACTTAATTGCATTTTAATTGAAATGTAGCAGTAGCAGAAACAACCCCACTAATTTGGCAAAATATAGTATTTGCTGGTTGATAAGTTAAGTATGAGCTGGTAGGAGGAACTACATTGTGCAGTTGGGTAGCAGCAGGAAAGGTGAGCATCCTTTCTCGTTTTTGGCAGTTTTGAGTTGTCATTTTCAGAATGCAAACATTTTTCATTTCAAATTTGTAACCTAATAACAATAAACACTTTGTTGCATACTGACCTATCCTGCTCTGGGATACAGAAGTCCCATATTCCTCATTCTGATACTAGCATATTAACCACTGCTGTTCCCCTTGATAAACCTGCATAAATTGTTAATGTGGTTGCTCCACTATTAAAAACAGTATTTTGTATTAGAGGGATAAATAAAGAAACATTCCCCTGCCACATTGAACATGATCAGTTCAGAATCCACAATACATAGAGATATCCGTAACAGGGAAGATAGAAATAAAGTTAAAATAGAAGTATCAAGGGAAATTGTTTTATAACTCGATCATGAAATGGCCAATTGGATGATTATATGCTCCAAAGTGTCTGAAGAATAAATCTTTGAGACTCTTGTGCCAGAACTGTTTATATTATTAGGAACAGACATCCTGCAGCACTTGGCACAAACAAGTGACATGTAGCCATTGTTTTATGCATCTGAGGATTCATCTGAGAGTTTGATAAGTTCCATCGAATCGAAAACCATTATCCACTTAATTTTACAATGGAGGCTCTATGGGATACAGATGTAATTATATATCTACGATCAGCATTACCACTTTATTGGATGAATAATGCATGCTAGTTTGATAGAGTTTGAACTCTGTGGAGGCTGCTGGCAAGAATGAATCTCTATCTCTGTTTACCTTTTCAATTATTCACAGCAGAAAATAACAACATAAACACCCATTCTGAGAACTTGTCTCTAGTGCTGTCAAATACAAGTCAGTTAGAAGAATATTTTCCTGCACAGATATGGAACATTAACTGACGAGCCAGAGGATTTCACAATACTAAGACTCTTTTGTCATTTCTTGTGCAATTAGTTCAGCTATATAGATGAAAATAACATTGTGATTTATTGTATTATTAGTAATTAGAAACACATCTATGGGTGTAATGTCTAGTGTCTATTATGCCATTTTCAGAACAATCGCCCAACGAATAAAAAGATCCTTCAGCTTATTAATTTGTCATTGATATGCTTGACAGCATATTGCTATGAATATTATTTTTAAAAGGGCAGATGGTACTTGAAGTTTATCACCAACATCAGTAATGGTTATGACTAAAATAATCGTAACTCAGCAGAGTAGTAATCAAAAATGTGCAGAATAAACATGTGTGTGGATACCACATTCCCACCTTGTTTGTCTTTGAGCGCTCACACTTTGCAAAATCTTCAATATGTTTGTTTTATAAAAATAAGAACTGAATAATATTTTTTTTAGCAAATGTGCAATATTGGCCTAGATCAGTGGTGACAGTACCCCCCCCCCTGCCCCCCAGGGGTGCAGCGTCCATATGTAGACCTGGTTTCCCCGATCAACATTGACAATTTTACTGATGTAGAACCGACAAAGTTGATTAGGAAATTGGGGCAGCGTGTGACCACTTCACAGGTGAGTTGCTATGCCCTTTGCTTTAACAGTTTTTGGGGGTTTTGAAGGGCCACCGAACAACGACCAAAGGGCCGCAGGTTGGGCACTTAGAGCCTAGATTATCCAGGAGATGGCAAATGCATTGGGAAACAAGCCCTGCCTAAGCACAATAATAAAGTATACCTGCTATAAATATATTTTAGATCATTTCGGCTTGGTCATTTTAAAAGTAGCTGACAAGCCAAAAAGTGTGGACACCCCTGTTCTAGAGGAATACAATTTATATTCATGATTATTTTGTCTAATAAAAAATTGTGAGCAATAAGCAATTGACACTACAGAACCACTAGAAAACTGAAACAATGGTGCCAATTTGTGTTAACATATTTAAAGGCATATTGGGATGCACTTTAGGCAGTTTATTCATTCTGACCTGGTAATAAATGTGAATTGATCAAAGCTGGGGTGCAATTAGAAGGAATGATACCACAAAGTATCAATTTTGTGGGTGCTGCAGTACTGATATGGGAGCAGAAAGTACACATTACATAAAAAATCTTTAAAACATCATTACCTGCAGTTATTGTTAATAATGTCATTATTTTTATTAATGTATGCTTACCTTTAATTTCTGCAAGAACCATGCATGTGTGTGTTTTCGTCTGAAATCAAGAAAAATTCAAAATACATCATACTTATAAATCACAATGCAAATAGTGTGTTAGTATTGATTACTGTATTGGAACATATGTACATAATCTGTGGATAGGTAACAGGTTCTATCTATTTTATTGAGTTTAAAAGAAACTGTATGGTAGCTTTGTCCATGTCTTGATTTACACCTTTAGCTTCTTGCACCTATCGATTAAGGATTGGAGCAGAGCACCCATAAAGTCTTGGTGCGCCACAAACCATCATACATCCAGCAATTTCCTTGCTAGGCACCATGTCATGTATGCTAGAAATAGAAAAATGACACTTAGAAGAGAATAATGGACACAATGAAAGGAGGTGCACTTTGTATAGCAGAGTTTGTATAGATAAAATTAGCCCAAGACAATCTATTGTGATCATCTGGGGCAAAAAACTAACATTGTACGCCTGTCAGGGAAAAGACAGGTAATGACCAACCTACCCAATAACCATTCTTTCCTCTGGGTTAGGACCAAGAACAGGTTTAGGGGTTAGCACTCTGACCATGCAGCACCAGTGTCCTTGGTTCAAATCTTGGTCTGGGCACTTTCTGCAAGGAGTTTGCATGTTCTCTTTGTGTGGGATTCCTCTGGTATCCTCCAAATACATGCTAAGGTTAATTGGCCTCCCCCAAAAAGATTCTCATATGCTAGTTACACATGACAGCTGACTATGTTAGTTACATATACATGACTATGGTAGGGAAGTTAGATTGTGAGCCCCCATTAGAGACAACTAGTGATACGACTATATATACTCTGTGCTGCATAATATGTTGGTTCTTACCTTGTTTAGGTAAGTATTCCTTTAACCACTTTGTGAAATAGATTAGACAGGTATGGGAGGTTTGAGTAACTTTATAAAAAAATTATTGTAAATAGACTGAAACTCATCATAATTTTCAATCTCCAGGTATATATATTCATACTATTTCAAATAAAGATTTTGTAAAGAAGGTTAGATGAACATCTATGTTTCCATGGGTGCTATCTGTATACATTATCATTCCTTGGGAAGACTTAAGGCAGTCAGGAGACAGCCTTTGATCATGTGTCAGTGAAGATATAGTTTAGCATCTACACATGTGATGTCAATTAATCCAGTTCATGAGAAAGTCACATGCTGAAGGAGTTTTTTTGTCTTTGGAATGCAGATTTTTTTTTCTCTTTTTACTATAGTCATTGTATACAAAGTTTAAGGAAATGTGTAGAGCACTTGTGTTTCTTTTAAAAATTTGCTAAAAAAATGTTAAATACATTTTCTAATAAAAATAACAGAAACATAAATACTATAATAAGAAAATAAGAAAACAGCTTTCCAGTATTCAACTTCATTTCAGAGATTGACAATCATTTACCTCTGTATATTGCAACATTGTGGAGAGATTAATTAAACGTTTACAATGTTTTTAGGATGTTCAAATCAACTGAGAGTGAACTTAATAAACATATAGAATTAACAATTTCACAATAAAAGCTACTAGAAGGGATAGTTAATTTAATTGAATTTTTTTACTGCTTGTCCAAAATAAACAACTATACAATAGCTTACCATTGTCAGCTATTAAGCACCAATACACTGTAATGTGTTGAAAACATTAATGAACCTAAAACCCCAAATATTCCCTGAATTTATTTCTGACTCCCAGGACACCCAGTTCTGCACACTATTTCATAGACTAATATACACATTGCCTATATATGATTAGGAATTATGCAAAACAAAGCCATAAAGTATTAGTGCTTTGTTGTTTGCACATGTACAAAACTTTTCTACAAGAACCATGTACATATTTCACAGTGAACACATAAAAGGGGAAACCAAAATGAGTGAAATACATGAAATAGCAGATGTTAAAATAAATATTCATTAAGTAAACACTATTAACTGTAGGTAAAAAATACAATTTGAAAAACTTCTGCACAGAATGTCTTCAAACCATCGCAGGTCCAAAACTTGCTTTTAGTGTTCTAACATCAGAAAAAAAATCACTGCTAAAAATTGCTTTAGCTGAATGGCCTACATTTTTTAGACATCCTAAAAACGAATTATTCATTAAACATGTTGGAAATAATTTCACAATTTCACACAAGAATGGTGATGCCAATCTACAGAAGTTTACACCTTAACAAAAAGGTTTTCTAATGGTTAAAGAAAATTGCCATGCAAACTTACTGTGGTTGGTTAAAAAAGTAGAAAGCAGAAGTAGGGTGTCTGTTTCCCATAGCACAATATGGTGGCACGAATGTGTGACACCCATGAAAAAAGCCCAAGCACAATTCTATACTAGTGATTGTGATAGTGTTGAGCTCGAATATTCGAATTGCAAATATATTCGATGAATATCAGCTATTCGAGAAATCACAAATTTCATGAATATGGCGGCGGATATTCACAATTTCAAATATTCGAGATATTGTGCAGTGGGAAGCTTATGGCCATGGATTGCAAATTTATATTGCATAAATTTTGAAGGTAATCGCGAATATATTTTTGCAATGTATCCAATATATATATATATATATATATATTGCCTATGCCGCTCATCACTACTAGTAATACTACTACTACTAGTGATAAGTAATACTACTACTCAGCGGCATAGGCAATATTCGATATTTCACAAATAATTCTACTAATATTAAATTACTTCCAAATGAAGTCCTTGCCATAAGCCTTCCAATGCACAATATCTTGAATATTCGAAATTTCAAATATCTGCCACCATATTCTTAAAAGTCTGCAAATTCTCAAATAGACGATATTTGCCGAATATATTCACAATTCAAATATTCAAGCTCAACGCTATTCTATACAGAGAAGTAAGGAGACCAAGACAGACTATTTTGAAGCTGATGGCTTCCAAACTTGATCATGTTGCAAAGGTGAGGAATACAGAGAAAAATGCATAGTGCCTTCAGTGAAATGTGATGGTGGCAGTGTCCTCATGTGTGTTTTTTTTTTTCGTTGCTTGTATTATGAATTCACAGATATACTGCTCTGTATTGAAAGCATAGATGCTACAGGTACTCCAGGCCATTGAATGTTGATCATGACAATGATCCAAAACACATATCAAAGGACCTTGTTGCATTTCAGAAGAAGAACAGGGAGAAATTATTTCAATGGTCAAGTATGTTTCCTGATATCAACCCAATGGAACACCTATGAGGAATTCTGATGGGGCATGTTAAGCATCACTCTCTTATCCAGCTCTAGAATCAGCTCTAGAAGAGTCATCCCTAAAAGACATGGTGCTGTTCTTAAAAATCATGCAGGTCATACCAAATACTAGATGCATTAGAAGTGGTTGTTCGGTGTATTTAAGTTTTTGGTTTTTTACCTGTTTTTAAATCTTAAAGGGTGTGTTTATTGGGTTGTACTAATTTATGCTGAGATGTGCATGATGTGAATGAATTTGCTAGGACATTTACATTTCTGTGTGAGTAATTAACAAATATTGTTACTCAAGTAAACTTGAAGGTTTGCACCTGTGACCAATTTGTTTAGTTTTATGCCGAGTATTGTATACATACACTACTTTTACTAAAACAATGTAAATCAAGGACCTTTACATGACTGAAGCATACAAAACTAGTAGGTATGAATGTTTTATAATTATGATAGGAATGTATTATGCTCGCCAATGTTCACACCTGACTGTTATTATCATTTATGATTTATTTGAATATGCTTCTTCACAGGTGTCCGTTGTAAATAAGGCTAAGTGTGGTTAAACCACCATAAACCCCCCTCTACTGGTATCGAGTGGATGAAAGAGAAAAACATTATTTACAACATTATAAATGATGCTCAAGAAAATAAAAGGAAGTACAGCAAATTGTATCCAATGACAGAAAATGACAATAACGCTGATATTGATAAAAACTCACTGAAAGGATTAGGTCAGAGGTCAGATTATTCTCTGGGGGTTGGGTTTAGTGTCTTGGGTTTAAATGATAATTTAGAGGTTGCTCTTAGGGGTAAAAACACACTTAATGTTTTTCAATCTAAAAGTCATGGAACTCCCACTTTCCCACTATCCATTAACCCTATCTTCATGTAACTGGACAGGCCAGGTCTACACAACTACATACCTGGTCTTTGTTCATCCAAAAGGCTCATCATAGGGTATGGTAGCATTGTATTGTATTGTTTTGCAGTTGTTAGAACAGGCATATTAAATGAAACAGTGAAACAAATTTAATGAATAAGTTTGCATGGAGCCACAACTACTTCATTTTAGAGGGAATTAAAATCACTTCACTTTAGTATTTAACATTATGATGTTCTAACACTTTTGATTATTTATCCTCAGTACTTATACTTATAATAGTGAAACATTAGGTTATTGAGACTGGATCTTTATTGTTGTTTAACTCTCTCATGGAATGCCTAAGCGTAATGTAACACGCTTGTAAAATTATTGGCATGCTTGTGTTACTGTATTTTATTTAATAATGGAATATTATAATAGGTAGGAGAACAAAGGCACAATATCTTTCTTGTGTTACTATGAAGATGAAAGAATACGTGTATATAAGTAAAAAAAAAAAGCAAATTCACATGGCCCATTTTGGCGCATGGAAAAATGACCAATACATTCCTATAACAAAATAAATGTCATCTTAATGCATTTTCCATAGTCCTGTTAGGACGAGCTAATGCTGGCCAACGCGATAGGCAGCATTAAAACTAAAAAAACTAAAAACTAAGCAAGGTGATGCTGAAACTTCTGTGTGCACTGTTCCATTGATCAGTAGAAACGTTTTTACCACATCAAAACACCTGGAGTTTGACGCAACAGGAAAATTTGCCTAACAATCACCTGGTTTTTATTTTTAGAAGCAGGTTGGCAATGGCTACCAAAAAATAACATTTGTGACAGGTGTAGTTTAAAATCAACATTGAAAGATAAAAGCGGATCTCATTTTTCCAAGTAAATTTCCAACATCCTTCAGCATGTATTCAGCTTAATTTCTGTTACACGGCATAGTTTCTCAAAGTTCTATTAGGACTCTTTCACACTAAGTGCATTTGCAATACATTTATTTTCTGATTTATAAGATCAGCATATATTACATATACACTATATATTATAGTATACTATATATTATATAGACCGCATTATCTAATATTCACAAAAGTTTATTGCGTTGCTATCCTTTCCCAAAACACTACCGTGGGATGCACACCTCCATTGATGTGTTTGGGAGCCCCTGAAAAACTGCATAACAACATGTACATATGCAGAGAGTGTTTAGATACATTTCTCCCACATTCCAATGTTCCTGAAATGTCACTTCCTCTTTCATGGTCAAAGGAAAACAGAGCAAGTTCAACAGACAATCTCATTGCAAGTGTCTAGCAGCAGTCAGACCAGTGCAATATATGTCATTCAGAGGAATGGTATAATATGTCAGAAAAAAGTAAAGAATATATATATATATATAATGTTTGGTGGTGATGTGGGAAATGCCCAGGCCCTAGGAAAAATCTACACTAGCACCACTAACGGGGGTATTTTAAGATTTTAAATATGTTTCCATTGAAAATCAATAGAGCTTCAGTGTAGCTTTACATCATGCTGTTTCATTTTCAGTGCGGCGCACTGCACTGCCAGCTGTTAGCACGTCCTAGTGCGTGAATTAAAAATGCATTAAACGTGATTTTTCTTCCGTGGATGTCATTTCGATGCTTTTGACATTTTAAGGTTTACTTTGCAATTAAACTATACTAGTCCTTTTTGCACCCTTGCAACACTACGGTAAAAAGATGTAAAAAAAAAAAAGCATCAGGAAAGCACCAATAATACACACGCTGAAGCTAGTAGAGACATAGCATCACATCATTTGCACAAGTCATCAATTGTGGCCCAGCATATCTGGGATTTGTATTTATACTTTTCTGAATCATTGTCAAAAAGTCAACCAAAAAAACTAAACCAAATTTTTGTATGAAAATAAAAACATACATTTTCAAATGCACAACTCCACACAATTCACACAGATTTGTCCTGCAATGGACTGGGCCCAGGTGGGGATAAAGCATATGTACTCATATTTTCACACAAAACTGGAGCATTCTCTGGAAATAGCACCCTCCATGGTATGAAATGTTCCAGGTTCTCTGTGTTGTTGGCAGCACCCTCCCTCTCCTGAACATAATAGTGTACATGCTGCTTTCACCATGGAAACAGCATTGTCTGGTATTAGCTGAATTGCAGTGCGAAAGCATATGTAACTACTTTTCGTGCTCTACTGAGCCGAGTTAAAGATAGTTTTAGTGACGGCTGGGAATATGGTATTATAACACATAATAACAAAGAAATGGGTAGGCTTTTTTCTCCGTATTTGGCCACAGTTTAGGAGTGGAAATATACGTTTTCACTAGACCTTCACATAATCCATAAGTCCTCTTTGCAAAAAGTTTGGACACCCCTGCCCTAGATGAAGCTTAAGGCTAGATCTGCTCTGTTGTAAGATGTGGGCACCACTAGATTCCTAACTAACCCAGCTGCATGCTTATACAGACTCGCTTTCTTTCAGTAGTTCCTAGATGATTAGGAAAGTTATGCCTCAACTAATGTCCTGCCATTCTGCCAGGGTGAGAAAGGGCATGGCAGGAGGCTTTCCACAACAGCTTGGAGGTCTATAGCACAATGGTGGAGATCCCCATGCAAAATTCTTAGTGCAGTGAGGTGCATGTGTGTCCACTAGCTACAAATCTGTACAAAAAATTGTATTGCTTTGTTGTTAAAAAATATTTTTACTGTTCCTAATTATTAAGGCCAAACAAACAAAGGCTTACCTCAATGTAATTATTAACCACTTAATGGGTAAAGGGGTGGTCTGGATGTAGAGACCATTTTTATTGTCGGTGAATCATATTCACTTGGTCATTTTAAAAGTAGCTTGCAAGCCAACAAAAAGTAAGATTCTCTATTTAATTCTCAAATAAGCCCACACCAAGAACTGTTTTTCTCTGGTTTTATAAGGGTAAGAAAATAAATACATACGGTACAGAAAAAATTGGGAAAAATTCTTCTGGATCTGGTTACAAGGTAGGTTGTGGCAGAGGCAGCTAAGAGGTGGCTCCCTTACACAGAAGTGCTTCTTCACTGGCCTTGAAATCATTATAAAAGGTGGGGTCTGGTGGCACTTGTAGCAAGATTTAGCTAAATAATTGTCACAATCATCAAATGAACATGCTTTATGATCAATTCACATTAAATCCTTTTTTTTTCATATTGTGCCTTACACACCAAATATTTCTGAAGGCTGGACTCAATCCAGGCCAGGTCATGAACCATCACAGATACAGATCCTTTTTTAAAAAATTTAATTAACAGATTAATTGCAAAACAAGAATGTCTGTAATCACTTTAGCTATCAAATAATTTTAACAAGCCCCAGAAGTTTGAAGAGGCATTGCACCTGGCACGGGTTCTTTTTCTTTCAAACTAGGTTTCAAGATACAAGTATATTAAGCATCATCAAGTCACAATCTGAATCAAATATGCACTCCAATATGTTTAAATATATAACATAAATCATACCAGAAAGACAACCCTAACTCAAGTGCTTCACTTGTTTTACAAATATGTGGTCTTTAACATTTGCATATGGCATTAGTTTAAAAATAAAAAGGTGAAATAAAATGTATTGCTTTTATCCTGAAGTTAACCTTACCCCTCATAATTACTATATTTTCCACCCTACAAGACACTCTTGCATATAAGACTCACCATTAGATTTGAGATAAAAAATGAAAAAAAGAAAAATCTGACTGTGGGAGTTAAAGGGGCTTTCAGCTTTCCCATCCCCACTCTGCCACACAGAGCTGTAGCAGAGAGAATGCTCTTGGCTTTTGATCTGTGTGTATGTGGAGCCGGAGCTTTGTATGGCAGCTTAAGCTGCCATACAAAGCTCTTGGCCGACAAGTAGAGTTGAGCTTGACTATTCAAATTGCAAATATATTTGACGAATATCACCTTTTCAAGAATTCACAAGTTTCGCGATTTTGGCAGCAGATATTTTTAATTTTTGATATTCAAGTAATTATGCACTGGCAAGCTTGCCATAAGCTTGCCAGTGTCGAATATACAAATGAATTTTCATGAATATTGAATATAAGTAGAATTATTTGCGCAATATTTCGAATTTTAATATTGCCTATGCCACTCATTACTACTGGCAAGCTGAAAAGCACACAACTTGTCATCCCTGTCTCAACAGAGCAGATTCCAGGTTGGTGAGCGGCTGGTTGCACAGAGCAACTAGACCAGAGTAGACAGAGAAGCAACAGGAAGACCCTACCCTGCCTCATAGAATGTGCAACCACTCAATACCGAATAATCTTTCAGCCCCAGGTGTTTGCACATTCGCCATATTAGAAAGAATGCAGTTTTCACCCCAATTTTGGGTGGAGATGGAAGTGACTTATAAGGCATTAATACAGTAACTCCCTTCTTAAAAAAATAATAATAATAAATATGGGTTATTATACAGTCATGTGTACAGTTATGTGTACCTTTACCACATTCAATGATTATGTCCTATTTTTCATACATATAACATATTCTCATACATTCTAAATATTTGTTGCTCTTTTCACTATAATTTACCAGTCTCATTTGACTTGCTGGATTGTACGTGAAAATTGTTTCATAATCTGTCATCTTGGATTCAGAAGAAACATCTGGTTCATACACATTGTATTCGCATGCTCACTGTGACTCCACTTACGAATCAGCTCTACAGGAAACTAATGAACAGTTTATATTTTGCAGATGGCTTTGGCAATGTGATGTATTAATGAATTAGAGCCTGCACCAAGTGTGCACAGAGGCAAATGCTTGAAATGGCCCGAGGAGATCTGCAGGCAACACTTAGAAATTGTCACTTCAGTTTAAGTCAAAAGAATTCCCTTTACTTATTACATCACTGACAGACCCAGATAATGTTCTTCAGAAATAGTACTTCAATTTTGTATTTAAACCTATTACTGGCCAATAGTAGGCATTATAACAATAAGGTTAATCTACAAGGGCAATTTTCAAGCTAAAATAATGTATAATAAATAGATAATGTAATAAATGAAGAACACTGTTTTGAAGGCATCACAGTTACAAGCTCACTGCTATGATTTCCTGTTTGTAAGAAGCATACAGTTTGCATGCTAATATTTATATAATATAAAATTAAATATTCTTCATCGCTTTGACCATTGTTTTGTAAGGTAGGCCCATGTTTTAAAAGAAATATTAACCTGACTGCTGATTAAATCTAAATTCACAGCATATTTAGCACCAGAGAGTTTTTCAATGTTAAAATACAGTATATAAAAGCCCAAAATGTTCTTTGGCTAAGAGGGTTACAGTGGTAATTAGGACACAGAGAAGTTGCATCACCCCAGCTTGAAGAAGACAGCAAGGAAAAAAAAAAACACTGTTGGGGTTAAAAGCTCTTCTTTAACCCTCCTGGCAGTACTTTTCTGCACAATTGTATGTGCCAATTGTTGTACAAAAGTGTAACCAGATTGCAGAGTAACCTGTTAAATTTTTTACATTTTGGCAATGCTTTTGCACATCTGCAGCTTCATCAATCGGATATGTGTTGATTTGGGATGGATCAGACAATGCAGCCTATCATGTCCCTGATTATGTTGGGGGCCTTGAGGCTCTCCATGTCTATCCCTGTGTTTACTGCCAATAGGTGTCCTGGAAGTCCCCAATGAGAAGCGATCCCTGACAGTATCTCTGGAGGACGCCGTGTGATGACAGTGAGCAGTTAAGCTGCCCTGAATATGCCTCAGGCTTACCACTTCTTTCACTGAAAATTTACCCCGAACCACACTCGGGAACACTGCCAAAGCAGTTAAAGAAATACATTTTATAAATTGCAACCTGACAGTCAGATGTTAACGTCTACATTCTTTAAAAAAATTTTTTACCTTGTATAGTTATAATTAAGGGTGGCTGCAGACACTGTACTGCACTGTACTGATTTACTGTATCAAAGCAAGAAAGATTATGCCACCACTTAAAACCATCATTTTTAACTTGAGTTAAGAGTGTAGAGTGTGTGTGTGTGTGTGTGGGGGGGGGGGGGGGGGGGGGGGGGGGGGGTGCCAATTCATTGAAAAAATCATTAGTTTGGTCAAGCACCTATGGTGAAAGGAGGTCTGCTTCACAACATTCTGTTTCATTATAAAAGTGTTCAGTGATGTTGATGTTAATGCTGTTTTTCACACCAAACTCTTCCCAACCATGACTGATGGACCATGCTTTATGAACCAGGGTATGCTGAAATAGAACCCGTCCCCAAACCTTTTCCCACAAAATGTCTTAATGTTCTTTTACTGGAACCAAGGGACTTAGCCCAACCGCTGACTAATAACTCGATACCTCTGTAGCTTCAATGCCATGCATGTTTTCTTACTATCAATATGAGGAATATTTACCTAGATAGGTAATATTTACCATATTTACCTTAGATAAGGTATGATAAGATAAGTAAGTTATAGATATATAGTTATAGGTACATTACTGATTGCTCCTATTCTTTTCAGATGCCTATGGTTTTTACATTTCTAATAGTTTCAGTATTAGCTCAAAATCCATATTAAAGATATGCCAGAACCTATTGTAGTATAATTGGAAGAGTTCAGGCTTAGAATAAAATCAATCCAAGTTAGTAAGAGCTGTATAATTCCCATTTCTAGTAAGTGGTCATCTGGTTTTTATCGCATGACACTTAAACTAGTACAGAAAGCTAATGCATTTACAGACCCTGAGTACATGATGCATAATTCTACAAATCCACAGATTTTGAAATGTGAAATTGAAATTGTATGACATGTTCATTACAAAAATGTAAATTATATTGTATTGATTTCTAATTACTATATAATTGCCACAACAGTGTTTTACAGTAGATCAGCTATATATTCAAATCAGTTATTGTATGACCACTTAAAAAAATCAGGTACTTTATCTGTGCAGCAAAACTACTTCATTGATGGCTCTTCTAGCATCCTAATTTTACATTGTTGTTCTTCTCCCCAAGAGTACTGTAAATTGTTTGTATAATCTCCAAGTGGCAGCTTGCCAATTACACAAGGCTCTCCACCACATGGCGACCAAATAAATGCACAGGGTGCCCCAGTGCCCAATCACTACTACCTGCCCTGTCTTGTGGCTGATTGAAGAGAGACACATTCTTTCCTATCAGAAACTGCATGGCATTGAGTTAAAATGTTGGATAATAACATATAATACAAAGAATCTGACTGTATGCACAACATAGTAAAATATACCCTTTTCTTGTATAACATTTATCTCATAACCATTTGTAATAAATTTGTCAAAACCTCAAGTATGGGGTGTTGTGCGTAGAATTCTTAGGAAAAAATGAATTGAATTCATTTTGGATAAAGGCTGTAACATAACAAAATGTGTAAAAAGTGATGCGCTGTGAATACTTTGTGTATGCACTGTAGTTGTGAGCCAATTTTGGATTCATAAAAGGCAGTGGTGGGCAACTGAGTTGATATCAAGGGCAACAAGTGCGGCCCTCGGTATCACTTAACTTTTATACTAATCTATACTGACTTGTTTAAGCATTTTATAATTAAAAAATTACAGAAGGTATAGCTAGAAGACATTATTTTTCATATAACAAAACTTGTTTTAATGATACTTCTAGCATTAGGGAACACTGTAGTGCCATAATGCACATTTTGTGTCATATATATATCATCAAAGGTTATGTGCCCCTATTCTGAGGTTATGTACCACTTACAAAAATCTCCCATGCGTTGGTGGAATAGTGGGAGCATAGGCATACATCTTCTTAGAACGGGATATTCTTGGTAAGGTGAGGGACTTGCTCAGGCGCTGTCAGGCGCTGTCTGGGTTGCTGGTTGGCTTTAATGTGCTCAGCCAGAGGGAGTCCCCTTCCTCCTCTTCCCTCCTGAAGAAGATCCTGGGCGAGGATAGCTGAGTTCCTATGCCCTTTGCATTAACAGTTAGGTTTCTTGGGACCACAAGTGGAAAACCAAGGGGGGCCGCCAAGGAACGTCCAAAGGGCCACATGTGGCCCCCGGGCCGCAGGTTGGGCACCTGAGATATAATGATATCCTCAGAACATGTATGGAGTTCAAGGTCAATTTTCATAGCAAGATGGAATAATGGAGTTTAAACACGGTTAGTTAAGCAAATTAACAAATACTGCATAACCACAAGATCAATTTCCCTAAGAATTACACTAAGCCTACAATAGACAACCAGACTTTTTTCTACAAAGGTCATTGAGATTTTCAGGTAAAGTGCTGACACACACTAATGAACATACAATAATGCAGTGGTTCCCAAACTCGGGGGCACAATGGTATTCCAGGGGGGCACTGGCCCTCATTCTTTACCTGTGTTTGAATAGGAAGGGTGGCTCAATAATGTTCCTAAATAGGAAAGGGGGGCCCTGCAAGGAAAGTTTGGGAACCACTCCATTCATGTATGAAAAGACTGCTACAATATGTACCAAAAAACCTGAATATAATAGTACACAAAGAAGCACTGCGAAGAAGCTGCCAAGAACTTAAAGGAGGAAGGTTACCATTTGAATTATATGACTTTGCTTACAGAAATAAGGAAAATGAGCCATCACATGACTTTAGAGACATCACATGGTTTAGAGACATTTGGCTTCATTCCATCTGGAAGAGGACTGGGCCAGCACTATTGAAGAAGTACGGTAATAGTAGCACTGCAGTGTGGAGACTAGGAATGGTGTTTTTTTGCCCACAATAATTGCCATTGGCATTAAATAAATAAATAATTTATTGCACTACAGTTTGACAAAGTCTTCCATATATTTGAGGCAATTACAGTGTATGATCTAAATGTAATGTCTACTTTGGTTTTATAAAATATTAGAATCATAACTTCTACTATATATATATATATATATATATATATATATATATATACACACTTTTTTTTAGAGTTAACATACCTTGCTGACAGTTCTTAATATAATGCAGTAGTCTTTTCCATGATCTAAGGGAGCATTATAAAAGTCTCCATAGTATTGCCTGTCTCCAAGCAAAAGCTCCAGATGTTTGGGAGTGTCTCCAGGGAAGAACTCAGCAGTGACATATCCTTGTGTCTTGGATATATTACTGAAGTATGTGACAGCTTTCAAAGACTCGCACGTAAAAGAGCACCTAGACGTTGACTGAATCACGAAAACCTGGTATAACCTGGAAAAAGCAAAATGTAGATAGTAAGCTTTAATTATACAATTGTCCACTAAGTACATCTTGGCAGTTCATCTTGCAATTCATACTGCTAACAAAATTGTGTAATCAGTATATTAATTATAAAGTGATAATGCCAATATCTTCAATCTACATGAACTTATGACTTGTTTACATTTTTACTCAGCCTGATATTTAAGTGCCATGACACTTTTGGACAACTGTCTACCAAGTTTTGTAAGAGTCACAAAAGTCAATAATGGGTGTCTTAACACCAAATGTATTGTACAAATTACTCAAGTTAGGAGAAGACTGTATCAGGTTCTCGTTCTCAAATGATTAAATAAATATTTGCACCATATGTTTCTAACCCTTGACATAAAAATAAGTCATGTGTGACCCCTCTCCCTACTTGGACCTTCTTCAATTTTCCGGAACCCCTTTCTTTTAATATA
>CM070032.1:117181561-117204409 GCA_036250615.1 Ptychadena robeensis | reverse complement strand
TAAGGAGAAAACTCTGATGGGTGGATAGACTGGGACTTCCAGTCTCTCCACCCATTAACCACTTTCTTGTTATATAAAAATAAGTCAGAAACTTAGGTCCAGATCTAAGATAGCCATAACAAAGTACAAGGGTAAAACTCAGGTTTGGATTTTCGTCTCAAATATCGAGAAGCAAACATAAACATGAAGGTTATGGTGAGAAGGGATTAAAGGAATCAAAAAGCCCTCAACTCAAGCAGTGCATAGCACAATCAAACCTACTTAAAACAGAAGGTATTTACATGTCCCAATCAATCACAAATCCCAAAAGTTTAGGTAGAAACCCTCGTTTTAGGACAGTGGATGGAGCCATGCAAATTATTCCTTTGCACCCCATCAGCCAAATGCAAATCCAGAACCGCTGTTGTACAGTGCAAATATAGCCTATATGGTACAGAGCCTCGACTTTGACTACTCCTGATAGGAGTTGACTAGTTATGTTTCATCATCAGTGCAGTGCATGGAAACCATGGCTTTATGGTGTGGGGCTTGGAAGCCGAACAAAGAGAAGCAACCATGAAGGTTATGGTGAGAAGGGATTAAAAAAATTAAAAAGCCCTCAACTCAAGCAGTGCATAGCATGATCAATTTGGAATAAATGGCTCTGTACCACAAAGGCTATATTTGCACTGTACACCAGCGGATCTGGATGTGAATTTGGCTGATGGGGTGAAAAGGAAAAATTTGCATGGCTCCATCCACTGTCCTAAAAGACTTTATATATCCACTGTTATTTTTTAATTTTACTTGTTGTGTTTGCTGGTTTCCCTTCTGCAACACATACTATACTGTGATGTTATGTTTTTTTTTTTTTTTTAAAAAAAGATACATTTCATAATTAAATAATAACTGATTGCAAAATGTTCACTTTTGCAATCAATTGGGGAAACATTCCCACCTGTTCAGGCTGCTTTGATGAACAAGGTTGTTAGAAGGTAAAGAACAGTTGCGAATAGTTTTGTGTTCTTGAAAAGACATTTACCTGATGTGCCCATTCTTGTCAGATCTCTGAAAGCTAATTTTTGGTGACCGGCTATTTACCGGAACAATTTTCCGTTTTGGAAGCATTGGTTCTGAAATAGATAACACACAGGACAAGGCATTTAAAAAAAAGAAGAAAGCCAACACTTTTCCACAAGGATTTCTCCAAATTTGGTTGGTGGATGTTTATATTTGCCTAAAATCATGATGAGTTTTCTCAACAAAATTCAAAGAATGCAATATAATGCAAAATGGAATAATGTGATTGGCTTTGTTACATTACCGTCAGTACAATGTAAATTGGTGACAGGACCCAATAAATGATAAATTCATATTTTACTGCGGGTGAGAGGTTACAACTAGCGCAGTGCACACGCCTGCAATTGACAGGAATGGGGCTATAACAGCCCATCATAGCCCCCAATCCATTTGTTCCAGTCTATGAACGCAACAGAGGCTTGACATATGATGAGTCCATTGACAGTCACTGCAAATGTCATACTGATGTATGACTAACATGCCCAAGACATATAGCGCAGCTGATAACGTGGACCTAGTGGAGGGAACAGGGAGGCCTAGCTTTAGTTTTATAAATTGACAGCACCATCGGAAAGCATTTTGAGATCCATTTACAATTTTTGATTTCAGATTAAGTTTGTTAGCACATGCAAGCTAACCATTATTATGTCATATAAACTGCCTAAGCATCAAAACAGACAAAACAGGGGACATGCAACACTTTCCAATGCAGTGTACAGCAGCATAGTACTGTGCAACAAGGGGTGGAGGGGTTGAGCAAATAACACATTACACTGGTGAATTCAGAATGGGTTCCCTTAATGCATACAAGATGTCATATATTTCTGAACATGTAAGACTATTATAAAAATATACTGAAACAATAAACATATTATAAGAATATACTGAAACAAGAAAAATATAAAACTATCCCATTACAAACTAATAAAATGGCTAAGTATTATAAAGGTTAATTTCCTATATATTGTTATTTCTAGTGTGGAAATTAGGAAATGTGAAATAGTCGCTTATATACTGTGAATTTTGCCTATTTATGTGCGCTGGATCCTTCAAATCCTGTGATTGCCACAGTTTTATAAAGACACAGTGCCATCTAGTGTGTAACTGTTGTGTTACTGGTTACATTGTATTCACTGAACATTGTGAAATTGCATTAATAAAAGTAATATTGTATAACATTGCATGAATACTATTTAACAATTGTGAGTGATAACAATAAAACATTTTTTTAGGAGACATTAAAAGAAACATTTGTTTTATGGATTAAGCGTTTCACAGTTGAAAAGTCTAAAGCTGGCCATACACCTTTAGATCTCTCTGTCAGATATCCTTTAGATCTGCCAACAACTATGTAGTGCCATGTCCTCTGCGATTGAACACAGGTAGACTTGATGGATTAGAAAGACCCTCATATTACATGGTTTTGGTAAAACAAAAGGAGATCTAAAGGAAATCTGACAGAGAAATCTGAAGGTGTGTGGGGGCCCTTAGTCCATTCTTTTCTCTTAAGCCGGCCATAGACGTACCGATCTATGGCCGGCTTTTAGCAGACTCCTCACAGCGTGGTGACGTCACCACGCTGTGAGCAGTCTGCTACAGAATGGACAGGAATTCTGTGTGTTCCACTAACACACACGATTCCTGTCAGATTGTAAACAATTAACTCCCCTCCGAGTTAACAGCCTGCAGCAGGATCGGAGGATCGGGCAGAAAAAGAACCAGCAGGACGGATCTGTGTGCGATCCGACCTGCCAGCTCTTTTGGTCGGATCCTCAAGGTGGGCTCCCCAATAGTTGCGGCCGACTGACCTTTATGTGCTCAGTGGGAGCGCGCACGGCGTTCGGTCGGCCACAACTATGGCTGGAAATCGGCACGTCTATGGGGGGCTTTACATTCAAAGCAATGGACATCGACCATGATTTACGGTCATGTCTGATATCCCTGTTTTCAATCAGGATTGATTAGAGCAGCTCAAAAACAGGGATGGCCGCATTAGATATGGGTCAGATAGATGGCTGTGAGTGCGTAGCGGCCATCGATCTGGCACATATCTATGCATGTGTTCCTGGGCATATCTCCTAGGGTTTGTGAAGGAAGTGTCATCAATGCTCACCTAAAGTCTGAAACCCCAAAACTATAATAACATTTTTACTTAAGGTTCAAAGTCAGTCTTCGACTACTCCTGGGAGGAGTTGAGTTATCTTTCTGTGTGTATCATTCTCAAGAGTGAGGCACCGACCTGCGCAGCGACCGGCATAATCCCCTGTGCAGTAAGAGAGCTGAAATGTATACAAAGTTAGGCGGCAGCACCATCTTGTGGGCGTTCTGCTAATTTTTTAAAGAGATGGTGAAACTTCACTTTAAATAATTCACCTTTGAACTTTGCGAGTTAATTAACCTATGTGTCTCTTACAGGAAGGTGCAGAAATCTGGACCTCAGTGTACCGCCATGGTGGTTATATTTTTCGTACCACTTTTTGCACGGAAAATCGTATTGAATCGGACTGCCAGGGGGTCAATCCCTCTCTTTAAGAGAAGCATGCAAGCCAGCTAATGTGTTATATTTATTTTATTATGACAAAGTGCTCTTTTGTGAACCACAGTAGAATCAGTGTGTGTGTCTTGGCTGCCCAGTTAAAGCTGTACCCACTTTCTGTTTTGCACTTAAATTTACCAGGAAATTTAAGTATTAGCCTATTGTCATGTTGACTGTTTATGTTACAGAGAGCTTGAATAAAAGTTATTTATGGATGGAAACTTGTATTTGATGACGTGATCATGACTAGTCGACTCTACTAGTAATTGGTGACTCTCTATAAAACCTTATGTTTTAATGCCCTACTCCATTTTCCTAAAAAAAAATATAAGTACCTGCTCTGCTCTCATCTGTATCAGTCACATACAGTTATTGGATGGGTAAAACCACAGCTCCATAGATATATATATTACAACTGTCTTAGTGAAAAAAATTACGGTGGTTTAAAGGAGGTTAGGAGAGGATGGTGGGAGACATTCAGGATTATCTCATTGTGTAAGAATTGTTTCATCTTTTAATTACAGATCATGCCAATTATAGGGTGTTTGCAAACAAGGGACATAAAGTATTTTTTATGTTTTTCTTTTTTTGCATTTTTTTTGTAACTATACATCTGGCAAAAGACAAGAGACATTGCAAATATTCTCATTTCCTTCCAAAATTGGTGAAAATATTGAATGAAAACAAGGGTTGCTTTCCTTCATTTGTCAAGGTAGGAGCTATGTATATTACAAATCCAGATCCAAATTGGCCCACACTTTTCACCAGACAAAAAAATTTAAGATTGGCCCACCCAAGGGCAAAAGCCCCCCATACACCCTTAGATCACTCCATACAATTTCCTTTAGATCTAGCAACAACTATGTAGTGCCGGGTCCTCCCTGATAGAATACATAGTGATTAGAAGGATTAGAAAGGCCCTCATATTACATGGTTTTGGTAGAAGAAAAGTAGATTTTTACAGAAATTTTATGGTAAGATTTTAAAGTGTGTGTGGGCTTTTAGACCTAAATCCAAAATCTGTGCATAAGAGATCCCCTTAAAAAAAGTAGAGAGTTGCCGAGATGTGCCATGCTGATAGACTACTACCCAAAAAGATTAAATGCATTAAATCAATCAAAGGATGGTTCAACAAAGACCCTCATAAAGCTAAAGCTGGGCATACACGGGTATATTTCTAAACAGATTAGCGTACAATCGAGTGCCATGTGCTATGTGTGCCTTCCTTCGAGAGGAATCTTTTTATATAGAAACTCGATTGAACAGGGTTCCAACATGTTGGAAACCCCTGTTATATGTCCATTACTTCAAAGGGAAACAGTGAGTCTCCCTCCAAAGTAGCGGAGGAAGAAAGCTGCAGCTGAACATGCTACAGACAGAGAGATTTTCTCACAACACGGGTGTATCGGATCCCCATCGAACGGCAATTGTTGTGCACTTTGGTGCACATTGATTCCCGTTCGATTGACCCACAATCAATCACAGCGTGGTGACGCCATCACGTTGTGATTGATTGTGGATCGATTGCACGGAAATCTACCCATGTATGCCCAGCTTTACAATCTTACCATACAATTTCTGTACAATCAACTTGTGTTCTACCAAAACAATGTAATATGAGGAGCTTTCTAGTCCTTCCAATCACTATGTATTATATCAGAGAGGACCCGGCACTACATACCCTGTTTCCCCTATGATAAGCCATCCCCATCAAATAAAATTCTGGGATTTTAACAAGGGTGTGTACATTTTTTTTATAAGCACCCTGACTGTTAAGATCCCAAAATGTTCATCATTGAGGGCTTTAGTGTTGAGACCATGTTTTCTGTAGCTCAGGCATTATACAACAGTTTTAAGTATGTAAGACACCATTTGTAGGTAAAGGACTGGACTGTCAGGATGAGAGTGAATATTTAGCCACCTGTTCTGGTTGGAACTGTTCTAATTCACAGAGACTCCTTTATTATTAAGTACAATTTACTATGTCTGGTCTGTGTCATCTTTCAGAAGGTACAATCCTAACATCCTTTAAATTAGGGGCATTCATTTCCAGATCACCATGAGTAATTAGTGTTTACACGCCTTTTACTGCTCAGCTAATGTATTTGTGATTCTTTTCAGGGCATATACTGACATATAAATTAGCATTCTGGCAGCTGTAAATGGCATTAGCCATTTCTATCAGTTTATAAATCTCTCTTTGTGAAGCTGTTCTCAGGAAAAACAAAGGAAACTTATGAAATTTAGTCTGACCTGATCTATTTACACAGACTATTGCAAACCACTCAATGCACATTTTTAATTACAGCTAATATGATTTGCACATTGCAGCTGCTTGGTAGGGACTCCTTTCACATGATTATAACCTATTTGCCATCTTTTATTTCTTCCTAATTACCCTATATAGCCTAGTGCCTTATCTCCCCGTATCCCAAAACAGTACAAATAGATTAGATCTTTATCTTTATAAGATCATTATGCTAAAATTCTAAAGAGTGAATTACTGCTAATTACTGGTTATGATATTTTCACTGCTGCTTTTCAGCTTTTTACATACAATATAAGAAATGGACAACAATAAAACAAAGAACATCTCTGGAAGATGAATTTACATGTAGTCAAGCTGCAATAAGAATGGCCCCCAGTCACCCTTTTGTTGGGCCGTTGATACTATGAAACGGAAAACAACATAGGATTCCTAAAAAAACAAAATAATAACTCTTCTGGCCTGACTTGCGTCTTGGTGAAAATGGTATGTAGCATGGCCAATTGTAATCTCTACTAGGAAATACATTTGGGGACAGTTGTCATCTCAAACAGGAAGAATTGCCATGTGAAGGCTATTGAACAAAAGCTTTAGATTTAAAATTTATTTTGGGGAAAATTACAATTAGTTATGATTACCATAGTACACCAGAGAACATTTGCCATCCCTAGAATGCCCCAGAAGCACTACCAATAAAGCTGGCCATAGATGTCTTGATTTCCCTGCGATCAAATGTTTAAGCGATCGTGGCTGGCGATCACAGAATCAATTCCAATTAGATTAGATTGCACAGTGCACCATATAGCGATATCAATTAATCACTAATCTCTCATCACGATCGATCATTAGGACATTGAGCGATCGACCGTTCTACACCTTTTAGATTGGAAATGATGTAATATGTGTTGGTAACCAACAAGTTGAACAATAGGAACGATCGCATGTCTCCATTAACGTTCCTCGATTCCAAAGCGATCGACTAAATTTTACAGACATGACCTATACTTGCTTGATCGATTTTTGTGTGATTTCCGTGAGTTTGTGATCGATCGCACACTTTGTGCAAGCAACAATTTCTGTGCGTATGATCATGCCAAGCAATCGTGGCAGTCGGTCTCACAGGAATTGCATGAAAAATCGAGACGTCTATGGCCAGTTTAACACATACTATGGTGACAAAACAGTGACAAGCTGTGGTCTGTTATGAAGCTTTGTTAAATGAATATGCTACCCTTGGACTGCCATAAAATGTTTCTTAAAAGGTCAATATGTTTTTGTTAGTGATGGCCGAACCTCGGGCATGTTCGTCCGCGGACGGGCGGAGCGGACTTTTAAAAAAGTCCGCCGTCCGCCCGTTCGCGGACAGATTCAAATTCCCCGCTGCTAGGCGGGGAATTAGAATCTGAAAACCCGGATGTGACGTCAGTGACGTCACATCCGGCACCTGGAACGCATAGTTCCTGGTGTGCTTACCGGATGTGACATCACTGACGTCACATCCGGGTGTGCGAGCCGGCTTTCCACTGAAAGACCGGGTTCTCTACCCGGTCTTCAGTGGAAACATTCTTCCTGCGGCGGGATCTCGCCGCGTATGATTCCACCGGAGGAAGAATAGAGGGCTCCTTCACGCCGGCGGACAGGGCGGGTCGAACACCCGTACTGTCCGCCGGCGGGAAGGAGGGCGAACATGCTTGTTCGCGGCCGAACTGTCCGCCTTGCGGGCAGTTCGGCCATCACTAGTTTTTGTCTACTGGAACCAGTTCCACCTAGTTATAGTGCATATATAATTAGATGGATATTTCCTTTCCATTTATAGACATTATCTTTTAACCCAGGAAAAGAGGGCCCGTCAGTTTGTAACCACCTCTTAATCCAGGGGTTATCCAACTCAGGCCCATGAGGCAAATCTGGCCCACAGTGCAATCATATTTGGCCCACAAGATTTTCTTAACCTATTTTTTTAAAGAAATGAATGCCACAGGTATGTTTTTGACATTCAATTTCACATGTGTTATAGTATCACACAGCTTTCCTCAATTGTAGACATGTTTTCTTATAAATAGCAAGGCTGGCCCATGACTAATATAGTCAAATAGTTTTGGCTTTATATTTACCTAAATTTATGGATTCATTTTATTCTTTCAATTGCCACTTAAAGAATTTCTAACAATGACTCAGAATCTAAAACTGTAGCATAATGTGATACTAAATGGATGAGCAATAATTGTCTTAATTCAAAAAGTATGTGCATTCTAAAATCCTGATGTGCCTTGTATATTTCAGATGCCAGTTAAGTAAACATATAGAGAGGTTCAGTAAGTATTACTGTATATACTTGAATATAAGCCGCCCAGAGTATAAACCGAGGTACCTAATTTTATCTACAAAAAGTGGAAAAATGTATTGGCTCGAGTATAAGCTGAGGGTGGGAAATGCAAAGTCAGATAGTGGAGCTTTCTAAATGAGAAACATATAGAGAAAGCACCATTGCCCCTAGGAATTAATCAGGATTCATCTTAGTGCCACAACGTCAATAAATTTAAGAGAACACAGGATTATTATTATTATTTGAATTGTATTTGAACTAGTAACTGGCCACCAGGTGGCAGTGTGGAGTTTGTTGACATCGATCAGCTGTTAGTCAGCAATCACGGAGAGCTGAGCGAAGATATGCAGTGAAGAGGGAAGCTGCCTGCCTGAAATTCAGCATGGTAATTCAGCTTAGGTGAGTAGACAGTGGGCTGACTCGAATAGAAGCCGAGGGAAGCATTTTCTGCCCATTTTTTGGGGCTGAAAAACTCGGCTTATACACGAGTATATACGGTACTTGAAACAAATCTCATAAAATATAAGCAAGTATAAACTTTGATATACTGTATATAAGCACATCAATGCTTGTCTACCCAGACTTTGACCTCAGGCTTTGATTCTGTGTCAGCGTATTCTTCCAGAGGACAAATTCCTAAACTTAAACAATAGAAAACAAGGACTTTTTGCCACATCAAAGGCTATAAAAGAGTTCTTTGTTGTACTCTTGTGTGCATGTGACATTCAACCAATAATTAGGACAAAGTTGTAGTAAATGGTTTCATTCTTCTGTTCAAATGCTCAAGTGATTATTACAGTCACCAACATATAGCTGCTCTATGATCCTTTATATATCACATGGCCACAAACTTTGAAAGATATTGTTTTATCCTTATAACCGTTACACCACATCTCTTTAAAAAAGCAGATGCATTCTTTATGTTTCTCATAGCTGTAAGAAATGATGCTTATATGACATAAGGAATTGGACCTTTGATGCCATTTGTCATTCAAGTGACTTAAAATGTTTTCATTCAATTGACTTAAAAATTGTATAGAGTCGATCATTTTTAAATGTATTCCTTGTTTGGACCAAAATCCAAAATATTTGATCAAAATAGAACATAAAATTGATCAAGCAGTGATTAGACATGTTGGTTAATTTCGGTTGATTGTTCAAAGTATCTGGCGTTCAAGGTACTTTGAATTGTTTCGAGCCATTCTCAAACTTTTTACCTTAAGTCCCCAATACACCTTTAGATCACTCCATGCAATTTCCAGATCTACCAACAACGATGTAGTACAGGGGTCTCCCTGATATAATACATAGTGATTGGAAGGTTTTTTGTTCAACTATATGGTAAGATTCTATGGTGTATGGGGGGGGGGGGGGCTTAAGAGTATATCTTGTTAATTTTTCATTCTCATGAAATCCTCAACTGAAATAAATTCATCAGGTACCAATAGAATGTTTATTAGATTAGTGATTATGGAAGAATGCCCATTACATTGGTGGATGAAATTAATTGTTGACAGAATGCAATTAGACATAAAAATAAAAAGGTTTACCTGAAACTATGCAGGCATAATCATATGAGAGATAAATCATACATTGCTTAAGGCAGTGGTTCCTAAACTCGGGGGGTGCGAAGGAATTTCAGGGGGGCGCGGGCCCTTATTCTTAACCTGTGTTTGAATAGGGAAGGGGGGGGGGGGTTAATAATTCTCTGACATAGAAAAGGGGGACCCTACAAGGAAAGTTTGGGAACCACTGGCTTAAGGAACCCTTACCACCCTCTGAAAGAAGCCTTGGGTTTAATGGAAACCTAATAATTGCTCTTGTACCTTGTACAAGATCTATGGTAGCTAAACCTGTGGTAGCAAGCACATGTGAAGAACATATACATTTTATTTACAAAAGCAAAAAAGAGATGGCAATCAGAGTTTGAGAGTGATCTGTAAACCAATAAGGATTACATATTTCTTCCACGCCAATTGTTTAATATGTTGTGGTAGATATTACTCAAAACAATAGAAGTTTCAAAATGTACCTGGTTTTGTGGCAGTGATGTTGATTTGTGCAGAGTATTGAGAGTACAATGCAGATGCAACTTTCACAGTATAGTTTGTCTCCTTTTGTAGGTCCAAGCATGTAACAGGATGTGGCTCATCAGTGCTGACATTAAAAACTATGATGTGCTTAAAATGTTTCTGATTCCATCTATGCCCATGGGCAGAAATCTGCAATTCAAATTTTTTTTATAAAAACAGGAAGAAGCTGGATTTCAGTTCTAAGCACAGTTCTGCACAATTGTACAGACTCATATCATATCATGTCATATCAGGTAATAAATTGTACAGAAAGAAAACTGTTTGATCGCCTTAGGTAATCGGATATTTCCTAGATCAATAATATCTTCTGTTATTATTTATGAATATGAATAGCTCATTATATTCTCTATATTTAACTTAAAAAAAGCTGGCAAGAACTATAGCCTAAGGAAGCTTCTACATTTTCACATACTTACCCATGAAGAAGTCTTATGAATGCATAGTTTGCATCTCTTTCTTCAGACTTAAAAATATGTACCCTCTTAAGTTAGGCATACACTGTTTGATTTTAGCATTCGGTCGACCTAAAACTATCAAAGTTTACAACGATCGAACTTAAATCATATGCTGCACACATGGTTCGATCGGCGAAAATTGTTCGATACCGATCAAAATATCGATCCCAAAAATCATAGCATTTTGTTTGCTGGTCGGGCGATTGTGTTTGATGAACACATTTATATATGACTCTTTCCTGTGTTTTTTTATTGAAACTAAAATCGCATCCATGTGGTACTACTTTGGATTCGCTTGCGATCGGTGTCCGATGAAAAGATCACAAACTGAAATGGAATGGAAGATTGATCGTGCTAAAAGCGAATCGTGTATGTCTAGCTTTATGCATTGAAAAGTCTTTAATGTGAGAAGATTTGCACAAAGTTCACAACATTTTTATACATACATTGTATAAATACAGTTTTCTGTATTTAACAAGGTGTCATATTCACCCTTTAATGCCTCTTCTAAGTGACAACACAATTTCTTTCATTCCTTACAGCTAAGACCCCTTATGCTTTCATGACCTAAAGGAGAAAACATGACTGGATCTAAAGTTTGCTAGGGAATGAAACTAAGAAGCTCTCATGTAAAAATTCATACTTTTATGACTGCATTCTTATTTCCACTTTAAAAGGTTAATTTAAATATCATCAAGGATAAGCTATGAATTGGGTGTGCTTAACTGATCATTTACTCAGACATTGGCACCAACAAGGGACCATGGCAATAGATCCCCCTAAGACGTATAGGCCCTAGAAGAACCTTAACCACTAAGGGCATGCAATCATGGTGATCTTCACTAGTGAGGCTGCAGGTAAGGGTATGTTACCACATAGGTGAATAACCGACTCGCAATAAAAAAATCAAAAAAAAAAAATCACCTCGCCTCCATAGAGAATGAATCGCAAGTGCAAGGCGAATAATCGCCTATGTGGGAACATACCCTTAGGGTAAATTAATTGAGTATTCATGACTATCAAGCAAAAAGTTCTGGACCTGTTATCATCTCTGCTGTTGCTGTGTAGAGATAGCTTGTGCCATCAAATCTGTATTTCTTATTTAAAAATGGTTCCCTAGTAAGTTGGTCTTGATTTCTGTAAGCTGTAATGTTCCAGTGCAGTTGTGGAAGCTACTTTATATTTATGCAACACTGCACTTTTTTATAGTGTTTTAGACTTGATTGTGTTTATTCCTATATAAAGATCTGGGTATGCCAAGGTCTCTATAAGCAGTATTTAAATTGTAGAGTATAAAAATTCTTCACAAGCTTTGGTTGGACCCCATATTTGCCCACCAAGGATCATTGTTACTATAATGGGTGTCACTGATTGCAGTCAAGTCAGGGGCCTTCTTGTGACATTTACTAACATGGCACTTTCATGTTGGTCATTCAGACTCAAGCCTTCTCCAGTGTTCATCCCCATGTCTTGAAGAATCTTACCACATATAGCTCTTCTGACTTGGATTCTCTCCTCCATACCAAACAAGTACTGTTAAATAATGTCAAATTGTGAATAGGACCACCTAAAACATACAGATAAATAGGAATTAGCCTAATATGTAATTTAATACCCTTATACAGGAAAGATGCCAATTTTTATAAATACTTCTATTTATACATATATTTGGCTAAAATACCACTGGCAACCATCACAGGATATTTATTATCAAGAGATATAACTTGCCTGCAACTTTGGAGAGGGATCCTGTGATATTTGATGGAAACACAGTGTCCATTGGTAATTTGAAGCATGCTATAGTCACATTTTGGTCTGTTTTAATGTTAATTGACATATCTTGACGCGATTCCTTTGGAGACCATCTTCCTCCTATAACATGCAACTATTAGCACAAAAATTACATATGGTCAATTAGCTAAATCATTAGTAAAAAAAAAATTTTTTCTATCTATATCTATTTTATAATTCTTATTTTTATATTTCAAACAAAATCTTAGACTAGATAAATAATATACTGCATGTTACGTAGGAAGCATTAGGAAAAATAGCAAACATATTGGTATTGGTAACATATTGGTAACATTATGGTAACATAAATGGAGGGAACCATTTTCTTTTTTTACTTTTAATAAAAGGGAAGGTCCCAATGTCGGTAACCAAATCACCCCATCCCGATAACTACCAAATATCCAGATTTTTGGGGGGAGACTTAAAAGGGAGGGACTTAAAAGGTGAAACACAAGATTGAAGTTCCAATCAAAGAAATGAGGTTCATAGTTTTAATCTTAGATCATAGTAAATAAACACATTCATTTAAAATCAATTAAAACCAATGTTTTGGCTTGCCATTGCAGGGCCACTTTTACGTAAGAAGATTTTTGGAATCGATAGCACCAGGCTGGTCTTAAAGTTAGGAAAGTCTTGTGGAATTGCTCCAGATTTCTTTCCAATGTGTTTATTCCATTCACTGGATGCATGTAGAGGTACTGAATGTAGAAGCAAATGTATGTATTATGTTGGTACTAATATTTTCTTTTGTGATGCAGGATAAGCACTTAAACGTAAGTACCATAATTTTATTTGGTTATTTTGCACTTCAACACAATGCTTCAAATTCCGAAAGAAGTCCAGTGAATGATTGAAACACATTGGAAACAAATCTGGAGCAATTCCACAAGACTTCCCTAACTTCAAGACCAGCCTAGTGCTAGCCATTCCAAACTTTGGTCTACATCCAGTTCATTCCAGGACTTTGGTCTACATCCAGTTTTGCTTTCCTAGGTAGGAACAACATTTTATTTATATTAAATAATACTTACTTTGTATATCTTATGTAAACCATCTAAAAGACTATTCCACTGTAAGCATGTTTCATTAAATGTTTGCAGATTTGTAGAGTTTTCACTTTCTACAGGTAGAAAAACAGGTTTTAATTATAATGCTAGGTTATAATTATAAGGTTAATAATATTGTTTCTCATAGCTAGTTCTTTTTAAAATAGTAAAAGAGTTCCATAAATCATTGTTGATAATACTATGCTTGAATACACCACATGCACAGCAAGTATTTTGGGCTGCCAAGTACAAAATGTCCATCTTTGTGTTAAAAATGATTGATGTAAAAATACATAGATATTGTATAAGTTTTGTCTATAAAAAAGGACCTTTGCAGGAGGTTTGGTTCAGTGCCTGAAAAATGTCCTTTGGCACCCAAGGCATCAAGGATAAAACATGCCTCCCATGAGATCTGAACTACCTCAGGGTGTGGACTTTTGAAGCACCCATGATGGCTGTCTCTTCTGCATATCCCTCAGCCCAGCCCTGAAGTGACTTTTTCCATATACACCTACCATGGCTTGTCATGTTTAGGATAACATGTTCAGACAGTCCTGTTGATGACTCAGTAATATTGATCAAGTACTCTGCTCCAGAGGGCAGCTCTAAACAAAGGACTGGGTTAGACTCTTCTGTGCTGAAATTAAACTTTATATCTTGGAACAATCCTTGAGGATAATCCTCGAGGGTTTTACCTTGAATGAATACCTAAGGAAAGAGAAGACAAATATACAGTAAATGGTATGAAAATAAAGCCAATGTAATTATTAAGCAAAGAAAAAACTGTCAAAAACGGACAACTGCCCCCATGTAATCCTAGTTTCTGAATGTCAAGTTTGCTGGGCATTGGTGTTTTTTATGCAATGGGTATGCATTTCTTACCAAGCATGTAGATGAACTCCCTTTTCCCCAGCACTGACATATAGTCTTATTAACTGCACACCCCAAACATTATTTCTGGCAAATGTTTATTGTGCATACAAATAATTTTTTTTTTATAATGAGTGGGTCCTGAATACACTGGTTGTTATTTCTAGGGGTGCATATTTAGATTGTTATTCCTTGCCCAGCTCTAAAATTCTGGGTACATGGTCTGTGCATATCTTTGCCGTATTAGTAGTGTCACCATATTTACTTTAGGGCATGCTCTGCAGTTCTGGACATTGTGACGATACTAGATATGATTGTTTTGCTGGAAGTGAACAGTAAATGGTTTGCCAATCTTTAAGACAGGTAGAAATAATTGATAGAGAATGGGTGGCACGCGCTCAAACGGGATCTATAAGCCGTAGTAGATCACAGAGCTTGTCCTAGAGCTCATCAAGTTTTTTTTTAACTTTATTAGCACAAGCCTGTATCAACAGTGAACTGAAGTCAATGATGCCTGTATTAACAATAGTACTGAAAACCCATATGGGGTTTTTGCTTGTCTGGTTCAACAAAAGGGGCCTTTAACTGTTGATACATCCTTTTGACCTAGTCATTGCAAGCCAAAATGATTCAGGTAAAAAAGAATTGATTTTCAAGCAATCAAATTAGGTTTTAAGGGGGGTTGGCCTTTCACGTAATCATGCATATTCCAGTGTTTTTTTCAGTGAAAAATAGCACATTAAATGGAAAGTCAACAACTTTATTTCACAACAGGTTGTATTTAGTTTTAAAGCAAATCTCTTAGTACATACCATTGTCATTTGTAACATGATGAATAACCAGAGTACTTTTAATATGTCTCAATAGAAATTAAGTATCAGACATGCAAGCCATATGCCTTATCACAGAATGTAATAATTTACTTAACAGGCAGGTCTATCAACAGCCACATGGGCTTATATTCTACTCACTGTATACACTTCCATTGAAGATTGGGCTGAAGAGCTTCCTGTCCATGTCAGACATGAATCATTGAACAATACAATATTACCAAATATGTGTTTACCTGAAAAACATAAACTGCAAGGTTACTTTATTATGCATTATTCTTTTAAAATATTTTTTAGCCTATCCAAATGCATGTAGCTTTTTTTCTTTTAGGAACCTTTAGTAATGTTTCAGCTGGAATGTATTTGTGCTTTAAGAACACCTATGTTTAGAAATAAGAAAATATATTCTACAATAACCAATTCAAATATATATCCACAGAACTACAGCATATACACTGTGATTATAAGCACAGCTCTATGTGGAGTAAATACATAACTTTAAGTTCAGCAACAAGTCAAACACTTATATACCCTGTTTATATTTTATAACATATATGCAGGGCATGTTTGGGCATTCTCATGATTTTTTTTTTAAATCAAACAAATGCAAATAGCCTGCAACAGTGTGAAACACTTCTTTTTAACACAGTGTTAGTATTTGGTACACTGCCCCTCTATGTCAGGGAAACACTCTTACTGACTGGGATAGAGAAGGGTAACATCAGCTTTTGCAGAGTACAGATACAATGATGAGTAGGACTGGTTAAAAATAGTTACGATGTCCAAAAAAAGTCAATTAATGATGAAAAAAAACAGATGATCATAAAGTGTAGGTCTTTTCTACACAAAAGAAAGTCAAGTTGTCAGTGGGCAAAGTCTCCTACAAGTCTTAAAATGCACTCAAAACTGGGGGAAGTCTGCCTGGAAGTCACAACAGCATTAGAAGACAAGTTCAAAGTAACCAAGTGTCAGTTTTAAGCCCCCCATAGACAGGCAGACTCCTCCATACAACTTTCATGAGACTTACCAACAACTATGTAGTATAGTGACCTCCCTGATAGAATACATAGTGATTGGAAGGTGTAGAAAGGTCCTCCTATTACATGGTTTTGGTAGAAGAAAAGTTGGTTGTACAGAAGTTGCATGGAGGAGTCTGCCTGTCTATGGGGGGCTTTAACAGTAAATAGTAAACGTTGAGTTCAGATTTTATGGACTCCAGGAAGAAAGTGATTGTTAAGACATGAGAATACGTATAATAGGCTTGCCTTGGCCATAATTAATGGCATATCATGGTTTCATAGTGTGTGACACCAGCTGTAAAAAATTAAGTAGGAAGGCTTGATAGCCTGGAGGTGTTTTGCTGAATCAAGGGTTGGTGGCTGCACCTAGTTGGTCAGGGGTTCACCCTACAGCAAGTTAATGATCCAAAACTCAGATTCAAAGCTACGCCAGAACTGCGTTCTGAAAACAACTTTCAAGCGTCACACATGTATGGAAACTTCTGCAAAAGAGGTGGGAAGAACTAGGTGAGGAACATTTAGTTTCCATTGAATGCCATGTCTGTTTTCTCTACCAGAAGTTGCTACTTTAACATTGAATCAAAAGTTTAGAATACATTTTGGTTTCTACACAGATTTCATGATTTCTTTTCTAACTTCCGTTGTTTATTTGTTCTAGGCTTTTATTCCACAGTACAAAAATACACTGAACTGCTTGAATTTCAAATTTTTACCAGTAGTATAGATGATTCATCAAATACATCTTTTAGTTCTATGTTTACTGCCAAGCAGGATGAAAAGCGATGTTTAGTATATGCAAAAGCAATAGTCCTAGTGTCATTGTTTGCATTCACAATATTTTTGCATTGCAAATGATTTTGAATGGACTGGAAATGCACTTAAACATAAAAAAAACAGACCCTCACTTTTTTTCCAACAGAAAATAGAACACATTATAGTACACTCAGCTTTTCTAAATTGATGTGTTTTGTAGCCCATTATTTTTAAATAGGCTTTCTTCTGCAACATGCTGAGCACGGTGCACTATGGTGTGACCCTAAAACTATTTAGAATCTCTTTTTTCTCAATTATCTGTACCCTAGGTGAGTAGAAATGCCTTTCTTTCACCTCTGGACCTAAGCAATTAACCCGTTCTCTGCAAGGGTTTAAAAAATGGTTAGGAGGTTTAAGAGAGTGATACCTTGGTGTAGCCTTTTGGGAAGAATGGATAACACAAGTGTAAATTATAACACATTGGGTGACTAAGGGCATTGGTACCCACCCAAAACTAAAATAAGGCCCTTTACTAGCAAATTATTTGTTACCTACTAGCTGTTTGTATTGTTATAGTTAACATCTCAGGTGAAATTTCAGGATGAAGAGTCATCATTGTAATGGTATAATTAGTATCTGAAAATAGTTCCAAACACACAGTGGGATTTTCCTCCTCTATAGTGTAGTTGACAGTCTTCTTATCCACAATTTCTTTGTCATAAAGCCTTTCTCCAAATATGTTGAACTGTGTTAACAAAGAAAAAAAGAATATGATCAGTGCAACCCTATTATGACCTTTATTAACTACACATGTGCTTATGGGTTACCTTATACAAGATCTCCAATCCAAATAATACAGTGCTTGTTGTCCAGTGCAGACACGTTTCATTGAAAATCTCCAGATTGCTTATTAAATCTTCCTTTTCTTAGAGATAAATGAATTAATTAATAATTTTAATTAATGTATGCAAATTAACTTTATATAAGGGTGCAAAAGGCAGGATAGAGGGTACTACATACTCAATTTAAACCCGGTGGTCAAAGGGCAACCTGCATTTCAAACAGAGCAGAGTAAAGCCCCCCATAGACAGGCCGATTCCCGGCCATAGTTGCAGCCAACCAACCGGCATGCTCGCCCCCGCCGAGCACATAAAGGTTGGTCGGCCGCAACTATAAAGGGAGCCCACCTTCAGTTTCTTAGTTTCTTTTCTGCACGATCCTGCTGCAGGCTGTTAACTTGGAGGGGAAGTCTCCTCCCCCTCCAAGTTAATTGGCTACAGTCTGACAGGAATCGCGTGTGTTAGTTGAACACACAGGATTCCTGTCCTTTCTCTAGCCGACTCCTCACAGCGTGGTGACATCACCACGCTGTGAGGAGTCTGCTAAAAGTCGACCATAGATCGGGACATTTTATTCTTTTCAAATATTCACAAGATGCAATAAGCAGAGCTTATAGTTTCCAATGGCATTAAAAAATACACACGTCTCAAGGCAAACATCACATCATCTATTTTGCCTTGTGTTTATGCATTTATGTAGCAATATAACTTTATATAAATATAAGCTGTTATTTACCAATCTAAATGACTCCATTGCACATCCTATATCAGCCATGTGCAGGTCAGGCATCATATAGGGAAATGGCAAAATCTATGGTTCACTTAAGCAGGTAGTGCGTTGAATGTGTACAAATGTGTGTAAATACATTGTAATTACCTATTGTGCCAAATAGTAATAAGACAGAAAGAAATACCTTTACAAGTGAAATTCAGCAATTCCCAAGTAGAATTTATCAGGCACTGGGTATAGTTCTTCTCTCCATTATCTCTGAATCCAGGTTTACATTTATAATATACATAGCTTCCCATTATGCTTTTATTATTCCACACCAAGTCAGCATGTTCAATGGTTAAAGGAATTCCACAGTCAACCACTCCAGTGCAAAAAAGAAACACAATTATGCTACCTAAAGCCCTCCAACAGTTACACTTTCACATACATGTTAAAAGTAAATTCTTCAGTCAAATTTTTTTGTTTATTGCTGCTTAAGAGTCTGAAAAGTATTCTCATCATGTGCCTAGGTATCAATTAAAATTAGAAAGGTTATCCATACCTTCCCCACCAAACCAAAAAAATCCAGTAATTGAGATCTAAAAAGTAGACACTGGAAATAGTGTCCAGAAGGTGCACACATAGAACAACACACTAGTCACCAGTATTCCCTGGGGTCTACCTGTATCTCTGTAAACCTATATTCTACCCACTTATGACTCAACACCCCATTTTGTATTATTGCTGTGGATGTTTTTTGGGAACAATTTGGGAAAGGAACATTTTTTCCTTTTCAGAGCCTCCAGCAAGAACTACGGTGAGCATGCACACTGGTGCCTTAGATTTCATATTGCAGAAGCACAGCCGAACACCCTCGTGTCAGTTTGTGCATTGTTATTTTCCAGAAAATAAACTACAAAGAGCACATTTTTAGGCACACCAACATTTCTAAGTTTCCATATAATAGAGATTTCAAAGAACTGCTTCGATAATGTAAGAAAGAGAGGAGAAATAAATAACTTAATACAGCAGCAGAAAGTAATTTGTTTTCTTCCATTAAAGTGCTTTTAGGGCTTTCTTGAATGTTCCACACAGTAAAAGGTTGAATTACTGCTTCATTTTCTACCAGCAATAAATCATGAACCGGGACAGCCTGACCCTATGGTCCACTACTCCAGTGTACCAGCCATAATAGCCATGTAATAAAAAAGCAAGCATGCATTACCTGTACAGAGGAAAATTGGGTTCTCCCATGTTTCATTGAAAGTGCATCTTGAGACATGCCTGATGTTAGGATTATAAAAGCCTTTCAGACATGTATAGTGCACTTCACTGCCAAAGTTTGTGGATCCATTCCACACTCTAATTGTGTTGGGTAGCGATGGTGGTTGCCCACAATTCGTTTCTTAATAAAAAATAAAATAGCTTGGTTATTTGTACAATTGGTGAAACCATTGGAACACACAGTAAAAAGAGACCAGGAGGGGTAGAGTGAAGAAGATAAAGTATTTTATATTTATATATGTAAGTATTCCCATCAAAAATACATAATCAAATGGCATGTTAAGTATACATTATGTACTCACATAACATGTGTCAGCAGAGCATATTTTAATGAAAGAAGGGTAATAACACAGCATCACAATTGGGAGAAATATCTCTCCCACAGAGGGACATGATTGAACAAGGACCTTCATATCAGGTAATATTTCAATTTAAATGCCAATGTTAAAATACTGAAAACTTTTGTAATATCTTGTCAGATATTAAAGGCAAATGGCGTGGCCAGCCCCCATGTTCCCAATGTCAGCGATGATGCCGGGAACATTGGAGCTAACTGATCTGTTTGCTTGCATTTTTTGACATAGGCATAGGCGAGACTGTAGGTAGACAGGAAGAAGCCAACCAAGATCACTGGAGGACTCTGGATGACCTGGAAGAGATAAACTGCCCCAAGTGTGGCTCAGTATTATAGATTTTGGTAATTGAAACTTCACCCATGCCACACCCTGATAACACTAGGGAGATTAAATGTAAATTTGACTGTTTTTTATGTACTTGCAGGTGTCTTTTTACATTATTATGTAATTGCATGCAAATTTTATGCAGACTGAATCTGAGCCCAAAAAGAAGAGATGCTGTTGTACTTGATTGCTTCACTTTCAGTTTGCATACAATATGCATACTAATGCAGAAATTTAGGCATTTCATGGACTATCTCTAGTTTCTACCTTTTGAACAGAATGCTCATTCTATGCCAAAATATGTATGGATTGTAAACATGGAACTTACCTCTACATACAAGATTAGCTCCGTCCCATTGCCCATCTTCATTACATGTAGCAACATCATTTCCGCTTATCATAATATAACCAGATAAGCATTTATAAACAAGTGTACTTCCAAATGTAGCGTTTAATAGGTCCACTGCAATAGCATTTGGAATTGAAGATGGAGAGCCACAGTCTACAGCTATTTATATTAATAATAATAATAAAAATAGAAAGAAATAGAAAAAATAGCATTACATACATATCACATTTAAAACATCAAATATTTTAAATGACAGCATATGTAAAATATATTTATATATAAGCTATCAGGATGTATGACATCACAAAACATCATCACATGGTTTTGCAATGGCTATTGAAAGCAGACAGAACTGGACATTTTGATGCAGATGCTTTTCTATGTTATTTTATTTTTAATTGAACCAAATGTTTTTTTGAATGAACACCAATGTACAATCAATATATTTTTATCCCATTAATAATTAATGCCTCACCTTTGCAGATCAAATTTGAATCTTCCCAGTGTCCTGATGCATTGCAAATTGATGTATTATCTCCACTCACAGCAATAAACCCTTTTAAACAAGAGTATGTAACTTTGCTTCTGTAAGTAGTGTTGTTAAATGATTGGATTACAGTATTTGGCATAGATTGTGGCAGTCCACAGTCAACAGCTGAAAAACAACATACATTGTGGAAAACTAGAATTTTATTGACTCATATTATTCAATGCAATGAAGAGTATCAATATTTCTGAGCTACTAAAAACAGAGGGAGTTAAAATTACAAAGTACTGCACACACACATGCACATTAACCTCCCTAGTGCTCTTGCAAAGTCCAGATTTCTGCACCAAAAGCGCACCAAAGACTCATTAAAATAAAATGATAAAAAGTATCATTTGAATGATAAAATCTCTTGAATACTTATTTGGTATGAATGATTTCAAAACAGTATTTATGTTTGTTTATAATAAAATTTTGATTACAATTGGAAATGTGTTTTGTTTTACTTTGAATTGTATTGGATACAGTTAGGCACCTTCTGAAAGGCTTAACTTCAAAGCGCACATCTTGAAATGACACTGGGGGTGATTTTCCAGATGTGGTCTTTGAAGATAGCCCGATTTGCATATGAATGTCCCACGGCCCCCCAAATTGGGCTGGGAGAGGGGTGACATCGGCCGGCTTGCTTCAGTAAAGAAGCCGGCTTAGAGCATCAGATCCTCCCAGCACAGAACACTGAGTATGTGGTGCTGCTGGAGATCTGACGGCTCCATCTCGTCCTCTGCAATACTGACATAAAGTGCTGGACGAGATGGAGCAGTCAGAAGCGCTAGGGGGGTTAATATTTATTAATTATTCATGTATAATTTTTTTAAGTATGTAACAATATTGTCGCTCTCCAAGCACTACTATACAATGGCCCTTACACACTATACAATAAACAGTTGTCTTGCCACTTAGTGGCAGGACATCCCATATCTTAAACTGCTGAAACCAACAAACCTAAAGCCAAGGGTCAGCCATACGTTCTAAATTGGGGCCTTTTAAAGCCACACTATAAGATTAAAGTTAGGTTATGAAATTTGTTAATTAAAATGATATAGGGTGGACTCTAAGTATAAGAGCCCATTATCCATAGGTGTATCTGATTGTATGGTGTCACCAAATGTTTAAACCATTGAATGTATGTAATTGCTGGTGCACAGGCACACTCTTGCACTCCCAAACACCAGCAACTGATGTGATGTTTTGTATATAATAATTTTTTGTAACTTTTATGTATTAAATATGATGTATAATTTTAATTAACTAATTTGCACCTGGAGTTCACTAGCATTGCAGCTTAACCAGAGCAAGAGAGGGAGTCTGTGTGGGAGCAGTTGGAGGGCATGGTGTTTAATGGTGTTATATGTTTAAGCTCCTGAGCGTTACGGACTTTTTGCACCTTTTTTTC
>CM070032.1:117164116-117179143 GCA_036250615.1 Ptychadena robeensis | reverse complement strand
AACAAGTTAGGGCTTGCCTCCACTTGAGCGATCACCCATGGCATCATTTAAATCATGTTGTGATGATCACAGGTGATGGCCGCTATGTATTTGATGGGGCTTATCCCCACATCCGCGATCAGCCACGGACGTGGTGCGGCCCACAATCTGAAATGCTGCTCACCGCACTTTTGATCGTGGGCGGTTGCGGGTGGTCACGGCCGATTGTACCCATGTACATGAGTCGACGCAAATTAATCATTAAGTTTATTTGTTGTAATTAATTAAGTACTTGATCCCTCTGACAAAGAAATTACCAGTCTATGGGAGGATTATTGTAGTTGTGAAAGACAGCTAAACAACAACAAATCCTTGCAAACCCAGTGTAAAAAGTCAGAAATTAATGTAATTGCAATGACGGAAATATGTATTTGATCCCTTCGCCAAGTCGCCATTGACAAAACCCTTGTGGACAATTATAGAGGGCAGACGTTTCTTGTAGTTGGCCACCATGTTTCCTAAATCTCAGGAGGGATTTTGTACCATTGCTCTATGCAGATCCTTTTCAAGTCAGGGTTTGAGGCTGATGTTTGACAACTCAGACTTTAGCTCCCTAACAAAGACATGGGATTAATGTCTAGAGAGCTAGGCCAATTCAGGACCTTTTTGTGCCACTCTTTTCTTGTCTTACCCATATGACTTTGAGCATTGTCATGCTGAAAAACCCATCCACAACCCATTTTCAATGGCACCATCCATCATTTATTCTATGTGATGAAGGTGTCATGTGACCTTAGCAGAAAAACAGCCCTGAAGCATAATGAATCCACCTTCATGTTTGGATGTGGGAATGGTGTTCTTGAGGTGAAAGGAGTAAGCATTGCTCCTTCAAACACGGTGAGCTGCTTTGATGCCATAGAACACAATTTTGGTCTCATCATTCAGATGTTCACTGGCAGGCTTTAGGTTGGCCTGTACACGTGCTATCTTGAGCAGGGGAGACCCAGAAGGTGCTGCAAGATTTGTCCTTAACAGTGTAGTGTTCTTGGTGACTATGGTCTTTGCTGCCCTAAAATCATTGCCATGTAAAATTTTGTGGTGCTTCATCACAGTTCTCATGTTCATTGCATTGAGATCTTCCATAGAGCCTCACTGAGGGGCATTGACAGTTAGTTTTTGTTTCTTCTATTTGCAAATGATTGCGCTAACTGTTGTAACCTTCTCACTAAGCTGCTTGGCGATAATCTTGTAGCTCAGACCAGTTTTATGTTGTACTACAGTCTTGTCCCTGACATCCTTGGACAGCTCTCTGGTCTTGACCATGGTTGATAGTTCTGTAGATTCCCATTCCATCCAGGAACTACACCTGATGGACATCAGGGAGGTGGCTGGGTGTGTCTCAACAAAAGGAGATTGAAGCCACTCAGTCAGGGCTCCCAAGGAAGTGGGAGACAGTGCTGCTAGGTGCAGTGAATACAGGGCACACAGAGTGTGTGTGGCCCCACGCTGATAGAGGCTTGGCATTTTCAGGACTTTTGTTTCATTTGGATGTTAACCCCTGTGAGGGTGATTCTGTGATTTGGGACTGTTTGTTTCACAAATAAACACAGGCAGGAGCCCTAAAAAGAACATAATCGTGTGGATTGATGCTTTGAGAGAAACCATTTGGAGCTGATCCCCCACAAAGTTTATAGTAAAGATTTCTGAAAACCTGAAATCTCGATGGGTATAGGGTTAACATCATCTCTAACACTGAGTTTGTGAGGGTGTTTTTGTTGTTAATCTGTCTTACATCTACAATAAACCTTCCATAACAATAATAGACTGATCCTTTGTCAAAGGGCTCAAGTACTTTTTTCACTCATTGTATATGTGTGGCAACCATTAATAATTTGTTATCCCTGTTTATCACTGTTTCTCATACCTTTGCACAAGGAAGGCGCACCATCGGCCTGGAAAGGCTCGCTGCTATTTTGCAGGCTGTATCCATCTTTACAGTGGCACTGATAACTGCCAGGTATATTTTTACATATTGCATTATCTCCACATATGTCTGGTACTTCACATTCATCAATATCTGCAAAACAGAATTGCTTTTTTAATTTGGTTTTGTGTATTGCATGTAATGTACTCATTGTGCATGTGTCTTAGGGTATATCTATGTCTAAGTGTACATTGAGCACATTCTTTTTTTGCATTTATTTTTTCTTTAACATTTTTAAGTAGTTTCAAAGCGAATTTAAAATTTTACATTGTTCAATTTTTGCTTTGATAAATAATATCAATCAAGTAATAAATCAATTCCAAAAAATTAACATCATGTTTCATGTAGTATATTAGTAAATGGAAAAAGTTTCATGTGACAATAAAATATTAGAGGATATATCTAAACACCAGAAATGTCCAACCCCCTAACACCCCCCATTGCATTGTCTAATTTTGGACCCACAGATATATTATAATATAAGTAGTTCAACACTAAAAAATTTTGGGTTATTAACTAATCCCTAAAAGAAGTACCTGAAGCCCCTAGCTGCATCCCTTCATAGTCATATTTCATAATATTCTCTAGACAAACTACATATACTTTAATAAACATTTGAAAAATTATGGTGCTCCTAAAATGTACTGGTCGTGTATACATTATAAAGTCCATTGGTTGAGGGCCTCTGTTTTAAGTAATCTTGTTTACTGGCTGTGGATCAATTTTAAGCATACATGAATTGTGAAACAATCCACACAGTCCAAAATTCCCCAACTGATCTAAACTAGCTTACCCTTCCCTCCTCCACACAGACACTAATGCTAGGCATACACATGCCGATAAGCGGCCGATTTTTTATCTGCTCGCGCCGTCGGTCAGGTTAAAAATCGGCCGCTAATCGGCATGTGCCCACATGAGGCGACAGATCCCTGACGCCCCACTGCTCGGCCGGCCAGAGAACGGACATGTCCGATCTTCTCTGGCCGATGCAAGCCGATGCCATAAGCTGCAATGGAGACGGCGTCTTCATTGCAGCTTATGGCCGGCACACAAAGGGTGCCCAGCCGACTGAAGGGGCCCCAGAATGCAACGGGGTGCTAACGTGACGACGTCATCACGTTAGCATCTCGGCACACAACGGAGTAGGTCGGTCTGACCTACTCGGTATGTGTATGCCCAGCATTAAGCTGGGAACACGCGTATGGACATAGGCCAGATCGATGGCTGCTTCATGCGCTGTGCACGCTCACGGCCATCTATTTGGCCTATATCTAAATCGCCATCCCTGTTTTGGAGCCGGACCAATCAATTCCGCTCGAAAAACAGGGATATCGGACATGACAGTAAACTACGGTTGATGTCTATTGCTACCCGTGGTCTCCATGCAAAGCATCGGCCGATATCGGGCAGCAGAACCTCGAATGGCTCCTATATTGAATGGCTCCTATATGGTGCCGTGTGTTCCCTGGTTAAGAGATCCCTAGTGCTGACCCCAGTGTTTTTGACCTCCTGCTATCAGAACTTAATGTCTTCCAATGTCTTCCACCGATATTGGGACACTATAGCAGTGGTTACCAAAGTGCAAGGAAAGTTTGGAAACCACTGCACTATAGAAAAAAAAGTATTAATCATATCAACATTAAAGTGTGTTTATCTTTTATCTTTTCCTTGATTTACCATTACAGCACCTGAATTATTCGACAAGATTTGACTTTCACAATGCTGAAACCTACTAAGAGTATACCCTCTTCGACTTTTACCACAGACTTTTAGCTTGCTAATGGGCCATTCAAATACTCAAGGGAAATGTCGTCTGTCCCCATGCCTGAAAGTATTTTTTAAACATTTGCTTAATTGTTATAAACATTCCCCTTTGTATCTGAGCAAGCACTGAATGCCTGGGGATGGTGGTCAGCATGTATTTAATATAAAAAAATATTCATATACTCTTATGCATCAATGTACATGCAATATTAACATAAAATGGCTGATATTTACAGTATGAGCCTTCAATAGGGATTCCACCCAAACTGAATATTGCTACATATACATGCCGTTTTCTCCTGATGAAGTGACTTCTTGGTTGCGAAATGTGTCAAGAAAGAAAACCAAAATGTGCATGTATCCGCTTTTTGTGACTGGTGAAATGTATATACTGTAAACTGTGAGACTTTGGATAAACTTAATATAAAATGTTTATTTAGACCAGTGTTTTTCAACCTTTTTTGGGCAAAGGCACACTTGTTTCATGAAGAAAATCGGAGGGCATCGATGATACGCATAATCTCGGCGCACTTCCGGTCCCCGTCGGAAGTACGTCATCAGCAGGTGCCCCGCTGGAACGCAGATGCGTATCAGCTGAGCAAAAACACCGCCCCTAGTCTGTGGGGATGCGTGTTGCTAAGCAACCGCATACTCACAGAGCCGGTCCGTGTATAACACGGATCGGCTGTATAAGTCTTATAGTATAAGACTTATACAGCCGATCCGTGTTATACATGGACCGGCTCTGTGAGGATGCGGTTGCTTAGCCCTCCTATCTAGCTGCCTCTTATAGTATAAGACTTATACTATAAGAGGCAGCTAGATAGGAGGGCCGAGGGTGGGGTCAAAAATCCACGGCACACCAGGCAACAGTGGTTGAAAAACACTGATCTAGACAAATACCTTTATTATGTTTTTGATTTATGATACTACATTTAAGTTGCCTTATAAATCCCTCTACCTCTCTCTATATTTACAAGGGAAATAGAAATAAGTGCCACTTTGCCGTTTTTTATGCAATATTAACAGTATTTATTGATTAAAATAAATCTAATGTAATGTTATTAATAATTTGAATATGTAAGTAAATTAAGATACAATTTTTGTTTCCTTGTGGATTAATGGTAAATTTTGTTCCCCTTGCTTTGAGATTTGCAGACTTTCAGAGAAAGCCAGTACCTGAAAGTCAGAGCTTTATGAGCTTTTCTGATACCCTATGAGGATTTTGTTAGTGAATCTTTAATCTAGCTACACAGTATAAAGTACAATCGCTATAAAGCAGTCATAGAAAGTGCAGCTGTGAATTTATAACAAGCTCTGTGTTTATGTTGAATATAACTAATGGGGACAAGTCTTCATTAAATTGGGAACTAAAACATTTGTGTAATACCATAAAACTTCTTTCAAAACAGTTCAATGTATCATCATAGTTAGTATTTTTTCCATTCTACTGTTCATTATTTGTTAAAAATCATACTTGAATTTATCAAAGTTCAAAACAACCTCTCTTCATCTCAAATGCAAATCAACCACACAAACATTATCTCTGCTACATTTAACTGCAGGAAAATATGAATTCAGGTGCAATAACCTTACAAAAGGTCTAGTTATATACATATACTAAACAAAAAAGAAAAAAGAAGGGAAACACAAGGTTGCTTGCATAGAAAATACCTTGTGTGGTTATGTCAGGGCTTTAAGGCCATTCCCTCAAAATTATATTAAACTTACTTAAACCAAAGTTTTTCCATCTTATCAAAGGTAGAAGACTTATATGATTTCAATGCAGGACAATATTTTGGGGGGCATAGAACAACAACAATCGGATCGGTGAAATGTGAGCATGTAAGTGGAATAACTGCAATTTTAGAAAATCATTTAAAAAAATCAATTGTATTGTTTAATAATAATTTGTACTTATCAGATATTATCACATTGGGTATGATTAACAGCATTTTCAGTACTGTTGTAGTTTCACCTTAATTAATACATTTACCTTTGTGAATAAAAATAAAATAATTCAGGTTTCTGATCAATAAATGCATTGATTTCTATTTCTTATTATTAGCAAGCAAACACATTTTTTTGATACACAGCATCCTTGTAATTTCCTGGGATTTGATGCATAGCATATTATCAGTATTACTAGGTGACCAAAATTGTGCTTTGTAAGCTTAACTTTTCATCACTCACCTGTGCAAAAAGTCCCATCATTTGGGATAAAATTGTCATGGTTATTGGATGGGCGGTAACCTTTCAAACAGATGCAGTAGTAGCTGCCATGTGTATTGTGGCATTCTGTGTGCTCTCCACAGATCTTCTGCGCTCCAAACTGGCATTCATTTTTATCTGTTTCAACAGAAGACCACAACATTACACTTTTGCATTGTAGCAACCTAGTGACTACATATCATAGAGATCATGAAAATATTCTGAGTCAAATAATATATCAACAACTTGCATATAAATTCCTTAGTGTCAGCATTTTTATTTATCAGTAGTTTTGAACTGTAATATTCGAATGTCGAATATTTTTTGTGAATATCTGCAATTTGAGAATTTGCGAATATCTCAAATATGTCAGTGTATATTTGCAATTTCGAATATTCGCGGTATGGCCATGTATTGCGAAAATCATATTTGCATTGTGAAAATAAACATAGCAGGTGACCATTCATTTAGAAGATTTTCGTGATGCAAATAGGATTTTCATTGCTAAGAATATTCAAATTTACGAATATCAAATTGAAAATTTGTAGAATTATAAAGGAAATATCACGAATTTGAATATTGCCTATTGCACTCATCACTATTAATCAAAAACATATTTTAAAGGTTTCAGGGGATAACCATTCTTAGTTCAGGTAGGATAACCCAATCCCTACTGAGGTCTTTAACTTAAGCCAAGCCCCCCATGCATCAATAGATCACACCAGGGAATGCACCATCCAAAAGCCATCACTAACGGGCAGGGAAGCGCCACGTGAGAAATCTTGGTTGACAACCGTTCAATCGACAAACCGTTCAAGCAGCCTTATATACTAGTAATGTGCCTTTGAATTTGCTATAAAAATGTATTGTTCTGAAAGTTAATTCCCCAACACAGTCACAGTTTCACCTCTCCCCAACTATTGTATAGTACTCATGTCTTTTAGTAATCTTTAATTATGCCCTAGTTCAGTTCTTCTATCCCTTAATCCTTACCTTTTTTTCTAGCTACGGGTGTGGGGGGTGGGATGAACATGAATATGTGTAATTTTAATACAAAACCAAATCTGAGATATTTTAGTTGATGTTTATTAGATTGGTCTGGGTATGTGAGTTGGTTATGTAACTCTTGACATTTTCATATATATAGCATACATTAAAATTACATGCTTAGATTTAGAATCAATGAGAAGTCCTAAAATGTTGGTCTGGTAAAACCTAAATGAGGAAGAATATCTCTAATGCATTTGCACAGACCAGTGGTTCTAACCCTCATCCAATCCAAAACTAGAAAAAACACAGAAGGACTTTTAAGACATGGTTTTGTCGTAAATTACTAAGTGTCTTAATTTTCCTAAAATAAGCACACATTTTTCGAAGCAAGTTCACAAGAGGATTACTAAACAATGTCAGGAAAAAGGGGGAGCAAATTAAGTTTGCTTGCGTGTTTGCTTTGTATAAACTTTTTGAAGTTTTAGATCAATTCAATGTTATCTGTCTTATCTGTTCTGGGATTTCAGATTATATTTCGTTTATGGGAAAATATTTGTTCAAGGGAAATGGAAAGAGGACCTGGCATATTGGTAAGTGAAAGGAAAACATGGCCTTATTTGTCTTTTAGTCCAGATGGAGCAACCTGCAAACCTGATTCAAAAGACCTAAACACACTGAATTAACTGCTTCTAATTGCAGTGTTTTGTAAACCTTCGCACTTAACCTCCCTGGCTGTACACCCGTACTGCGTTGTTTTCAACAAAGCATGTACCCTGCTATATATTTCCATCCTCTACACATCCCCAGCGTCATTAATGAGGTTGGGGATGTGGGGCGTAAAACCAACATTGCCTGAATTTGCACACAGGTCAATAGTGCCGATATTCCAATTAGCATCCGGCTCGCCGGGGATAGGTAAATATAAGTTTTGTTGGCCTTGGCCTGAGCAACACTCACACTGCCAGGAAGGTTTACCCTCTATGTTACCTTTTATAGTAAAATAAATAATATATCTTTACTTATCTTTGAGCTGTCAAAACAAATCCTAAAAAAGATATACAGTGGTGTGCAAAACTATTTCTTTTGCAGTTTGTCACACACAATTTTTCTGATCATCAAACATTTCGATTAGTCAAAGATGACACAATACACAAATGCGTTTTTTAATGAGGTTTTTATTTTAGGAGAAAAAAACTCCAAACCTATGCCCTGTGTAAAAGTAATTGCCCCACCCTGAACCTAATAACTGGTGGGCCACCTAGCAGCAATACTGCAATCAATCATACCACAACATCTCATGATTCAGGTCAACTTTGACTAGGCCACTCAAGTCTCATTTTTTTTCTTCACCATTCAGGGGATTGCTGGTGTGTTTTGGGTCATTGTCCTGCTGCGCACCCAGATTGCTTCACTAGTTTGATGAAACCATGGCGACATTCTCCTCAGGATTTTTGGTGACGTAGAATTCATGGTTCCATATATCACGCAAGCCTTCCGCTCCTGAAGCGCAAAATACCAGACCACACACTACCACACCATATTTTACGTTGGTATGATGTTCTTTGCTTAAATCTTGTTACCTTACGCCAGACGGACGCGCACTTCAAAAAGTTCAACTTTTGTCCTTCGTTCCACAGTTTTTTCTTGGCATCATGAGATGTTTTTTAAAAATTGATGAGCCTTAATGCTTTTTGCTTACATGGTTTGCGCCTTGGATACTGCAAGCCCGCAGGACCCCCGGGTTAGTCGCTGGGGTTACCAGGAGCAGGGAATCTAATGCCACCTGAGGGTCTTCTCCCCGAGCACCCCTAACGGGAGATAGGCATGGGATCCCTTGCAGGGACCCTGTGGCTTTTTCCCGCACTCAGTGGCCAGGTCCTGCTTCCCTGGTGAACCCCCCCAGGAGGCTGCGGACCCGATTCCAGAGATGGTCCCCTCAGGGGGGAAGTTCTAGTATCTGTAGCTCAAGTTCAGCAAGAGGCGAATAGTCAGTGTCCAGAGCAACGGTCGAGGCAGGCGGCAATACAACGGGTAGTCAATAAACAAGCGAGAGTCGAGCAGGCGGCCGCAAGTAAGGTGGTCACAAACGGCAGGGTTCAGGAAGCCAGAGGGCAGGGAACGTCGGGTATTAGCAGGGTCAAAAGCCGGGTAATCAATCCCACGGAAACTCTCCAAACACCTCAACACAGGTAACTGTATAACACCGCACTGAGTGCAAGTCTGTCAGGTTTTATATAGGGAATGTGCCCAGGTCCAGCCCCAGAAGGAGTGAACTGACACTCTGGAACACACCCCCCTGCCAGCCCTTAAAACTCCGGTGATGGCGCGCGCGCGCACATACGCGCATGCGCGCCACGCCCACGGCTCGGAGCGGAGGCTCCACCATGGGGCCATAGATAGGCCCAGATCTACCCCGGTGACCCATTACTTCAGTCAAATAACGGGCCCAGGGGGGGCTACAGTGTTGAGCTCGAGTCACCACCCGGATGGGCCCGGGATCCTGACATAGCCCCCCCCTCAATAGCCGACTCCGGACGGCAACAGGAGCAGGCTCTAGAAACGAGCATGAAAATCGGACACCAGGCGCGAGCATGACCCCCCCCATCGGGATCCAGAAGCCGCCTCCAACCGTACGCCTTTTCCACCGCACCAATTACTTAAACCCCCCCCGGCCCCGCAGACGATAGTTCGGAATGGCCTCCACTCGTATCCTCCACCCCCCCAGAGAACAGGATGAGGAGGCGGAGGCGACCGACCAGGGAAGCGTGTCCTCACCACCGGCCTTCAGTAGAAACATGGAAACCCCGGGTTGGACGCGGAGCGAGGGGGCAGAAATGAGCCGCACCCGCCACGGGATTCACCAACCGATCGACTTACGTAGGGGCCCAGAGAAACGGGAGCAGTTTCCCGACGGGCACGCAAACTGATGGAGGCAGAGGATAGCCAAACTCTACCCCCCGGACGAAGAGTGGGGGGAACGTGGCGCGGCCCCGATCGGCCCCACGCTTCCCCTCTCTCTGAACCTCCACGAGCCTAGCGCGAGCCCCCCCCCCCCAAGCCCTTGTGGCAAAGCAGACAGCCGATCGGCAGCACTTGAACCATGACTCCATAATCCTAATGAAGGAACTTTGGATGGAACCCCCCCCCCCGTTTAGGAAAACCGGGGTATACCGGAACTGAATGCCTGAGTTATAAGGCAAACCCAGCCGCAGGGAGGAGTATTGCCCAATCATCCTGAGTGTCGGTAGTAAAAAAACAGCGAGGTATTGCTCGAGCGTCTGATTCTTCCGCTCACGATTGGCCGTTCTTCTGTGGGTGGTACCCGAGGTGAGGGAGGAGGTAACCCTAGCAGACGGGCACTCCCTCTCAGAACCGCGAGGTGAACTGGGTACCCTAACCCCTATCAGTCACCACGTCTTCGGTAGCCCGTGAGTCGGACCCCTCCCTCAAGAAACGCGGGCGGTCCTCCCGTCCGCAGTGGGGAGGGGCCGGCAGGGCCACGAAGTGCCAGTCTTTTTTGATCGGTCCCCCACTGTAGGATGGCTGTGAAACCACTGAGGGTGGTAGGTCCGTTACAAGTCATGGCGAGGTGGACCAGGGACGCCGCAGGGACCGTCAGGGGATGAAGCAGGCCGAAAGGACGGGTACGTGGAGACTTGGCCCGGGCACAGACTGGGCAGGCCAGGACATAGTTGTTACGTCTCTCCCCAGCTGTGGCCCCCAAAAAGGCGTTTGAGGAGGTCTAGGTTCTCTGGCCCCGAAGTGTCCTGCCATACGGCTTGTCGTTCGGCACCACCGAGACCCTCTGGGCCGGGCAGGTTCCGACGTACCGCTGGTCCCCTTCCCAGATCAGCCCCCCACGATCCGCAGTACCCAAGGATGGAGCCACCTGGTCGTCGGGTCACGAAACCCCTCAGGTCTTCCAGCATGTCGGTCCCAGGAGTACAAAATGCTTCTTTCTCCGGGAGTATGGTCACGGCCTCGGATACAGGGGGAGTTCCGGGTGTCATACGTGAAGGGGCGTCCAGCCTTGGTATTTTCTTGCTGTCCGGGGTGTATTTAGATGAAACTGAAACCTTCGATTCTAGCGAAGAAATAGGCCCAACGGGCTTGGGCGGGGGGTTCAGCCTCTCTTCGCTTGGCGGAGATACTGTCAAGTTCGTATGATCTGTAATATATGAGGAGCGGTGTTGGGGCCCCTCGAGCAGGTACTTCCATACTTCAAGGCGGCCTTCATGGCCGGAGCGCACGGTCCCCGACGCTGTAGTTTCGCTCAGCTGGCGTGAGCTTACGGAATGAAAACACACATGGTGCAACAATTTTTTCTCACCCTCCGTTGGGCCAAGAACAGCTCCATGGACCACCTCATGACGCGTCGATTTCAAGGACAACGTCAATTGCAGGATCCGGGTGTTTTAGAATAGGGGCCCGTCGTGAAACTACCTTCAGGAGTCGGCTGCGGGCCTGTGCCCGCTGGCCAGGTGAAGCGGGTCTTAGTACTGGTGAGTTGGGTGAGGGTAGCACGGTCCCGTGAGAACCCTTAATGAAACGGCGATAAAAATTCGCGAAGCCTAAGACTCGCTGGACGGCTTTCCGGTCATAGGACCGCCACTCAGTGAATGGCGAGCCTTTTGGGGATCAATGGGTGATTCCCCGTAGGTAGATACCTACCCAGAAACTGGATACTGGCTTGTTCCAACTGACTTTCTCAGGCCTGGCATTAGGGAATCCAACAACGTAAACCGGTCCAGCACCTTCCTCATATGATGCGGTGTTGCCTCTCAGGGATCCGAGGAGATAGGATGTCATCCAGGTACCCGATAAAAACGTCAGGAAATCCCGAACACTCGTTTTATGAACGCTTTGGAACGTTGGCTGGTAGCGTTGCAGATTCCAAACGGCCATCACCAAATATTCAAAGTGGCCCAACTTGTTCGAACCGCAGTCTTCCCTCATTCCCTGTCGAACTCAGGACCAGATTGTACGCCCCCCTCATGTCCAGCTTGGAGAAGCACCTTGCGGAAATGGAGGCGTTGATTGAGATCGTAGCCGAGGGGAGAGGGTAATCGGTTCTTTGAACTTTACCCGCATTCAGCTGGCTGTAATCTATGATGGGTCTGAGGGATTTTATCCTGTTCTGCACGAAGAACAGCCTGCTCCAGCAGCGAGGTGACGGCGGATGAACCCCTTCTTCAGGTAGGAGTCAATTACTCCTTGAGGGCCAGGGATTCCGCTCGTCCAAGGGGTACACTTGTGCCAAACGGGATTTTTAGCTCCCTGGAGCAGGTCGATCTTCGGGCCGTCATATGGACGGTGTTGGGGCACACTGCTCACACCCCGTTTACTAACCACTTCCAGATAATTGGGTTGGATATTGGGGCGGGACGCTGAACGGTCCAACTGATCGTCCGTGAGCAGATGACGATGGTTTTGGGGCCGTAGCAGCCGAGCGACAGTAACTTCGAGGGAGTCCAAGGTCCCGGAACCCCAGTCGATGTCAGGGTTATGGCGTACCACCATGTAAGCCCTAAAACGACAGGGAAAAGGGGTGTTGTTATGATGGAGAACGGATGTGTCGCGGTGTGACGGAGACTGTTGCGGCCTGGCAGGAAGGAGTCTCCATGAGACCGGACCGGATGGGAATCAAAGAACCGATCGGCTAGCCGGAGAGGTATGGGGTTCTTTCTTCGGTAATGATCGGTGTAGAGCTGCGCGAAGGTAGCGTCCATGACTCAGTCACAGTCAGGCTCCGGAGTCCACTATGGCGTCCACCCTCGACGCTTCCCGTCGGGTCCCGGTAGGGAGAGAGGTAGACTAGGTGAGCGGAACTCCGGGGACTCGGACTAGATCCAGTGAGGTCTGGAGGAGACCGCTTCCTGAGGGACGGCAGGACCGCAGCGGATCAAGTGACCCGGGTCAAAAAACCCCCCCCCACAGTACAGGCGAGACTGGACGTGAACCTTCTGTCCCTCTCCCTCCTGCGACAGGGATTGTCCGGGTACCCCGATCTGCATGGGGGGGGGGGCTTTAGAGCCGGTCCCGGGAGGGGGCTTCGGGTGTCGGCAAACCGAAGGCACGGGAGGAGTTGCCGCAGACCCATGAGATGTTGGATACAGAGCTTCCTTTCCGCCAAGCGTTCGCTGGAGACGCGGTCCAGGTCTATTGAGGGTCGATGAGGCCCTGAGAGATTTGGGGACACCAACTCTCGGGCCAATTCCTTTATGGATTTCAGAGAGCCTAACCCTGAACTGGCTGCGGAGGGCTGCGTCTTCCAGTCACTCCAGAGGCAGACCTGTGGAAAGTCGGAACTTAGTCCTCAACAGTCGGCCCGACTGTCGCAGGATACGGATGGCGGAGTCGGCGGTCTCGGCCGACGGGGGTCCTTGTAGAGCTTTGGGGACGTCCTGTCAAACAACAAACCCTCTACGGTGCAAGGGCTGTCGTGTTATTCAGCAAGCTTGAGGCCCATCGCTTGGGGGGGGGTTCGTCTTGAAGGAGGGAGACAACCTTAATGCGTCATCCTGGTAGGTCGTGGAAGGAGGGATAAATGAAGCAGCATTCGCTCTGAAATAATATCGAATTCGGAGCGGGTCGCCCGAGACCTTGATGGTAGAGGATCCGTGGTTCAGGCGATAGCGGATGGTGGCTCCATCAAGTGCGGGTACTCCTGCTTGGGGTTCTTGCGACCTCCTGGATTGAAGTAGTGTCGAAATTCCCTTGCTTGTTTGGCATAGCTGGTTCACAGGAATTCTTCCCCCGGGTAGTCATGGCTGTGTTTATTCTGTCAGCCCGCGACCCCGGGTTTAGCGCTGGGCGTACCAGGAGGCAGGGATTCTAAGCCACCTTATGGTCTTCTTCCCGAGCCCCCCTAACGGAGCTAGGCAGGGATCCCTTAGGGACCCTGTGGATTTTCCCGCACTCAGTGTGGCCAGGTCCCTGCTTCCCTGGTAACCCCCCCAGGAGGCTGCGGACGAACGAGTCCCAGGATAGGTCCCCTTCAGGGGGGAAGTTCTAGTGATTCTGGTAGCTCAAGTTCACAAGAGTAGAATTCATGTCCAGAGCAAAGGTCAGGCAGGCGGCAATACCGGGTAGTCAATAAACCAGCGGAGAGTCGAGGCCGCGGCCAGAACAAGTAATATTTGTCGACAAACGAGCAGTGGTCAGGATCAAGTCAAGGTGAACTGTCGGTTTACGGTAGCAGGCCGTCAAAAAGCCTGGTAATCAACCAAGGACTCTCCAAACACAAAAGTCAACCACAAAACAGGAACTGTAATAACACAGCACTGATTCAAGGGCTGCAGGTTTTAATAGGAAGTGTGCTCCACCAGGTCCGCCCAGGAAGGAGTGACTGACACTCTGGAACACCCCCCCCCCCTGCCAGCCCTTAAAACTCAGTTCTGGCGCGCCGCAGTCGGCGCTGCATTCTCGCCCAGCTATCACTTTCTCTTCCTCACTTTCTCGGATCCGTCTACAATTCTCCTTACGGTGCCTCCACCATGGTTGGCCATAGAGAGGCCCAGATCCTACACCGAGTGAACCCCAGGAAACTTCAGTCAACGGTAGACTGGGCCCAGGGGTGGCTACCAAGCTGGTGTGAGCATCAGAGTGCAGCCAGCCCGGATGGCCCGGGATCCCTGACCGATACCTGCTATGCAGGCCGTTTTTTTTTTGCCCACTCTTTCTTATGGTGGAGTCGTGACACCTTATTGAAGGCAAGTGAAGGCCTGCATTTCTTTAGATGTTGTTCCTGGGGTCTTTTGTGGCCCTCGTAGGAGTTGTCATCTGCGCTCTTGGGGTCAAGTTTTGGTCGGCCAGCCACTCCTGGAAGGTTTCACAACCATGTTTCCCATGTTTTTTCATTTTGGTGGATAATGGCTCTCACGTTGTTCCCTGGAGTCCCAAAGCTTTGCAAATGGCTTGATAACCTTTACCAGAACGATGATCGCATTCTTTTGTTCTTCAATTTTTGCTCCCTGAATTTCTTTGGATCATGGCAATTTTGAGGTGCTTTGGGTCTACTTCTCTGTGACCGGAATCTCTTATTTAAGGATTTACTTGATGAAACAGGCGTGGCAGTAAATCAGGCCTGGGGTGTCTTC
>CM070032.1:117121421-117143946 GCA_036250615.1 Ptychadena robeensis | reverse complement strand
TCCCCCAGAACCTGGGTGCAGCAGTCATATGTAGACCTGGTTTTTCCAGTCAATCATTTTACTAATGTTGGACTGCCAAAGTTGATTAGGAAAGCCAGGTAAGCGTGTGGCCGCTACACATGGTGAAACATTGGCCAAGAGGTCATCACTTCTGCACTGGTTGAACCTATATCCTACTTAAGTCATCCTAATTAGAACAACTCTCTTCCTATATCATCCAATTCAATGAAAGTAAGAAAACCAAAGTAAGTAAGTAAAAGCAAACCCCATTTAAAACAGACACTTACAATAGCCCATTTTAAATAACATATGTAAGATGTGCAGAATTACCTGGCTTTTGCATTACACTGAACACAGATGTGAAAAAGGAAAAAAAAAACAATGTGATAACATTTAATGACGATCACTTATGGGTTTATTCCAATGCCTTTTTTACTCTACATCCCATTCATTTAAATCTTAAGGAAAATGGGAATCGTCTTGCCATTATTATATAAATGTGCATTAATTAAAGTAATAAACCTAGGAACCAAGAATATTATGCTTACGTGTGAGTTTATTTATTGGAAGATATATACTGCAGAATAATGGCAGCTGAGGCTCACTCATGGACAGGTCATTACTGCTTTCACAGGTCTGTGCACTGTGACTGCCAAGCAGATGCAACATGTCGCTGCCCATAGGGACAGCATTAGGCATTTGGTGTGTGATTGACAACCACACGCCAACCGCCCACAACAATTTGCATCTGCTCAGCAGAGGTGATCTGAACTTAGCCTTACTCATTTTACACCTATTTTGCTTACTTATAAGAACTTACCGTAGATTGAATTAGTTAGATATTTTGTAACACGTTATCTGCAGCAAAAAAAATCATAGTTTTCACAACAAAAAAAATCATTTGCTGTATTTTGTTTGTAGTAGACAAATTTGTATTTGCTAAGAATCTTCAATGTAGGATAAACCCTAAAACACAAATACAGTATAGGTGCCATAAAAGTGTCAGAATTCCCTGTTTCTATACTTTCTCTTCATTACATACCCAAAAAGTATTTATACCAAGCAGCAAGGCAACTAGCATTTTCAGAAAGATAGGTTAGAAATATATCTCATGACAGGTTCTCTTTAAAGAAGCCAGGCAGTATTTCACAATGGTAAAACTTACCAGTAAGCCCCTTGGTACAGCAGAAGAGCAGAGAACAGATGACTAGCAGCAGCAGCTGTCCAATCCTTAGTGTCATCATGTCAAAGAGTACTTTTCAAATTTTTGGTTCAGGCAGATGTGTCTCCGTCCCTTCTTAGCACTTCTACTCCAAGGCAAGAGCAGAAAGCCCTTTTTTTATCAGAAGCGGAGCGTCATTTTCCTGTGGGCAGCCCATTCATATATAACAGTTTGGCAGGATGGAGCACACACACATAGTGACGTCCTCTGGAGTGACTCATTGCTGAGATGTAGGTCTCTACTAGTGAGTTCCTTTACTGACAAGACACTATTTTCTGAATGCTAGGAAAGTTTTCCAAAAATGAACAGCACGCCTGTCTTGTGTCTGACAAGTGAAAAAGGTGGGCGGTGTCATAGTGCGACCTTAAATATGGGATAAGAGATAGCAAGCATGTATATGAACAAGCAGTTACTCTCTACTTGCTTTAATGTGGCTAAAAGCTAACCATGTGACCAAACAACTATTAGCGCAATGATTTCACTGCTTATGAAGTGTTTCCTCATTTTACTGAACCAATCCAGTAAAATTACTTCAATAATATAAAAAATACAATGATAAGCCATCATCGAATATTTTAATTATATATTGAAAAAAAATAGGTCTAGCTATATCTAGCATTGCCTTAAAGCAGTGGTTCTCAACCTGTGGGCCGGGACCCCCCTGGGGGTCGAACAACCATATTACAGGGGGTCACAGAATTCTCTGGAAGCATCAGAGCTGCTCCTAACATGCATGCAGGGATGAAAGTGAGAATGGAGAGTAATGCCTGCTCCCTCCTAACTGATGGGGCATTATTCTCCCTCTTAACTTCCCACCCTGCACATCATTAGTGCAAGTGGGCTGAGAAAATATAAGGGAGGGGACATTACATTTACTGGATTGTGCTGGAATTGATGTCACAGAGTGTGACTTACGGTATTTGGAACAAGGAAGTGACAATCTGCACCCGCACTACAGTGTTACAAATACAGGAAGTGATGTCACTTCTGGGGTCTCAGATCTTAACGGGTTGAGAACCACTGCCTTAAAGCATAATATAATACAGCAACACAGAGATGGTGTTCATTCCATGTTACTACACAACAAACAAATGTTATTGATATACAAATGCAATTTTTCACCAAATTACCGACTCGTATCAGTCACCTGCCAGTAAAATAACCATCTGTAAAGTCATCAATACCAACCAGATTTAAATTTCCAGTTCCAACCCACCCAAGTTCTATACATATACATTTATTTAATTACTTATAAAAAAAATGATTTAGCGTGAAGTTATATTCAAAAATATTTTTATATTCCAAATGCAAAAACTGACTAGTCAAAAATGTTTTTATTCATTTTTATAGTCCAGACATCTCTGTGCTGAGGCACAATGCCATCAAGGTAACTGCAGGTCAACCCAAGTCAGCTTGCTCAAGACTTTGATTGGCTAGAGCAGTGATTCCCAAACTTTCCTTGCAGGGCCCCCTTTTGTATTTTGGAACATTATCGAGCCCCCCCCCTCCCTATTCAAACACAGGTTAAGAATGAGGGCCCGCTCCCCCCTGGAATACCTTTACGTCCCCCCCCAGGGCCCCCCCCCCTCCCCATTTAGGAACTACTGGGCTACAGTCAGAATAGCAGACTAATGAGGTTATTTTTTATCTTAACCACTAATTGCAATTTGTTTCTATACAACATATTTCACATGTGCTAATATACAGGGTATTACTGGAAAAACATCACAGCATCCTATGGGAAAATAAGCTTTTGTGTATCTTTGACTGGATCCCAAACACATATTTTTAATGGCTAAGTTACGGCACTACTTGTTTTACACACAGCACATGCATACTGCTTCCCTTGTACCCAGAAAATTACATTAAGTATATAAATGACATACTGTGTGTCAATATAGAGCAACGGCCACAGCAAATACTACAATAGCATATACATATACAATAAAATATAGAAATGTAGAACTGTAGAAGACACAGAGTCTGACAGTTGAGGTATAGTGTGCCCAATGGCCCAATGGCACAACTAGCTGGAAAGCGCCCACATGAGCAGTGGTACTCTGGTACTCAATTATTATTATTATACCGCTCATATGCGTACTTACCCCTTCTAGGCAAACAACTTCACTGTATAATGTATACACTACTGTAAAAGTAAAATTTTTTGGCAAAATTCTTTCATTTTTTATTGTTAAATGTATACAATTTATGTCACTTGGATAACTGCGAGGAAACATTTATAACTATGAAAGTTTGCAGTTAGGGGTGTGACATTGGAAATATAAATTACTAATCTAAAATAAAAGAGTGGTTCTAAGGGAGTTGGAGATCTGGAGGGTGAAAGTCAGAGTAGGCATATGTATGGGTAAAATCTACAAGAGGAAAGCACTGTTTGACAGCTGGAATATGACCATGAACAGTTGACATTTTGACTGCAGGTAGTCTCAGGGGTTAGTTACTAACCCAGAAAATGTAAGGGTTGCACTGAGATTTGAGATCTGGGGGAACCTACCATGCAGGAGGCTGACACAGAGGACAGTGAGGAAGACAACCCTACATATGGGATGAGTATCAAACACCATCTCTTGGTACTCATCTGAGGAGCTCACTAAAAACGTTATGTGCACTCCTGCACAGGAGCCATCAAATTGAGCATAAGATTTTATTTTGCAAAATACAATAACAATTTACAGTTGATTTATTTAATTTGTGGTCTATTTACTTTTTAGAATTTAAAGTATTTTCGTAATATCTAATCTAAATTAATTTCTAATATTGTTATGCCTCACAAGTTGGATAGTCTTTCTCCTCTTTTGATTGCTGCAGATTATCAGAATAGTTTAATAATGCACTTTCTTTGTAATTTTAGCCATTATTTCTCTGCACAGGATGGTCTTCTTCTCTCCTTTTTTTCTTCAGAAAAGGCTAAAGCCTTTCCTGAACAATCGGCATGCACGTTAGTGGAGATCGTTCAGGAAACAAATGTGCTTATCTTGAATGATCAACCCAAAAAGGTCGAAATAGAACAAAAAAGGATCAAACAGGGATCCAACAAGTTGGTATTTTCCTGTTCGATCCCCATTACTATGGATAGGGACCCTTGATCCCCATCCAAAGTTTTGGCCAGGGATCGATTTCCCAAGGTGGTGCGCACTGATTTCCCGATCGATTGGTGAACAATCCTTTCGGCGTGGTATGTTACGATCGATCATTCAATGACCGAAGGGGAATCTATATGTGTATGGCTAGCTTTAAAATGGTCATACATGGTTCCTGTTTGATCTACTCAAAAATCGATTAGGTCCTTCGTTTTAAAATCAATTCCGTTCTAGCTGAATCCATCGAACAAAAGTGATCCAAATCTATAATAAAATAAAATAGATTGAGAAGAGATCGGACATGTTGGTTTATTGCAGTCGATTGTTCATCTGATGGGTTTTCTTGGTATTTTGCGTGGAGAATGTGTACAAGGCTAAAGGTGGGTATACACGTATAGAACGTATAAAATGATTTTTTTGTTGATTGAACAAAAATCTAGTTCGATCCCTGAATTTTGTTCGACCTCAACAAAAAATCGTTCGAAAGGTCATCGAACATGTTGGTAAATGTTTATATGTGGTTGTAATTTCAAATGTATTTTCATTCGATATTGATGATGAATGAACAAATAATCTAATGTTACATTCGATAAATGACTGAACGATTATCCACAACGACATCAAACAAAAAATTTGATTGGCAGTTGATTGAAAAAATAATCTACACTTGTAAACTCACCTTAAGGAAAGGAATCGATCGGTTGTGAATCAATCACACCAAAATGTTTTCCAATAAGATTGTTTTGAAGCGATCAAATGAAAAACCGAGCCGTGTATGACTGTGTTTTACTCTCTGTAGCATGATCTTCATATGTCCAATCATATTATTGACCTTTTCCAATCAACTTCTATTGTTACCCGGGTTCCAGCTTTGCTGATATATGTTGCTTGCATGAAATTCATATATTCATATATTTTTAATTACAAAGTAACATTTTTAGTTAACTTTTGTTGTGCTTTTTTGAATGATCTATTGGTTTTGAAAATTATTGTTTTGTGTTTTAATCTATTTTACAGAACTTTTACAGTTTTTACATCAAGAAAAACTTACAGTTTAACTTTAATAAAATAGCAAAAGAGCTAGGTTCTCTAGCAAAATTTTACCATGTATGGACACCCTGGGTATTGCCCTCTTTTGATCGCACACTACTTCATCTATAGATTCTAGGCAATTCCCCACCTCCCTGTCTAGTCCCCCTCACCTCTGCCTCCCGACAACCCGGACCCCATCGGTCACTGTGTTTCCCGGTGTATTTGTTGCTGTCTTTTTCGTTCAAGGTTCTTCTTTCTTGCATATTATTATTGGGTTGTGGATTTTGGGGTTTTGATCTGACAGTGCCTATGGTAAGCGTGTCCTACCACCATGTGGGGGCCATTCATTATCCCATTTTTCCTCTCAGCTACATATCCTATGTATGTATTTTCTTGAAAGGGCATCTTGATTGTTTGTATTGATTAAATGCAGCATGTTATTAACCTGTATTGTGCTGATATTATTCTCTTTGATGCTTTTGTTACCTTCTAAAATTTATAAAAATGTATTAAATTTAATCAACATCATAAAACTATTTAACAGTTACACAATAATTGTCTACCTTAAGAAAATAGATGTATCTATGTATATCACGGTGCTATGTCTTCTTTATTAATGATATGTTTACAAAGTATTAGTTAGGAATTTCTAAGATACTGCTATATGTCAAACAGCAAGTGCTCCTGGATTGGTTCCAGATAGATTGTGGTCAAATTGGGACATATCTTTTTCCTGCAGACAGAAGTGTACTTGGTGTAGCTCGGTCTGCTTTACTTGTGTTTCCTACTAGTTGGTGTAGTCAGGGCTTTTAAGCAGTTTCAGCATAATCAACAGTTGGGGACGTTTGATAAAGACTATATCTATCTGTCCAATCAGAAAACAGGTTTCATTTTCTCAGGATCTCTTTTCTGAATTTGGGCATTTCCCAGGGGTTTCCTTAAGGTGTTGTTGGGTTTGTATTCTATCCAGTATATTTCAGTAAAAACAACATATTTTGTCTAAGACTTCAGACCCATTCCAATATGTATGCTCATAAAAGAACCACAGTATTCCTTACATATTTCATTTAGTTGCATAAAACAGTTTTTGATTAAAATAGGAAAGGTTTGTAATTCAATTTATTTGGATGGTTGGTCACATACTATATGTTCTTTGCCAATAATCCATTCCTTTTAACGCTTTAGTAGGTTCATGTACATTGCATGGTATGCTTAAAATGTAAATACATCTCATCACTAATTACATTTCTTATTCATCATTTTAAATCTGCCACATTCACCACTAGTGACTAGTAATGGACAAACATTGGCGGTGGGTATTCGCAAAACAGTCTGCGAACACTTCTGCAAATACCCGTGGTGCAGCGAACCACATAAATTTAAGGTTAAAAAAGCATTTTAGTGTAGGGTCTGGTATGCTCTAGAAAAGGGGGACCCCTCACTGTTTGCATACCAAACCCTTTCTGGCAAGCCTGGAAGGGTAGAAATAAGGGGCAACCCCTGTCCTACCAGGCCCTATGCCATACCTCAACATGGGGGAGACCCTTGTTAAGGTAAGGGGGTATAAGGTGGGGGCTCATTGAGTATCAATGGTTCCTCTTTAACAAGAGGACCCCAATGCAATGTCCCAAACGTTTGCAAACAAAGCTTCATTGAGAAAATCTCACATGCACAGTGACCTTGGGAACCACTGGGTGTATAAATATATATATATATATATTATTAGATGAGGGGTGGCCCGGGTGGGAAAAAATACATATTTGGTTGTACTGCACCATCTGACTGTGGGGTCAAAGTGTATGGTAGGGGAACCAAACATTGAAAGTGTTAGCCAGGCCTGATGATACCATGCCACACATACATTGTGGAGGTATGGTCAACATCAAGAAGCTAGTACAGACAACGTCTGCATGTAGACAGGAACTGCTAAAAGAAGTCAGCCACACTGATATATAAAGGAACATTTAATAATATGAATACAGTATAACAGTATAACAATTGCAATTGTTACAAATGGTCTTTTGCTATGGGCACCTAGCAATTATTCCATCAACCATACAGATATATATTCTGAGTTCTGTACAGGTGGGGAAAATATGATTGTTACAAAAATACCATTGACTGATGGAAAACTTTTATCTCCATCATCCATCCTCTAATAAAAATATCAATAAAAGAAAACTAAAGGAAACTAAAGGAAAGTTAATTATTTTTTCGTGCATGTCTGTATTAGTATAGGTGGGAATAGTGAATTGCACCCTGGATTACCACTGACATCCATGACCAAATATAAGAAAACTGGTCATGGCAAAATTATTAGTGGGTAGACTGTATAGGTAACTTTTGCATTATTTTGGTTTTGTTGGATCACATCAATAACTTTTGGACATTAGTCACAGCCAAACAACAATTTCACTTTTGCTAGAGAATTATACTACCAAACAGTTTCCCATTCTATGAAACACTATATTCATAACATATCTATGCTTTAGAAATGAATATTTCATACTGGGGAGTGGGAACCGAAGTTACATATTGGTGAGTGATGACCCACAACACATCACTAATGGCAAAAAGAGTTGTTGTGTCTAGGAAATTACTCATGTTCAATCACTGATGTGCCCACCAAACCTAAGGATTCAGGGGCTGTCTCAGCCCTCTACAACCAAAATATCCCCTGGCTGTTCATTGTATATTTCTTTTGTCAATGCCATACATGAATAAAGTATCCTATGCTACTAATAGCAGGGTGGCCGCTATTTAGGGCCATACTGTATCATATAAAATTTCTAGGAACACCAAATCTTAGACCCAACATATAGTTGGCTGGGTCTTGTTGTATAAAGTACCCTTTACTTCCTGAACAGACAGATGCACAACAAAAATCTCTTTACAGTAAAAATATATATTTTTGTATATACTTTACATTCTTTCTATTCAATTTCCTTTAGATCTACCATCACCTATGTAGTGCAAGGGACTCCTTGATTGTATATAGATTGATTTGATAGTTGAGAAAGGGCGTCATGTTGCATATGGTAGTTTTGTAAAATAAAATGGATTGTACAAACCCTGTATAGCAAGATTGTAAGGTGTTTTATAACCTTTTTATTCCTTATCTAGTCTCTATATATCTCCTATCATATTAAAAACTTTTTAAAAATTTGACTTTATCAACCAACTAACACATATTTTATTTCACAGATCGTTTCAACCAAACATCCTGAAGAAGTGACCTAAGATACATGAAACCTGTCAATTACTGTTGCATTGTCAAATTTTGTGAATAAATTCTTTAAAATAAATATGGGGGGCTCTACAGTAGCCATATTTTTTGTTGGATAACCCTGTCTCAACATACTTATAACTTTAAGCGGACAGTTCAAGCTACTGAATAACCCAGTGTTCCAGAAGAGAGCCACCAGAACCAACCATGCAGAGTAGACATAACTGAGTGTAGAGTAGACATATTCTAAAGGTTGCTGGGTAACTGACCAACCAGGTCATCACACCAGCACTCACAAAATAAGTAACATTCATTCCCACAGGATATGCCCCTCTACCCTATTGTCTCTGATTTCTCCTAACCAGTTTAACCATTCTTTTCACCTAAGAACCATCCTTTTTGGAGCTCCAAAAAACAATTATTTCTCTTATATCAAATATCAATATCAAATCCATTTTTGGCCTTATTTGTCTGTGCAATATGCCAATAAGTAAAATCTTCCACAGATGAGGGCAATTGAGATGATTACTTGTAATTTAACTATAAAGAGGTTAAAGCTGGGCATAAATGACTCGATTTCTTATTAGATTTGATCACAATCAAAATAGCCATCACTTAAGTTGCCAATGACCTGCTCACTGCCAAGGCCCATGGCAACTTCTCCCTGCTTCTTCTGCTGGATCTATCCTCTGCCTTTGACACTGTAGATCACCCTTTTCCTTTACAGACCATGCACTCAATTGGTATTTGTGACTCCACATTTTCTGGTTTCTCTTCCTACCTTTTCTTTAATGGCTCCCCTTCTTCTCACACCCCCCTCCCTGTTGGAGTCCCACAAGGCACCCAATGACACCCAAATTTACCTATCCACCACAGCCTTTACCCCCTCTATCCTGGACAACATTTCTCACTGCCTTTCGGCCATCTTTTTATGGATGGCTGACAGATACCTTAAACTCAACCTGAGTAAAACACAACTCATCATCTTTCCCCCATCACTTTCCAAACCTCGCCCCAACATATCACTTATAGTTAATAACACCGTCATCACCCCCATTTCACAAGCATGCTGCCTTGGTGTCATCTTCGACTCTGCGCTCTCCTTTACTCCCCACATTCAGAACTTTGCTAAATGCTGCCACTTCCATCTCTGCAACATCTCCAAGATACGCTCCTATTCCTAGAAACCACCTGTCACAAGTTCTGGTACATGCTCTCATCATTTCTCATCTGGACTACTGCAACTCTGGTTTTTCTCTTACTAGACCATTACCTCTTCAGTCCTTCATTAATGGTGCTGCTAGACTCATTTACTCCTCTCTGCAAATCTCTACACTAGCTTCTAATTGTCCAGAGAATTAAATTCAAAATTGTGTGCCTTGCTTTTTAAATCACTCCACACCTCCTGTCCCACTTACATCTCCAAGCTAGTACATAAATGTACCGCCCCTCCGCTAATCCAGTGACCTACTAATGACATCCCCACTCGTAACATATTCACATGCCCAGATTCAAGATTTCTCTAGGGCCTCTCCTACCCTCTTAAACTCTCTCCCTCACCCCAATAGGCTTGCTTCTACCTTTAGCCCTTTTAAAAAATCCCTGAAAACCCCTTCAGTCTTGCCTGTCTTCTTACTCCTAACATCACAACCATTCCAGTCCCATCCCCCTAAACCTATTGTATACCTTGTTCCCCAACCTATTAGATTGTAAGCCCAATCTGGCAGGGTCCTCTATGCCTCCTATGTCATAACCTGTACCTGTGTGTTATATTTTATTGTCTCAACTCTAATGTATTGTACAGCGCTACGTAATATATTGGCAATATATGAATAAATGATAATACACTGGTGACTACCTTTTCTACAAATGCTTGTTTCCTATGTCTAATTATGACACTGGCTCTTTATTTCAAGTCACAAAGTTAGTGGGCAGCACACCAGCTAGGAAACTAGAAATGTTAGAACAGGGTCACCTTTGGCAATCCCCATGTTTATTTTAGGAAAGAATGACTAATGACATTCATGTTGATGTTTGTTGAAAATTATATCCTAAATTAGCCTTGAAATCGATTGCTTGCTTTCCATTCAGAATGACATGTCCTGCAATGTGCTCAGTGCTCTTTCCTAGTCTGTGGTGTTCAGTCTGATAAGCTGTGTTGTTTCATTTATAAAGGATATTGTTGAAACATGAACTGGGTGTTTCTGGTGTATGATGCATGGCAGCAATGTCATATTTGCTCAGCTTGAACTCAGTATAGATCAAGAATGAAGATTACATTGTTTGACAAAAGGTTAAGTGTTTCTGCTCTCATATACCAGTTGACCTATTCATGGACAATCGCCATAATCCTGTCCAAATGCCAGGTTAGAGGAAGTTTGTTGTCTTTCTAAATAAAACACATATCATTTACCAACATTGTGGGAGAAGATCTAAGTAATATTTCTATGTACTGTAGGTTGTGCCATATTAACAGTTAAGGCACACGTAAACTTACCCGATACGCTCACTGGCAAACCCCTTATTATTGGGACAAACTGTGAAAAAAGTATTGCATTTTTTACCAGTAAGGAGATATTCTTAAATGTTCTTGGTTGCCTCTCCTCTCTTTACCACAGCCACGGCATTCTTGTGCCTTCTGTTACGTCTTACTTATTGCGACTGTATACACTGATCACCTTAAAAACCATTGTATCTGCCAGCTTTTGGTAACCCTACATGTTACTGCAGCTATTAACCCCAGGAGACTGGTAAAAACACGGCAATGTCCACAGATGGGAGCAGAGCAGATACCATATTTTGTGAAATATTAGATGCTGTGCTGAATTTGATGCGCCCTATACAACGGAGCCTTTAACCCCCTTAGCGCTTCTGACGGCCCCATCTCGTCCAGCTCTGTGATGTCTGGACGAGATGGTGACATCCTGCAAAGATCAGAGCCCCAGCAGCACATACAGCGCTGTCCCATTGGCCGTTGGATCTTCTGAGCTGGCTTGTTCCTTCTGAGCTGGCTTGAAGCCGATGTCCCCCCCCCCCAAGTGACGTGATGACGTCACATCAGGGGGGGGGGCGCGGGAGATTCAAATGTAGATAACACGAGAAACAGTTTTCTATGCAGAAGACTGTTCAGTGTAATTCCCTTTGAAGTTAACTCTCCCTACCCTGGTGTGTTCATGACACCAGAAGAGAGAGAGGGTGACAAAGGACATTGAAATGGATACAGTGAAATATAAAAAAACACAAAACACATTTCCAATTGTATTAAAAATGCTATTATAAACATAAATATGAATACATACTGTTTTGAAATCTTTCATACCAAATAAGTATTTTAGAGATTTTATCATTCAGTTGATACCTTTTATTCTTGCTTTTATTTTACATAATTGTGTGTTTCAGATATTATAATCAGGATGTCTACTAGACCCTTGTACGGACATATTTTGAGAAGTTACAGGCCTACAAAAAAAAATCCCATTAGAGTCTATGGTGCGCTTTTGGTACAGAAATCTGGACCTTGCAAGAGCGCTAGGGAGGTTAATCCGGGTAAAGCGGGAGTTAAATAAAATGGAAAAGCTGTCAGAAACTGCCTCTGAAACTGCCTACTTCCTAATTCGGCTCTGTAGATTTGTGTATGTGAGTGGGCAGCTGTGTATGTCAGCAAGATTAAAGTAAATTGATAGTTATGTCTAAATAAATATTTATATATTTCCATTTTCTTTAAAGAATTCATGAAAAAATCATCAGTTCTAAAACTATTTCAAACTGTATTTAATAATTTTTTTTAATTACACTACACGTAACTTTAGTATGAGCTGTACACAGCTACAGTTCCATTGGTTATGTGCCAGTGTGGAGAAGACAGTTCCCACGGTGCAATTGTCTTCTCTTCACACAGACTGTACGTTTTCTATTGATATAATATCTGTTATCAGACTAACACTTATTGATAATAAATGCTGTCAAATATCTAATCGTGGTTAAACTTATCACCATTAACTTTTGTTCACACAGTTTAGTTTCGCAGAGTCTTGACCTATCATACAAAAGTTTTAATGCAGCTATTTCCTAGTAACCAATGGTTAGACAATCCTGTTGTTGTTGTTTTACCCTACCTTCATGAAATAAATCCATCCAGGCAGATATAATGAACCCAAATAGCTCAATTGACTAATGACTAAGCAGCCAAGGATAATATTTGTGTGCCAAGCTGAGAGCTGACTCTTGGACTGTGCACAGGTCTGGTGTAGTAATGCTGATGTCACTGCTGTGGACTTGATATTTAGCTAAATAAAGATTAAGAATGTCCATCTAGTATTATACTACGTGGAAGATTTTTAAAGCAGAAGTTTATTGGGAACAATACATCACCATAATGTTTTATACTGTTAATACTTTGAGATCATATTAATGCATGACAGGCGAATGGCTGATCTGCATGCGGAACCTGTTAAAACCTTAGAGATATGTCAAACTTGTATTCTAATAAATAACCACACAGACAAAGGATATATCAGAAGATGTGGATGTTTATATAAAATTGGCCACAGCTGATAAACATACAAAATATCAGTATTAAAATCTCATAACTAAACTTTACAACTCTGTATAACTTATTCCTTTATTTTAGTGCAACTTTAAAGAAGTTCAAGTAAAATATTAAAGTCTCTGATAGTGCCCCCTTAAAATGACATCATCAAGTGTTGTCAAACAATTCTAAATATATAAATATCGATATTTACTATCGAATATCTATCAAACCCCATCAGCCTTCCCGACCTGCTCGATGGGTTCTTTTAACGTAACATTTTAAATGACATCATCAAGTGCATGTAATAATATTAATAATAATACGCCCATCAGCCTTACCGACCAGCTCAATGGGTTTTTGGCTAAACATGTTAAACATGTTAACTCCTTAACTTCTTAGACCACCAAATGCCAATGGGTCATTGACCCCTGTAAGAGCTCAGTATTTCAAACCCAAACTTGACAAAGCAAAGATTCTAAACCTGGGCACTACCAGGACCGCCAAGCTGTGACTTGAGTTGCTACCTCCAATAATAAGAACAGACCCAAATATCCTGCCAAAACTATAGGGCGGGTGGGTGGTACGATCCTTGAAGCAAGAGGCCGATCCCCTTCCGTCCTGCTTCTTTAATTGTCTGCGTCACAGAAGGGGAGGGGGCGACGCCGTCTCTCTCCTTCTGCCAGCTCTCCCTGTCACGTACCTTTGTGCCGAGGGGCGGCGGGCTTTATGACAATTCCCTGGAAGGGGTAGGTCCATGACAGGCTAGACACAGAGGACGTAAGTTAAATGACATTGACTCCCAATGGACCTAAATGTGAAAAGTTTAACATTTTCTGTTTTACCTTTCTGAATGGAATTGAAAGTCAAAATTAAGTAATACATTTGGAAATGTGTTTTATAGGTAGCATTCAGATGGCCGCTTTCTGTGTTGCTAAAGCACGACTGGTACATGCTGGCCTGTATGTGCAGAAACGCCATTGTGATCCCTATCAGGCACATGCATGAAAAGCGATCAGGGGGTCCTAATGTTGTGTCTTCCCGGTTGTGTCTTTCCTGGTTTTTGGGCTCTGGAAACGCAGCTTTTCTAGATGCCCGTGTGAAAGCTCCCTAAGGTTTTGAATGATAATAATAAGAACTAATAATATGATCACGTAAAAGAAAAAAAGTAGATATCTATATATGTGATGTAACCTGATCACCTGATTAAACTGTTTTGTATACAATAAACAACCATACAACAGATTCCTATTTTATTTGTACGTTAAGCTTTGTGATTTTTTGCTGCTGTAGACAAGTGGTCATCTCTGGTGAAGATCTTGTGCATACAGTTGTCTTCCGGTGGTCAAAATGATTGTTTCAGGTAAGTGGTATTTTTATCAGTTTGAAGCTGTAGGCTTAAAATTATGATTGTTTTCCCAAGCTGTTATCCATACACATCAATAAAAGATTAGCCACCTTTTGCAGCCACAACAGTTTCCACTCTTGTGAGAGGCTAACCACAAGATATTGGAGAGTTACTTGTAGTCCAGGAGAACTTTTATGAGGTCAAAAACTAAGGTGAAACAAGGCCTGACTCATAAACCTGCAGTCTAATTCATCCAAAAGGTTGTCAGGTGGGTTGAGGTCATGGCTCTGCCGGCAAAGTACTTCCACATCAAACTGATCCAGTAGGTATCTGTAGGAAGGAACCAAATTAGTAACAGTTGCTGGAAATACATACTGAAATGATGTTCCTGAAATTTTTGGGAGATCTAGGAAAAAAGTGAATTAGTTATATTTAACCCCATACTTAATTGTTATATTGGACTAGGCTTGGTTTTTTGGCCCTTTACTCCTGTTTACTGCTGTATTTTGTGAGAATGCTCAGAGACTCGGAGACTCAGACTTAGAAGACACTTTGTGCTGAAGAGTCTTCTCTGATTTGGTAAGCCCTCAACGCTCATATGTATGTTTAAATGTGCCTAATCATGATGATGTAATGTCAGGTGTGCAGTCATTAGAACCAATAGCACTCCATGGTGTAAATTTAAAACATGACATACAGTTAAGAGGTGTTTTTTCCAACGTGGCATACACGTCAATAGACATCATCATTTTCAGTAATTAATTAACATGTTTATGAGTTTTAGTAAAACATTTTAGTGTTTAATTATAAACTTTGACTTGATAGGTCATACTGACCCCATTGGCAGAAACAGCAATAGGTATTGTGTAACTCTGTTATTACATTTAAAGGAGTATAAAAATCTATTTACATCTATTATTCAGCTTGTATATATTATATATAAATATATATATACACTATTATTATCCATATTCTCTATACCATATTGTATTGCATCACCGGTAAACATTGAAAAGTAATAACTTCTAAATAACGAGAGACTAGTAAGTAACTAGAAAGTAAGTAACTACAATAGTAGTATTAAGTAAGTAACTATTAATATATTGGTATTAGTAGTGAAGTTTTTGTATTCTGGTATAAGAAAGATAGTGAGTAAGGCACAGTGTTATTTCCCTATTCTATTTCACTGTCCATTTCTATATATTTTTTTCCTTTTTTGTTATGTTTGAGTGACCTAAAGCAATCCAAAGTTATCTGGGTTTATTCTTGAAGTGGATCATTTTCTCATCCTGCATGTAAGCACAATAGACCCTCGAGCTCCAATCGGCTTGAAATACTGGAGATACGACCAACATTTTCATTTCGATATACAACCAACATTTAGGCCAATGTACAGTATGGATACATTTACATGTGTGTGTTTCTTTATGATTTCCAGGTGCCCTCTTGTGTTGCACCCAAGGACCTCAGAGATGTTCAGAAACTTGCCTCTGAGCTCAGATATATGAGCATGCTAGGGGGTGTAAAGCTAGCCATACACGTGTAGGATTCCATGGCCAATTGATCACTCCCCCGATCGATTCCGGCGATTCTGCCGGGAATCGCAGGTGTGATCAATCGGCCAATTAAGAGTATCCATCGCTGCATACCACCTTAAACCAACGGATTCTGGGACGATTCCGTGTCCGATTGTCCACCTCACAAATGGCAACTCCCCCTGATCTGGGCAGAATCGGATCAGAAAGACCAACATGTTGGTTCTCTGTCAGATCCGATTCTGGGCCCCTGAACGATCGGACCTGATCAATTGGACAAGGTGGGCTGCATGCGATTCCGGCACGATCGTTCCGCGTGCACGCGCCCGGAATCGATCATGCCGCAATCCGGTGGGAATCCGACACGTGTATGGGGGCCTTAAGCAAGCACCCCATAGGTGTCTTGGGAATTTCCTCTGTGCTGAAGAAAAAAAAAGGTAGGACAGAGGGAAAAAAAGAAGAGAGATAAGAGGGCAATTACAATAACAATTTACGAAAATAACTAGAATGGTAAGTACATTCTTAAATTGTTGTATCTGGTAGGCTAGAAACATGTTTTAACTTTAATTGCTATAAAAATAGAAATATTGTTGATGTTTATTGTATGTTACACATATTTTACAACCTTTTTTTATTATGAAAAGGTAACGTAAGTGGTAATTTAGGAAATCTGGAAGTGATTATTGTAATTTCCATTATTTCCTATGTAGTTGGATTGCCACAGTAGATAGTGATTTTGTTTCTTGACAATGTCTCGCCTATGGAACTGCTTTCTATTCCATCTGCAGCATCTGTATTTTTGATAGAAGGTATACTTTCAATCATGTGCTTCTTGAAGATTTCCTTTCCTCAAGTGTTACCATATTTTTTAAATAAAAAGGTTCAGTGCAACACACAAATAATTGTTCATATGCAACAAAATGTATGTGAACATTCTTTCATGGTGTTTGAATATAATTTCCTTTGATTGTTCACTTGTGAATTTCATTGTGTTATCTCTACCAGTGTATGTCTAAAGATTTCTCAGTCTGATCTAAATGTTCATTTCTTATCAGGGCAGGACCATACTATTCTTCACTTTCAACTGCAATAGCTTGGAAGACATCCTGGTAGTTTGTAAAGCCTAGGTGCCCAACCTGCGGCCCGGGGGCTGCATGCGGCCCTTTGGGCATTCTTCAGTGGCCCACCTCAGTCCTCCACTTGCGGCCCCCAAAGTTTTTGAAGTATCATTCAAAATAAGTTTTGTTATTTAAAAATGAAAAATAAGGTCTTCTAGCTCTGCTTGCTGTAATTTCAACATTAAAACATGCTTATACAAATCAGTATAGATTGAAAATGTTATGTGCGGCCCTTTAGTGAAGCAGAGGGCCGCATTTGTGGTGATGATGAACCTGAATATTGTTGAAGTATGTTACTTTTTGTAGTGTTTTTAGATATATATCGGACCGGAATAAGACTGCAGACCATTACAGTACAATTGTTGCAAAAGATAGGAACTGCCTCATTTTGTGGAAATCATCATCTAGCCCTTTCCTTTCCAGCCTTATAGTCATTGTTTTTTTACTTTTTGCAATGGAGGATAAGCTATGGGCTTTACCTTAACAAAGTTTTCATGAAGCTACGTATGTACAGTGCCCTGCACGCCATTTGTAATAGTGTTTTCCTTCTTAAAACCTAGGTGTGTCTTATGGTTCAGCGCTACATGGGTGGCACAGGAAAGAGAAACAAACTATACCAGGCCCATTTGGCTTTCTTTTCCACCCCTTTATAACCTTGCTGAAAAGATGTTCCCCGCTCTGTTATTAGTGACTTGGTAACTTGGAGTAACTTGGGGGCAATGCAGTGGTGTGATCATAACATAGTGGTCGCATCGGAATAGCGACAACAGACAGTCTCTAGGGATTAGCATTTTGTTTAAATGCAGGAAATGTAAAAAGATAACAATGTCCCTTTCACTTGTCATCTATTACACATCACTGTCATCATTAGTGATGCTGGCGATGCATGGAATTGTGGCGGGTCGGCCATTACAAGCTCTTGGTCCTGCCCTTTTATCACATTTAAGAAGCCAATGTGGCCCACAAGTCAAAAAGTTTTCCCACCCCTGAACTAGACTGAGGAACAGAAGGAAAACACAGATAATGGAGAAGGCTGCAAAAGGACATTCAGGGGAAAAGGGGGAGCATAGGAGGGGGGGCAAATGGTAACGAGGGAGGGGAGACCAGACTTGTGAATGCTTATTAGCCTCATTAAGTTACAAGTAGGCCAAGTGCCAAGCATCACCTAGGTGAATGTTTATGGTCACTAATGTCCCTATAGCTTACAGCCTTGGAGAATGCAGATCATATGTAATATGGAACAGGAATGTCAAGGTCCAAGCAGTTCCATTCTGCTTCATCCCTTTTGAACTTTGCAGAGTAAACAATAGGATTCCTACAAGCCTTCTGGTTAGGGATAGTAAAAACAGTTTGAGGATTGTGAATCAATAATCAATTTTTCAACTTTTCCAGTTACATGACCCTCAATAAGAACAATGGGCTGTGCTGACATATGTTGAGGTCACACTCTAATGTTGTCACTCTCAGAAAGCAAGTCCTGAATTATGATGGGCTGCAGATGCTGGAGGAAGTGTTTATAGACATAAAGTAGATTAAAGAGACTGCAGGAGGTTAAAAACTGTGTAGTAATTTCAAAATGTATGTTTTTTTTGAGAACCTGAGGCTAGCTGGTGCATATATATTTAATTCAAAGCAGAAAAGTATTTCTAAAATATTGTTATTTTGGTAAGGACATTATCGGCCCTTTTGATTTATGTGAACTGTAAGTTTTAATGATATTTCTACTTTGAAAATGCATGTCTAGATTACTAATGTGAAGTTTATGGCAATACGAACTGACAACTGTACAAACGACAGTGACATTCATAGAGTCATATTATAAATAAATAATGCACTGAAAATAAAATTTTCAGATAGATGGAAGAAAAGGTCACCACTAGATGAGAAAGTCGGTTCTGACAAATCTCATTTGTCTCAGCACACTGAAAGTCTATGCAGATTAACTATATAACAACATTTCTTTTTGTGTTAACTCACACCATAGCTCTGTTCTACACAGAGTGAAGCATATTTGTGGTTCACATCTTGTGTCTAAAGAAAACTTTTACAGTTCTCAGGGTTTAACCAATATCCTATGTCTGTATACATACAGTTAGTGCAGTCAGAAGTCTTTTTCTATGTGAATCAAATCATTTAAGCCACTGGACCAAAATGTCAGTTATACTACTAGCATTATCAGAAATGTCCACATATCTTTTATCATACAGGATTATCTTAATATGCAAAAATCAGATGCTGACAATAGGATCTACACTTTGAAAGGCACCTACTTCATGGACCAAGAACTGAACTTGTAAGCACACCAGAGCTAATCATCTACTGCAAGTTTTGAAGAAAAAATTTCCATTTATCTCCTTGTATCCAAAAACAACACAAAGAGAATACATTTTAAGACGTACTTGGCACAAACTGGAAGATCGAAAAGATGGGAAATCCATATATAGCAACTACTGTCAATGGCACCTAAGGGCAAATAAGTACATGCAGTCAGACTGGGCCCAGAAGCCCCAGTTGCACCCTGAATCAACACTCATAAATTAGGGTTAGACTTTACTGACAGGCCAACAGGGCCTGCGTCAAGCGGGGACAGAGGGCATTCCCGTCCTGGGCCTGACCATCTAGGGGGGGCCCTGTCCTGTGTTCCCCGTCCTGCGTGCTGGCTGACAGCAGCCTCCATGCATTTGTGTACTAGATAGAGAGGGGAAAGCACACAGCACCCCCCTTCTCCCACCCACCTCCTCCATGATATGTGTGAAAGAATCCGGTGACTGTACAATTTATTTCCCATCGATAACCACAGTGAAACATTAATAACTATAAAAGGTTGCAGTTAAGGGTGTCAAATTGGGAATGTAAATTAATAATCCCAAAAAAGTTTGGACTTAGGGTGTTGGAGATCTGGGGGTTAAAGGTCAGTATATCTAAAGCCAGCCATACACAGTCGGATTCCATGGCCACTCGATCACCCATCTGATCGATTCCGACGATTCTGCCGGGAATCGGAGGTGTGATCGATCGGCCAATTAAGAGAATCCGATCGCAGCATACCACCTTGTCCAACGGATTCCGGGACGATTCCGTGTCCGATTCCATCTCCAACTCCACCTCACAAATGGCAACTCCCCCTGATCTGTGCAGAATCGGATCAAAAAGACCAACATGTTGGTTCTCTGTCGGATCCGATTCTGAGCCCCTGATCAATCGGATGCGATCGATCGGACAAGGTGGGCTGCACACAATTCCGGCACGATCGATTCGCGTGCACGCGCCCGGAATCGATCGTGCCGGAATCCGGTCGGAATCCGACCCGTGTATGGGGGCCTTAAGGGTAAAATCTGACAAGAGAAAAGTACTGCCTGACAGAGAGCTGCGGGTTCAAACGGTGTTGTACTTTGAGAGTTACATTTTACCCAAAGCCAGCTGTTCACCTCAGACCGGGGGATGCAAGTGGTATGGGGCCCCCGAAATTTCTGTGAGAGTTACATTTGATCCAAAGCCAGCTGTTGACCTCAGACCGGGGGGGGGGGGGGGGGGTTGTGCAAGTGGTAGGGGGCACCAAAATATTACCTAGTATGGGGCCCCGAAATGTTGGCAGCTAGCTGGGGCACAGGTTAAATGGCAGCTGAAAACCTTAACTGCATACCCTTTCTGGGTCTAAACTCAGACCAGTGATTTTTAGAGGTGAGATTAGCAACAAGGTCAGCAACATCAGTCTACATAATGTTTCAGTTTGGGTGTACCATCCACAACTCATCATTTGTGTTTGCATTGATGTGTATTTTCATGTGAACTAGACCACTGGAGAGAATGTGCACCTAATAGACATGCATGAACATGTGTAGACCAACATGGAAAATTAATAGGTGGAAATAACTCATCATATACACATGATCTTGCTGGTTATGATATCATAATATATCTCTTTGATTCTATTTCATACGTCATAGTATAGAATAAAAAGACAATAAAACATTTAAAAAAATATTTTTCAATATGTTCAACCTGAACATGAGGAAATATTGTGTTTAAAACAGGAAAGGAAATTGTGTACAAATTATTACACTGGCATTATTGCACAATGCTCATACCAAGCAGCTGCAATAGCTTTGTTACACAAATGTACATAAACATGTTTTTTTTTAAGAAGTTTAAAATTATAATATAAAATTAGATCAAATGTATTTGTAGAAGTGGTAGAAATCATCGTCTAATTGCAAAATTATTGGCTCTGTATTCAACAATATCTTAATGTTTCAAATAAAATACAAAAAAAGGACAAACAGGGGAGGATAGAGTAGATATACTACTGCTCCTCCACCCTTAATAGGAGACTGGCACTCCAGGGACTTTTAAGCACTGATGGTCATAAGTAAAAATATAAGCATTTATTTGTAATACTTTGGTACATAAGTCGATAAAACATATTTGTCATACATTGTAGTACAGTTCCACAGTAAACAACAAAAAGAATAATTCCATGTACATGTATAAACAGGCACTTGACCATTTATCTTGACGCATTTCGCACAACTTTGCTTCTTCAGGAGATAGGTGTTAGGTCTCACTAACGTAATAAAAAAACTGAAACAATAGTAATAATAGTAATGATAGTAAGGATAATAATCATAATAGTGATATGTATACAGAAATATAAAGTTTTGAATATAACAACAAAAGCAATGCTTGTCTCCTCATACTCACATTCCTTGGAATGTGTGTAGTGAGGATGGGTGACCAAAGGGTTGCCGTCAAAGTGGTGACTCCCCAGGAGGTCCACTGCAACCACCCCTGAAACCCACATGCTGCCGGGCTGCCGAACTGTTAACATGCTTAACAAAACTTTATATTTCTGTATACATATCACTATTATGATTATTATGCTTACTATCATTACTATTATTACAAATTTTTCAGTTTTTTTTATTATGTTCGTGAGACTCCTTTATTACGTTCGTGAAACACCTATCTCCTGAAGAAGCAAAGTTGTGCAAAACGTGTCAAGATAAATGGTCAAGCGCCTAACTGTTTATACATGTGCATGGAATTATTCTTTTGATTGTGATTGTTTACTGTGGAACTGTACTACAATGTATGACAAATATGTTTTATCGACTTATGTACCAAAGTATTACAAATAAATGCTTATATTTTTACTTACCATATATGCCGGCGTATAAGACGACTTTTCAGTACCTTAAAATCCTGCCCAAAGTTGGGGGTCGTCTTATACGCCGGGTGCCGCAGGCAGGGGGGTACAGGGAACCATCTATGGCAGCCGGTTACTGAAGCCGTGCTGCCTGAAGCTGCGCGCTGGCTACAGAGATACATTGTTACATTGTAAGAACGAATGAGCAGTGTTACCATTTATAGTATAATGATGAAACTTTCAGGGTCAGTAATGCTCACCTACTACTACTT
>CM070032.1:117092911-117121321 GCA_036250615.1 Ptychadena robeensis | reverse complement strand
AACTCTATATTTTTACTGGAAAAGTTGGGGGGTCGTCTTATACGCCGGAAAATACGGTATGACCTTCAGTGCCTTAAAAGTCCCTGGAGTGCCAGTCTCCTATTAAGGGTGGAGGAGCAGTAGTATATCTACTCTATTTCCCGTTTGTCCTTTTTTTGTATGTTATTTATGGGATGTGGCACCAATAAGGTATATCCATGTAGGGAGAGTATGACATTAGGGATTGATTTTGTTTCAAATAAAAGCAATATTGGTATCTGAATTCGTTTTTTTAGCTCGATTCCCGAACAATTGATCACTTAAGCATGTACGTGGTGATCGACTGTTCCCAAATCGACCGCTTGAAAAAATCTCGATTGAACAGGGAACATGTTGCTAAATTCCTGTTTGATTGACGTAACTTTTGATCCAAAGTAACAAACAGGAATCAATTGCGAAAAATGGTGCACATCGATTCGATTGTTTTGATCCACCCTGTTCAATCAAGTTTCTTCGGGATCTATTGATCCTGCTTGAAGGAAGGCATACACGAGTTGATTCACATGGTGCTCGATTGTACTCAAATCTATTTATAAATCTACCCGTATATGCCTAGCTTTAGGTAAATTAACCTACAAGAAGCAAACAGACCTTCAGCTTTACTGGGATGGGGTTTTTGGGTGGGCTTCGGTTTCACCAGTGGATGGAGCCTTAAGCTAGCCACACATGGTTCGATTTTAGCGTTCAATCGACATTTTTCTATGAAAAAAGTGATCGATTGTAAAAAAAAATAGATGTGTTCAATCGACGTTCATTGATCGATTTTTGTCAAATCGTTGATTGAAAAGTGATCAGACAGGTTGGAAAATTTTGCTCGATTGTACAGTAATCAAACTACATTCCTTGCAGCTTTTTTGGCTCAATTTGTGTGGCTACTTCCCTTTAACTTCCGATTGAAAGAGGAATTTAATCGACGATTTTAAATTACTTCGATTAACTTTTCAGTCAAAATTGAACAATAATCGTATGCCTTATGTGGTGGACATTGATTAAATTAAGTTTTTGATCGAACTTCGTAATCTAACCGAGCGTCGATTGAATGCTAAATTGAACCATGTGTGGCTAGCTTAATTATTCATCAATGATGTCAACCATCAGATATATAGATATAGGCCTTTTGTTTACAGTCATCATATAAGAGGTCCATTACTTTTCTTAGGATGAGGCTTTTGTCAGTGATCTGCTGACCAAGCTCTGCCGTCATGTCGCTCTATAATGCTTTTGCAACATTGTTATGTGGAGTAAAATTTTGTATACATGGTATATGCAAAGAAGGTCCTTTGTAAAGCATAGCGTGTTGCACGTACACAAAGCAGTGCAAATAGCGTAAAAGAGCCCAGTCCAATTTTTGCCTTTTCTCCGCCCTGACATGCATAGCCACTGTTAATGTTCGTCCACAGAAGTTGCTGCAAGGTGTAGAAAAGCAGCGGCCGGCTATTTCTACTGTCAATGATCTTGGCTGCACACACACTCTCTTCTTTAAAAGAAATATATGCACCCAGGCAGCAAGGGCACCACAACAAGGAGGCTAAAGTGATAGTTTGTAGACTCCTGTTCTAGCCTATTCCCATTTTTCTGAAAATATGCAGTTTAGAAAAAGGGGGAAAAAAAACAAAAAAAACCCTCTTTGCTGCCTAAAGGAGATACAAAAAATATTGAACGTACATGCAGACCCCCTTTTTCGGCTGTGTTTGTTGACCTACTGGTACAGCTTCAGTAGTGGGTTTTATATCAGCCAAGAGTGTTACTGAGATTGGAACCATGGGCCACAAGGAACCCTTTTTTTATTTCTCTTTGTCCTTTTTTCTTTCTCCCTGAGATTTGACTTGAAAGTGCATTCAGTGCATTTTGACAAGAACCCAGAAAGTGTTCTCCACTCATGTCAGTTTTACCAGCTATGCGTTGGCAGGATGTTACAGTCTTGAAGCAACAACTTCATGTAGAGAGTCAGATCATCTCTGATGCACTTCAACCCAGAAAGCTGGAGCATGTGCCGGTATACTCTTTGAAGCAAACTAATGTTTAAGCTTCTTTGTGCCTCTTACTGCCATCAACTGTTTCACCCCTTTCTGCATCAAGAGACACAGGACACCCGGGATGGCGTGGCTGGAGATTTTCCATCACTTCATACAAATATGAAGGGATTATCTGCTCTCTTTCATAAATAGACCCCATAGTGTGCTCATAGCTATATTTTTATCTTTGAATTCTTGAACACATCACTGCATGCTGGATTTCTAAAGGATTAAAAGGACCCGTCTTTCTCTTCCTCTCCACACGCTCTCCTTTGCACAGTTAATATCTGCCAGAAGCAACAGTCCAATTTTATGCATCTACTGGGCTGTTATTGAGAAATTATGTATTATTTATTTAGTAGACATAATACATAGGAAACAAGTTTTTGTGAGATGTTGAATATACACATCAGGGGAAGCGATTTACCTGTGAGGTGTACACAAATGGACTACTCCTAAAGTGTGTCCCCAAATTCCACATTGTACTATACTTTTCAGGCAATATCATTTAGTATATTAACTCCTGTAGCTCTTTCAGGAGAAAAACAAAAAGTAAAAACTAGGCATTTTGCAATAATAACAGCGTGTGATGTTTGCCATACAGTCTTCTTTCCGGTAACTAACAGATGTAAAACATTTCTTCATCAAAACAGCTTGTACAAACAATCATTAACCCTTCTACGACTGGAGGTCATTCGTTTATTGTTATTGAGAACAAATTAAGCAGCATCATTGTATAAAAAATTGTGCCCAAATAGGGGTTAAGAGCTGTTGTTTGTTACACACTTTTAATATGTAAACATATGTATTTTGTAATTGCTGGCTGATAAAGGCCACAAAAAAATAAATAAAAGGGATTGAACTATTTTTTATACTGTAGCTATATCTGATCAGAACAGTATTACAGTACAGCAAACAGAAGCAAACTTCCACCTTTTGGTTTATGTGGCTTCTTCTTAAGCTGGCCTATACGGGTAGATTGCCTTGCAATCGCCGCAATCAATCACAGCGTGGTGACGTCATCACGCTATGATTGGTCACAGGGCAATCGAAAGGGAATCAGTGTGCATCACTTTGCACATCAATTCCTGTTAGATGCGGACTCTGTACAGTGCTGCTCCGGTGTCACGTAGGAGCTGCGTCTCTGTCTCACTGACTGTCTGCAGGTCCCAGCCAGTGAGAGCCGACAGAGAAGCAGATCCTCCCCTCTCACAGCACATAGAGCGGGAGCTGTGTCCTGTGAGAGGAAAAGCCAGCTGAAGAACTTCTGCTTTGGACGGAGACTTATGGCTTATGCCAACAGAGCCTTTCAAATATACTCAATGAAGAGATTTTCCGTGTCTGTGTGGAGAATGATGTGCTATGATGTGAGTGTACTGCTGCTAGTGACATCTATTGGCTGAATTTGATATTGCATTCAATTAATCCATTGCAATAACACAATTGATGTGAAAATTTTGTAAATATTTTTTTCCTGATTTTCTGCTCTAAAAACTGCACCCAGTTTTTAGAGCAGAAAATCAAAAAAAAATATTTACAAAATCTTCACATAGTCTGTCTTATAGTCCGAAAAATACGGTATTTCAAGGTTTACATTCATAGACTAAAAACACATGTGCGGCTTTATTAGATCTCGCAGCATACAGAAAAAAATGCAAGGAAAAAAACACACATATTAGATATACAAATAAAGACAACAGAAAACCCAAAGCAGATGGAGACAAGAATACAGGAAAAATTTAAGAGAGTATAGATGTAATGATATTTATTAAAGGCATGCTACAAACAGCTAAAGGTATTAGGAAAGGAGTAAGCATAGTGAGGAGTAGTATTTTAATTACAGATACTAAAAAAAAATATTTAATTAATAGTATACATGAATGTAAAACAACCATGCACTACGCAGTTAGAAAATATGTTTTCTTTAATATTCATCTTCACTTTTCATTAAGTAACAGGTCATCATAACATACAATGAATCTTGCTGCCCCATCCACCCTCCACATTGTCACAAATAAAAGCTGGTACTGTTGCTTATCAAAATATACAAGTCAAGTGATGTTACTTATATAAAATCACTGTATACTTTAAATTGTTCCCAAAAACCACTTTTTTTTTGCTTAGTAAAAAAAAAAGTTGTTACAAATATTTACAGCATTTGTTATTTCAAGTGAACATACTTGGTAACAAAAGGGACAACAAGTTTACATAACAGGCAGTACAGTTGATGTATGCTATACCATTGGCCAACAACCAGTATTATGCTATATTTCAAATACAGTACTTGAATTGTCCATAAACCTAATGATTTTTTGTAACAAAATGAAAATGATTGGGTGTAAAATAAGTAAAAAAGGCCACTTTTGCTTTTGAATAGCATTTTAAAAATGAAAAATGTACACAGCCAGATAAACGTCTCAGTAATACCAGGACAGACATCTTTGGTCAGAGCAATGAGGTGACATTCAAGATACAGTACAGGAATGTGTCTAGTCAAACCATAAAACTTGTGCTACTGTGGGCTTCCAAACAAAACGTGCAATACTTGCATACCAAAAAAGACATAGAAAATGACAAAGTGACTATTTCTTTGTAGGCTCGTTTAACATTGCTGCAAACTAATATTTAAGAACAGCAAAATAATGGCAATATCATTTATCATTATCAATAATATCAATATTTTCCTAAAAATAAAAATTGAGTATTAGTAGGAATGTCTCTAAATGTAAGACATAACGGCATATTCGTTATTACAGGAGTGCTGTTGTAAATCATTGAGCACATCTATACTGCAAGAGGGCAGGAGAGCTTCCCATGTTATTTAAGGCTGCAAGCCAAGTCCTGCCTAAATACAACAATGATAACCTACCTTGCTTTGCTTGTGCGGTACAAGTAAATTATACTGCACAAGCAAAGGAAGGCAAGTTATCATCCCATAGCAAGTAGAATAAAACTCTTGCCTCTCCTTGTGTTAGGAAAAGCGAGGAGCCTCATGTGCAACAGTGAACTACCAGTTTTATGTCCCTGCAGTGATCAGTGTGCCCCACATACTAAGTTAAAATAAATGTGAAAAAGATGTTATGGAGATGTTATGTTGAAAATTGAAGGCACATAAACTTTGGTCCTTTTTAGTAAACCATACCTAAAGACTATATTATTTAGATATCAAAAGGATTAGTGTTTGTATTTTAATAAAGCGATTATAAGTTTCAGACGGGCACAATGAAATTTGAAAATTGCAGTCACATGGTTGGAAAGAAAGTGCCCTGGTTGGTGTTAAAGCCTGATAAATTCAGCCTATATTCTTTTCATTATTCACAAACCTAGCACAGGATAAAGTAAGATAAAGGATGTAAGAGTTCCAAGAGGCTAAAATGTCAGCATATGTCCACTTGTAAGTCACTTAAACACTTCCTAATAAACCACGACTATGTTGGACCCTTTGGAAGCTGCAAACAATGCAACACTGACAGCAACAAACTTTCACTATACTGTATGTGTTGGTCATAAAGATGAGTATTAAACCACAGTTTTCCATTGTACATTAGACCTTAACACTCAAAGTTCATTCCATACAATACAAAACTACCAATTCACAACAAACATATAATAATGATAAAACTTCTATATCTACATCTATAAGTGTCTTGCTTAATCAGAGCAGTAAATTAACCCCCCAATACATGTTAATGGGTGTACTAATGAATTAAGCTTAATTGGCCCATATGGTCCAGGCCAAGTTATACACTCTGCCTACAATAAAACATACAAGAATAGGCAGTCTATATATCAGTTCTCTAGATTTAATATGCTAGATCAGCAAAATGCACCTATAACAATGTAGTCAAGGAAATTATTGGAATTGGGTAGACCCCTCTTTATATTTGTACATCATGAAGTCAGTATAAGGATAACATAAACCTGTGAGCTGCATTAACACAACTGCAGTAGTAGCTAACAATTTTTTTCTCCATTTGCTTCCTCCACCATTTGTGGTAATTATTGGAATCCCTCACATATGTAATGGAGCATGAAGAGGTAGGCTTTCCATGTTAAATCATGTTTTAAAGGCCTTAGCATTAACGGGTAGGATTCCTGCAGTTTCCTTTTACATTCAAAAAGTATAATGTAAATATGTAATAGGCAATAAGGCATCCACCATGTTGTATACTTTTGAAAGTTGCCAAGGAGCTTAAGACAGTAATAGTTTCTCATTGTCTTACCCACCCCAAACCTAAAAATAGCCAACTTTTTATTATATCTGTAAAATTAGTATTCATGACATATCTGTAAAATTAACCATGGCAGTATAAACTTAGAAAAAGGTAAAGCTCACATTATGATACAAATATTAAAAATGTTGGATTTTTTTGTGTTCATTTTTTAAGTGTTTCCCCAAACTTGAAACTACCTTATCTTACAAGAGCATGCTGCATGGCATCCAAACACCACCTTTGCACAAAGGCTAGATCCAGGAGAACATCTTCTTGGCTAAAAAGTACTGTCAATCATGACAGTATGCCTGCCATACCCTCTGCATCTGTGCTCCCTTCTAACATGAATGCAAGTAGGAATATGAAGTGATTGATTGGGGACAGGAAAGGCTCTTATTGCCTGGTTGGTTCATACAGAATCTATTCCCCGGAAAGTTGCAAGGCTTAAAACAGTCTTTTAGGGGCATATAAAGTTATGTGTATAATCCTACCTTAGACAAAAATATACACATAAACATGGTCTGTAAAACTTTAACTTGGAATACTCTTATATAGAAAGTATATGCAAGTTGCGCTTACTTCCATTTTTTTTATTTTACAATTGGGATTCCTCACAGGCACTTATCATGCAGCATCCTGCTTTAGGTAGAATATGGGCCAGTCCAAACAAGGACTATTTGAAAATTGTCCTCTCTCTTTTATCGAAGCATAGGGCAGCATCCTGCATATGCTTTCAAGAAGAGATATAGATCCCAGGACTGCATATACTAAAAAGAAAACAACTGAAGTCTATAAAGTTCCAATAGTATCATGATCTATTTGTCAAGTCTCTATATAGACACTTACAAGACAATGATGTTATTTTTGTGGCGTCCTAACACATACATACTGTATTTTTCAAAAATTGGGGGGACATAGCATAGCATGAACATAGCATCAGAAGTCCAGTTTTTGAAAATAAAATCCTTTATATCTAATACAATTATTTATTATATTCTGCCCTGCTTAAGTTAAGAGTGGTGACTTGGTGTGCGAGCCCCATTCCTTCCCTATACTCGTAATCTAAAACCCTCTATATCAAAGTAAATTCTCCATTAAAAATAGTGGAAACTCGATCAATTACCTCCACCTATTGGTAGACCAGAGCTTGGAGGGGTAGGAGGAACCAACATATTGGGAAATCCCTGTTGGATTGCCATCAGTTTGGGTGGGGACCATCCAAAGTATTGAACAGGAATTGGTTGTGCAAAGTGGTGCGCATTGATTCACTGTCCAATCGACGAAAGAATTCATGGATCAAGCGGGTATCGACCCACGTATACGACCCTTAGACAAGTGTTTGTGTGTAGAACGGAGCCTGAAGCAGGAGGGGGGTGCGTCTTCCATTCAGCAGAAAGATATTCCTATTGCAAGAAATTATTCGTATATCAAGTTACAATAATAGAACTTCTTTAATTTTTTTAAACAATCTTAAAATCAAATTACTCTTAATCCAAGGCTTTTCTGTGTATAAGATGTCACATGTGTAACCAAGTTCCTGCTCACCTTTTAGTCCATACATTCAGTTTATGTTCGATGCAATGTAAACATGTTTGGTCACATTGTAGTTCAAAATTTACATACACAATCGGATTCATATAAATATCCCAAAATAATACCGAACAGAACTTTCCAAAATCACAAAAACTTTGAAGGGCTCAGATTTGTTGCGATTATATACCACCATTATGGGTAAAGTACAAAAAGCTATAATAGTTAATAAATGAACACAAACCAGTAGTATTGTGAGCTGCATGGGCTCAGTCAAAGCGTTGTGAAAGGTATCCAACATGCTCACAAGCAATAAGGGGGAAATGCTGTTTAAATAAATCAAATCACTGCAAGATATGCCTTGAGCATTAAATATGATATATATTATGGGTTTTCTAAACAAGAGTATGCTTCTACTTAAACCAAATGCTCCTGAAAAGCTAAACAAAGAATGGAGCCAACTTTCTCTCAAAAGATAATTCACAGCCATGTATAGCTGCACACTACCAATGAACACCAAAAAACTATATATATTGAACACACAACCCAACAAGATCAACACCCCATTATTTAACAGAGTTACATCGCAGCCACTGGTGAGACACTGGTTTGGATGGGGACTGAGGGTCCCCATCCAAGGTATGGAACAGGACCGAGGGTGCGCCTTAATTCACCGTTCAATCAAGGAAGCTGGAGCACAGTGCAATGACATCATCCTCCATTGAATGGAGAATCGAGGCCCAGTACTTCTGAACCCTTGATCCCGCTCAAGGGTTCCTCAATTGCCCGGGCATCGATCCCATGATACACAAAGCACAAAGAAATACATTCTTATTACAACAGCTTACCCAACATATTTCTTCAGCTTTCTTCTATCTAATACCAAGCATTACATCAAATATTTTTGTCTTTATCAATGTAAAAGTATCATATGCAAAGATGTTTATTAACACTATTTTCCTTTTCTTTTTTTTTTTTTTATTAATTAGGCCAAATGTATAACCACTTACACATAGCACATATTCAGCCAACCATAAAGATCAAGCTTCAGGCGAAGGGGTGAAGAAACAAAGTTAATGACATCAAACCATGTATCATCATGTTCTGTGTCTGCAGGTACCACATCTGTAAGAGGTGATCAATGAGATGCATATTAGCATGTGAAATGTTTACAGACTAAATCTAACCCGGCCGCTGTGCTGTATTGGCTCAGGGTCTGCATACAATTGGCATGCTAATGTTAAAATTTCAGCTTCTCATTGGCCATGTCTATTGATCAGCACCTAAACATTGGTTTACAAGAAGCACATGTATCTGGTAAGGAGCAGATGTTAGGGACAAGCTGAAAGACCAGGGTACTAGCCATACTAGATACCAAGATTTATATAAGACAAATTGAGGTCTTGGTTAGAAGAATTATGAACAACTGCTTAAGAACTTTTTGAAATAAACTTCCACTTAAAGTTTCAATATAATCAGCAATGCTAGGAAAAAGAAGTGCTGCTAAGAATGCCACTTTTAGACAAAAAACACCCAAACCGTCTACCTCAAACGCCAGCCTAGAAACATGAATGTCACAGCTTGAAAATTGAGCTAAAACTGGTCATATACCTTTAGATCTACCAACAACTATGTAGTGCTGGGTCCTCTGCAATTGAACACAAGTAGACTTTATGGTTTAGAAAGTCCCTCATTTTACATGGTTTTAGTAAAACAAGGAGGAAAAAAGGAAATCTAAATGTATAATGGGGGCCCTAAGATATAACCTTTTTAACTGCTACAGAATCTAAAATACATTAGATGTAAAAGAACGTATCTCCCCAAGACTAAACACCGTCCTAAGGAAGACATTTAACTTTCAAAAACATACCTTAGAATTAAATGTTTTAAGCCATCTTAATAAAAAATCAGGAAACAATGACTGCATGCCATAATTATAAAGCTACACAGAAATTGAGAATGACATTTCATGAAATCATAAAGGCGCATGGCAGGGTAAGGCAGACTTAAAGGACACAGTTGTTCACTGGTACTGGAAGATGTTCATTGGTACCAGTACATTATTGCCTTTATATGAAATAGGGAAAATCAGGTGTCCCAGCAGAAGTAGCACTACCTTTATTGCAATATTCTTTATGCATTCAATTACTATACAGACACACATCACCATGTGCAGAATAGGCACAACCTTCCACATACACAATGACACCATTGTTTAAATTATTTTATTAAGACAAAAAAATGCATGTGTGTAATTGGTCAATAACTCTTATTTCAATTTGAAAAAAAAAATATATATATACTTATATACCTTTTTCTTAAATAGTTTACAAATCAACAGTTGCTTACTTGTGATATACTTCCACTCAAAAGGAAAACGGACAATTACCTTGCCTCATGAGAATTACCTGAGTAGGGATTTAGATTAACACAGGCCAATAGGGTTTACAAACCAACAGCCCCTAAAAAGATTAAAGACCTTCAACACAGATATATTTTATGAATATTTGCTATAAATTTAGTTAAAAGATACTTTAAATTATATGTTATAATTTTCATTTTCAATTATAGTTTTCAGAAAACACTGATCCAATATACTGAGGTTACTAAAACATCTTGTATTATCACAAGAACATTGTTTAAACAGGAGATGGCGAATTAGAATTTCTGTATTTATATATATATATATATATATATATATATATATATATAATACAGGCAAAAAGATGATAATCTGTATAATAACACCACACAATGTACTTAGACCAGCTAAGACCTCAACTCAACTCAGCTATATTACATTCTGTTACTACTGCATGTTCTCGCCAATAGCAGCAACTGACATTCAGCGCCGGTAAAAAAAACATTCTCTAAAATAGGATATCAAGATTTTTTTGCATTTTGTTTATGCATTATGAGGAAAACAAAAATAAAGACTTAAGATGTCCTGAGTGAGGCAACAATTTGCACACTACGAAACATACCGGAAGAAAGAATTCCTGCCAAAAGATACTACCTTTCAATCGATAAATAAACAAATAAACCATTTTCACCATCATTCTAATGAGTAAGATGATTTCACTGCCGCGTCGATGCCCACATTCACTATTTCAAATAAATGTAATTGAATAAAATATATGGGTACATTCTAATGTACTGAAAGTCTGTCAAAAAACATGTTTTTCATTTTTCAACATGTTTTCTATATTCTTGCAGCTGTGAGTACACAATGAGGTGCATTCTATGTGTGTAAGCACACAGTCATCCAGCCAATCTATGTACTGACGTCAAGGTATACAAAGAATGGACATTTACAATTGGAATAGAAAAACGTGTCTGTGCTGCCCACACAATAAACAATGAAAATATCAGGTATGTTTCTCCTCTGGCTTTTCAGTACAAAACAAAGAGCAAAGGCCAGTGATACTGACTCTCGGTCAAAAAAAAAACCATCAATAAAATATTTCAAACGCACAGATATTTTTGCAAAATAAACATGCACTTTAGCCATGGAATAACATAAGCAAACTTGATTTAAGCATACAACAGAAGGGCATATCCAGGGCCTTTTTTTAAAGCCTCAACACCCAATTTCTAATTTCTTAAAAAGTCTAGCCTGTTTACTTTTAACATATCACACCCCTTCACTTAAGCATGTGTATAATAAGTTAGGCGGGCGTTACCATATATTCTATTCTTATTAGCTGTTCACTAGTGCTAAAGAAACCGTTACCGTTTTATGCTCGTCGGACACAACAGGAAAAAGCAAACATATATATTAAAAACACAAACAAAAAATAAAATCTAGAAATACAAGAAGCAAAAAACTCTCTCACCAAGCCCACAATAAAGATTGCAGAAGATACATCAGGAACAAAAAATCTAGCCTATTTGTCGTTATAAGCACATAAGGCACATAAGTAAATTAAGTACACAGTAATTTTGATGTAAAGATCTCAGTTATTATAGTGGTACAAAAAACCCTTGAGGTTTAAGTCTTTAACATATTACCAAAAATAATTTCTTAAAAATCTGCAAAAACCAAATGAGAGACCTGAATCGTTTTGTTAAGACTGTAAACGTTTCTATTTTTCTTTAGAAAAAAAAAAGAGAAGTCCATGATTAAATTGTGAACATTTTCATTTTGTTCCAAAACCAAGTACACAACAAATCTCAATTGGCAAATAGCCATTGGTTTACAATGTTTAATACTTTAGAGTTGTATTTTCAATTTATAAGTTAGTTACCAAGTCAACAGTTTTCCAGACCACTGGAAACAAAATACATGCGACCGGAAAATAGTAATGAACTAAAAAACTTTGTTTTGTCATTAATATACGGTTAGTCCACTTTATATGAACATCAGGACTTTTCAGATGTTAGGTATTTAAAAGAAAAATATAACAAATAAATGCTACAGCAACATAAAAATTAAGTGATTGTCAGAAAAATGTTGTGTTAAGTTGTATAGGAACAAAAGAAAATGAACACCAGGGTGTTTTTACAAAATGAAAACACAATCAGCATGTTTCACTGGTGTACAGTGGAATATTTATGCCTTAGTCATTCGGCATTATAAACGAGTAAAAGAAGTGATTTATTTTATTTATCATGTTGGTTCAGTATACCAAATGAGGCTGAATTGGTCTTGGCATCTTCAGTCTTTGTCTGAGAGATTAAGCCAAAACCGTGGTCCAGTCTTTTCAAGAAAATAAAAAGGAAAACAATGGTGCAGGTATCAGATCATAGACTTGGAGAAGGAAACTCTCAAATGGTGGTTGTCTCCTAGATCATAGTTATGCAGTTCAATTAGAGCCAGTATAGCTTCTTCCAGTGATCCAAGCTGAATAAGGGCCATCTTTCGATCTTTCCTACAAAGACAACAGCAGGAAGCCATTACAAACTAGGACAAGTGACTTGGGACGAAAACGTAAAAACATTAACTCAACTTTATCATGTGGGTAAAAGGGGGATAAACATTCTGTGGTATAAAAATACACTTCTAAGTTGACTTGAGTTGAAGCTGCATTCCACCCCATCCAACACACAAAAAAATAAATAATATAGAATATTTCAATCTAAGGGGAAAAAGCTACAGGTAAAAATGGGTGGCTCCAATATAAGCTGAGAGGAGTAGGTAATATATCTCCTCAATCCAGCCCTTAGGTCTCCTGCGTAGATAAATCATCTCCATTTTGTGTCCGTCTCTTCATTGTTTTACCATGTTCTAACCAGATTTAGAAGTATTGTTTTCATTAAGAATATCTCCTACTGCCACCTACTGTCATTTTTTTAAAAACGATTTAGATTCCTTGTGGGTATAAAGCTCAATTAGTTATTCGTGTTGAGCTCGAATATTCGCATTTCAAATATATTCAGCCAATATCAGCTATTTGAGAATTCACAAATTTAGTGAATATGGCAGCGGATATTCGCAATCGCGAATTTTCGCATGTGACCATTAATTTTAAAGGTAATTACGAGACGATTATAATCTAGATTCCATATTCGCGAATCTAGAATCTATATTCGCGAATATAGAATCGAATATTAGTAGAATTATTTGTGAAATATCGCAAATTCGAATATTGCCTATGACGCTCATCACTAGTTATTTAAAGTTACATACAGGGAACACAGAACAATATATCAAAAAAAGTGCTACAGCACATGTGTCCTCTTCTAAAGAAAAAAAAACACACATATCTTATTTTAAGCAACATTAAGTGCAAGTAAAGTGTAAAGGAGAAGATGCTGAAGACTGGATGGCTTGATCGAGGAGGAGTAGGGCAAAATCTACTCATATATGAACGAACGTGAATTAAAAGAAGGGATTATATTTAAATAAATGTAGTAGTGTCTGATATCCCATGATTAATTGAATACACAGCAGCTAAGGATTAGACAAACTTGTTTGACTACACCTAAAGATCCTACCAAATTGATAGCCAAGCAGTTGGATCAATATTCTCTGAATGTACAAACCAGCAATGTGTCTACATTTTTCTGTGCCTAGAATGGGCACACTTTCGAGGTTTATATTTGAACTACCATTTCAAATTATTTACAGTATATACTCAAGTGTAAGCCGAGTTTTTCAGCCCAAATAAATGGGCAGAAAGTGCTCCCCTCAGCTTATAATCGAGTCAGCTGAGGGGGGGGGGGCACTCACCTCACCTGAATTTCCATGCTTAATGCTTCAGACAGGCAGCTTCCCTCTTCGGTAGATCTTCTGTGATCTCTGAGTTCCTGTGAGCTCCATGGCTGCCCGACTAACAGCTGATATCAACAAACTCCACACTGCCACCTAGTGGCCAGTTACTACACAACACTCCATAGCCTATGATTAAAAAATAAGAATTGCCTTGCAAAACCCATCCTGTAATAATAATAATCCTGTGCTCTCTTAAATTTATTAATGATGTGGCACTAAGATGAATCCTGTTTGATTAATTTCTAGGGGCAATGGTGCCTTCTTTATATTTCTCATTTAGAAAACTCCACTATCTGACTGCATTTCTCACCCTCGGCTTATACCCGAGTCAGTACGTTTTTCCAGTTTTTGTAGATAAAATTAGGTACCTCAGCTTATACTCGAGTATATACGGTATATAAAAAAAAAAAAAAAAGGCACATTTAAACATAATACATTCAAAGAGAGGTTTACAATTCCTTTGGGAACTACTGTTGTAAGCATAAAAAACAAAGAAACTTACTGGAAGAATTTAAAGGCTTTTACTGAACATCCAGTGCTTGCAAACAATCTCTTAAGGTCGTCATCGGAGACTGAAGGCCTTTCCATAAAGAAAAAGATCAAAAAGATAAAATGTATCAATGTACATTCAGAATGAAGTCACATTTGACAACAGATTTAAATAAAAATGTACAAATAAATTATATGTTTTTATTTAAAAGCTGTATTGATTAGTACAGACTTGGTATCTGATGAAATACATTTGGATTTTTACAGACAGTGGTTCCCAAACTTTCCTTGCGGGGCCCCTCTTTTCTATTTGGGAAAATGATGGGGCCCCCATTCAAACACAGGTTTAGAATGAGGGCCAGCGCCCCCCTGGAATACCTTTGCGACCCCCGAGTTTGGGAACCACTGCTAGAGAGATTGTACAGAGGTTGTACATACGGGATGTTCGATAGGTGCAATGTTGCAGAGGGAGGAAAGATATTTTGGAAGTTCTTGGAGCCTGGCTTCTTGAAGCGATGCAATGGGCTTATGGTGTAGTCTTTAGTAAGGCCTTGGTCTTCATGTCCTTCACGAGGAAGCTGAACAGACTGATGCTTTGAGAGAGTAATTCGTAGTACCCTTCCATGAAGTCTCTGGCCATTTAGATGGCTCATAGCTGTATAAATATAAAATGCACAAATGTAAAAAAAAAATGTATGCTGTCTAGGTTACTCAAGTCTTTATTCGGCTAAATCAATCAAAAATATCCTTTAAATTTATTTTTTAATACCACATATGTGCCTTTTAGGCTTCTTAAAGTGACAGTACAACCCGACTCCCACAAGGAGAAAAGCAGGCACATCTGTAAAGCTGGGAATAGACGGTACGATTTACCGTCTATTCCTTATGCGATTCTCTGCACTAGGAGCGGCGTGATGATGTAATCGCGGCCGCCCGCTGGTGCCGAGAATCGGATGGCACTCCTTATGTGCAGCTCTTTATGTATGGGATAGGGTTAAAATGTACTGTCCTGTCGGATAACTGTGCGATCCGACAGGACGGCTGATTTTAGCCCAATCCTTGTTGGTTGCTGCATCCAATTCCTGCACGACACAATCCTTAAGGGATGCGGGAGCGCGCGCGGCATCGGAGCGGGGATCGGATCGTGCAGGAATTGGACCGTGTATGCCCAGCCCGTGTATACAGTGGGCCAAAATTAAAGTGACCAGCCAACCTTGATATCTATTGAAAAGGAACTTTTTAATTCTCATCAAATACACTGATCAAAAAAATAAAGGAAACACAAAAGACATCCTAGATCTGAATGTATTAAATATTCTTATTAAATACTTTGTTCTTTACATAGTTGAATGTGCTGACAACAAAATCACACAAAAATTTAATTCAATCAATGGAAATCACATTTACCAATCCATGAAGATCTGTGTTTGGAGTCATACTCAAAATTAAAAAGGGAAAAACACACTACAGGCTGAACAATCAAAATGAGGCGAAGTAGTGCGTGTGGCCTCTACGTTCCTGTATGACCTCCCTACAATGCCTGGGCATGCTCTTGATGAGATGGTGGATGGTCTCCTGAGGGATCTCCTCCCACACCTGGACTAAAGCATCCCCCAACTCCTCGACAGTCTGTGGTGCAACGTGGCATAGGTGGCTGGAGCATGATGTCCTAGATGTGCTCAAATGGATTCAGGTCTGGGGACCGGCAGGACAGTCCATAGCATCAATGCCTTCTTCTTGCAGGAACTGCTGACACACTCCAGCCACATGAAGTCTAGCACTGTCTTGCACTAGGAGGAACCCAGGGTTGTCCGCACCAGCATATGGTCTCACAAGGGGTCTGAGGATCTTATCTCGGTACCTCATGACAGTCAGGCTATCTCTCGCGAGCACATGGAAATGCCACCCCACACCATTACTGACCCAATGCCAAACCGATCATGCTGGAGGATGTTCTCCACAGCGTCTCCAGACTCTGTCATGTCTGTCACGTGTGCTTAGTGTGAACCTGCTTTGATCTGTGAAGAGCACAGGGCACCAGTGGTGAATTTGCCAATCTTGGTGTTCTCGGACAAATGCCAAATGTCCTGAACGGTTTTGGCCTGTAAGCACAACCCCCACCTGTGAATATCGGGCCCTCATACCACTCCCTTATGGAGTCTCTTTTTGACCGTTTGAGCAGACACATGCACAATATGATAGATGTGATTTCCATTAACCTCCCTAGCGGTCATGACGAGCCCAGCTCGTCCAGAGTTTGTGTGAGGAACAAACTCTGGATGAGCTGGGCTCCCATGAAAGCCCCGGAAAGCTACGGCGATTATGCTTCCAGCTGCAGCATTTCCGGGGTTGTGCGGCGTCACCGATCAAGTCACGATGACGCGGAAGGGGACGGGGGTGGGCGGCGCCATAGACCTCCATGTTAATGGAGGAGCGTCGGCTTTTCAGCCCTCACAGCTGGCGTCATTAATGACACCGGCTGTGTGGAGAGGGGAGGGAGTTAAAAACAGCGCGGTATGGGCAGTGCGCTAGGGAGGTTAATAATGTGTGTAGCACATTCAACTATGTAAAGAACAAAGTATTTAATAAGAATATTTCATTCATTCAGATCTAGGATGTCTTATTTTAGTGTTCCCCTTTTTTTTTTTTTTAACAGGTGTATAATGAACCATTTCATCGGAAACAAATCAAATCTAGAAAAATCTAGAAATAAAAAAAGACTAATCTGTGGCATATATGGCTTAAATAGAATGTAAAAAAATAACAACCCTGCAGGCCAAAAATAACTGCACAGTAGGGCCAGATTTGGACCCAGAGCTGGAATTTGACAGGAGACAGGATGTGGACAGGAGACAGCACATTTGGTTGGCCATATATAAACCATTTTTTCTAAAATTGGTAACCCCAAGTAATGCTCAGGATTACATAGCTATCACAGGAAAACCAGCGTGTCCATTCACACAAGCCAGCTTCTTCTTTGTTGATGGTAAAACTGGAAATTGGAGAAGATTAGATTGTAACTTTTTTATATTTTCCGTTTTCGGCAAAAAAAATTACAAATCCTATCAACAGGGTGGTGAGTATGCAAAAAGCCCCCTAACCCTAATCATAAAGCTTAACAAGGCAGCCCTTTAGAAATGGTTTGGCTTTCATCACTAGCAGTGAAATCTAAATAGGGTTGCCTGGATTAGAAAACTAACTAAAGCTAGCCATACACGTGTCGGATTCCATGGCCAATTGATCACTCACCCAATTGATTCCGGCGATCTCAGCGGGAATGGGAGCTGCAATCAATCAGCCAATTAAGTGGATCCGATGTTGGTTCTCTGTCGGATCCAATTCTGAGCCCCCGATCAATTGGACGCGATCACTCGGACAAGGTGGTATGCAGCGATCGGATCCTCTTAATTGGCTGATTGATTGCAGCTTCTATTCCCGCTGAGATCGCCGGAATCAATTGGGTGAGTGATCAATTGGCCATGGAATCCGACACGTGTATGGCTAGCTTAAGAAATATACATGTTATTTAGGCATGCCATTCTGAGAGGGCAACATTTGGCACAGAAGTGATGTAGAGTACCTGATCACTTGCTAGCTTTTTTCTTTAAATTAAACAATTGTTTAAGATGCTTTTCAAATCAAAAAATGATACAACTGAGGAGTAAAACGTTCATTTACAGAAAACTTGACAGCATGACATATTTACCCAGTTGTGCTTGGTTTGCATCAGCCATCTGCACAAGTGCGTTTTCCTTTTTGTTAAACAATATTTTTACACGGTGGACATCTCCATAGACTCCTAAAATGATACAGAAACCATGATTTAATGGAAAGCTCTGAGATATAACATACATACAATCTCTTAACCTCCTGGGCATTATGGCATTTTTTTTTGAATTTTCTGCCCGCCCGGAGGTCCTGTGCACAACTCCGGCATCACTGGAGTGGTGCTGGGAAAAGGCGACGTCCCCTCCATTACATGGAGGTCTATGGCACAGCCTACCCCCCCCCCCCCCCCCCCCCCCCCCCCCCTTCGTGTCACTGGTGATGCGATCGGGCGGAAGCGTCAGCATTCACGCCAATACACAGAATCACCGGGGGAATCCGGTGGACATCTAAGTTTCTCCAAGTCAACTTGAGCCAAATCCCCATTAAAGCTGAAAAATGCAACACACATCCTACGTAAGCCAACCTATTAATTGAAAAGAACCAGACATGCTTATTGCCACAGATTCTCTATTTAATTGAAGTGAGAACTTTGAATGGGTAATTCTACAATGTTGGAGGTTCCTATTTAAAAGTAAGGATTAGAGTATTTGTCAACCACTACCCCTGTGTCCTATGTCTTGAAGACATCCAGACATAGTCCAGTGTTGCCTCAATCTGGAGTTTCCTACCAGTTAAAAGTAAGGCTATATTATAAACAAAAGTGTTAAAAATTATAAACATTGACAGTTGCTTTCTTGCAAAATATGTTTAGAACTCTTTGGTCTCTGATGTTTTGTTGTGTGAGGTTATTAATTTTGACAAAAGGTTCGAACCAAAATTTTTTTGTAACATTTAATGTAAATTAGCTTGAGATGCCAGTTTGACTTCTGCATGCCTAGCTTAAGCATGAAGAGTCAAACCCAATTTACTTACCAAACAAGATGAAGAGTGCATGGGGTGTGATAAGCTGTGGAAATAATTGAAAATAAACATCCATGAAAATATAGACGCAAAATACAATTAACCATATTATTATTGTTATTATTAACCAGATTTATGGTTTATTTTAGAAATTATGAATATACAAAAAGCAATGAATGAATTCTTTGGAACAAGTGAACCAATATCACCCATAGATTAAAATGTAAAGAGTACAAGAGTTTTATCAAACAAAACTTACATCAGGATTTAGATTGCTGATCAATAGAACAGAATGGCCTGGCATGGCAGTCATTCCGTGAATTGCCATACGACCAGCCATTGCAGAAGTGGTCAGAGCAAGAGGGCCAAGAGCCCCAGGTACGCTAGAAACTGAAAGACCTGCAAAACATAACAGGGCAGAGCAATCAAAGACTTGTCTGCATTGTATGTTAATGTATTTTCATTGCATCAAAAACAGTGTATTGTTGGGTACACACAAATTGGAGGTAACTAAGGGTTGTGCATATCACATTAATGAGTGCTCACTAACAACGCTCTGTCCTCTACGCTGCCTACTGGCTGTTATCCAGACTTCGGTAAGCTTGTTACTGACAGACAATACAAGTTTCACTGCAATATCCAGCATAACATATTTGGTATGATAGGGAAGCTGTATTTGGTGAAGTTATCCACCAAAAAAGTTCTGTCTTGGGTTGCAGTCAAGGAGGCTCCTGCAAGCCCTTCGATCAGCTAATAGAAATGCAATCTACCAGGTGACACTAAAAACTCACTGGATGACTAGCCATCTCTCATTTAACATAAAACCAGCCTAAAAAAATTCTCATCGAGCACATAGGAAATATTCCACTTCCCACATCAGCTGTGAGTCTAATCGCAGGAGATCGCTGGCACCCAGTGATCTCCCGCGATAAGACTCGCGGCCTGGAGATTGCAGGCAGGCGGTGTAGGGTGGGACAGGACATCTTGCCCCATTATGATTAGTCGCGATTAAAATTGTGTTGACGCCGTGGCTGATCACTTGAGTGGCAACATAGCCTTATAGATTCAAATCAACTTTATTTAATGAAATACATAAATAAAAGTTTAATGATACTCAGTCAAGGTGACCTCTATTGCCAGACCCATCTCAGTTTAAACATGTCAGGGCAGGGAACCTCTATGTTTATATAAATTTGATTATATAGAGTTGTTTTGAATCATCTCCTGAATGTTGGACTTTTTCTATGTCCTTGCTGAGTTGGAGAAGAGGAAACAAACTTTTGTTCCCAGTCACTACAGGAAAGATGTTGTATGTAGTGGTGTGTTTGATGGGTTTCTTTTAATGTTGTGCACATTAAAAGAGGTTATGTTGCTCAAGTGTCTTCTTGTATAGTTAAAAAAAAAAGGAAAGAAAAGAAAAGCAACTTTACCCTGTTGTTATACTATGCTTCTTCCTCTGAAGATTTTGGTTTACATATCAAATAGCTTCAAACATCCTTCTCTTTACTCTTTCTAGCATCTTTTCCTTAATTTCTTTTGTCTTTTCCAATTTCTTAAAATCTTTTCTTTTAGCACTTTGTCAATTCTGTTTGGTCTTCCTTTTATTTACAATATATGCTCACTTCTGGATCGGCATTACAAGGTCACCCTCAACTGGAGGAGGCCTCACACATTTTTTTTTACCATATTTGATTTTGTAGATCTCTCTTTTTATACTCTTTACATATGGTACTATGCAAATTGGTGTACGCTAAAATAAATATATAATTATTTAACTTGGAAATTGGAGGAAGTCCTCAAAACTGAAACAGAAGCAGAAGACTCTTTCTAGCATTCAGCAATGCGGTGGAGTGTCTATCACACAAACTGTACGTTTATGAAGTAGGTCAAGCACACTTAAGTGGCAGGATTTTATTTAAGCTTTTGTTTCATTAGTGGATTTTTAAAAAAATTTATGCTGGTTTTGGACTAAGTTTGCAGACATTTGTGGCAAAGCAATAGAAAGCACCCAGCTAACTAACAATGCATGTGACCAACTTGCTTGTATCAATGTGCATTCACTTGCTTGAGGACTACATGAAGTTGATTCATAACATGTCAATCCAAAACTATAAAATGCATAGGCTTTCCAGCTTCCTCGATAAATGATTCTATAAAACCCAAATGCAATTTCCACGGTTTCTAACATTATAGGTGACCTTACGTTGTATTTATAAGGTCACTGGTGCCAGAATGTGCCATACTACTTTATTACAATTTAACCCTACTGGTAAAATGTATGCAGTTCTTGTAGAACAGAGCAATGCTTTCCGCAAGAAACTTAGCCATTCATCCTTCATACACACGTGCAGGCTTCTGAAATTTATTATAAACAGAAGGCACAAAGGTCAACAGTAGACATCTGGTTCTAAACATTCAAGCTCATAATGCTTTCTAGTTCTTTTGCATTACTGATTAGAACTTGGTGACCGTTGGGTATAAATGATACAAAATAAAACATACCATACATAGTTGTGTATAAAGAAAAATTTTCATCACCCCAAATATGCTGAAAATATAACAATCTGTTAATACTTAAATACAGAGGGTTGTGGGGAAAAGGCTGTTTTAGCATACATTTAGTTTAAATTCAAGTTGATTTTTTAAGTCAAAATTTCAATTAATTTATTTGCAAGAGCACAACAAATCATCTCTACGTCTCCAGCAGGTTTGGTGAAGATAACGTGTTCAGGTTTTGGAATTAACTCATCCTCCAAGATTTGACAATTTTCATGTTTAGACAAAAGTATAAGCTAAATGTAATTTTTCCAGTACATTTTAGTATTGGTTTCCTTATACATCAGAAACCTATACTAATAGGTAGCAGCAATGCCATGTGGGATCATGGACAACCCTGTTTACTTTAGTCCATGTCCCTGTCTAGATGTATGTCCTTAAAAAGGTAAAGATCTTCAAGGTGTATAAGATAGCAGTGCTAATGCTAAGAGATCCTATTATCCATTTTAACTCATAACAGATAAAAAAGAAAAACTATACTAACAACAGTAACAAGTCTATAATGCATGCAAATAATAGGCATTTTGGGTAAAAAGAAATCGAGTTTTACAAAACACCAGCAATGCTGTGCCAAGATTCTATTTGGTTATGCAGAACATATCAAAATGTTTCACATTTGCATCCTTTCACATGATAACAATGGTGGAAACAACAGATAAGAGCTTCATGTATCTTTTAATACAATGAACAACAAGACCTTCACAGGAATGAATGGGAATTAAACTCAAGTGAAATTAAAACCAATGTAACCAAAAGATTTAAAGTGTACCTTCCCATCAAAAACATAGTTAAATACAGTAAGCTTTATATAAAAACTTTTTGTGTTACAACTGAACACTTTTTTTAAAATCTATGTAATTTAGGGAAGAGGTGGGTTAACTTGGTCATTATAAGCAATTTTTAATGGAATATTAGCTTTAGATACCTGTTGCACACTTCCTTGTACGTTTAAAGTTAAACTCCAGAGAAAGATTTTTACGTGTTTATTTTAAATTCATGTTTATTGGCTAGGTGTTTGGTACCTCTTCCCTCACTCCTGTCAACCTTTACTCCACAAAGGTCCATTTTGTCCTTTAATGCAGGGTTAGAAGCTCTACACTGTAAGGTCTTGTTTCCATTATACATCAGGACCCCTCCGCTAAGCGTAGTGCTTGGTGGGGATCCCGACGTAGCACATAAACATTGCCTGCTCGTACTTGACTACGTTTAGCCTTGCCTTGGCGGAGTGGTTTGGCACAGTGAAGACACAGCATTCGCCGAGCAGGTAAGTCTGTGTGCTAAGTCGGGATCCCCGCCAAGCAATATGCTTAGCGGAGGGGGTTCCGACGCATAATGGAAACATAGCATAAGGAAAGAGGTCAGAGGTTGCAACAGAAAAGTAGCACTCAAAACTGAAATGTTAGATTATCTTACTGTGCTGCACTTACCAGCCTGAGGGAAGCCAATAGCTGGGGCAAATCCCGCCGCTCCTCCATATGGAGAGGAAATTATACCTGGAGCCCCTAAAAAGACATAAACAGTATTTCAAGAAACACTCCAACTAAAAAAAACAGAAAATGCTAATCTGGAGTGTAAGCAGAAAGCACTGTACAAACCCAAACATTTGCATGGACACATTTTTTTTTAATCTGTTAGCCTACAATTTGGAGTTTCCACTGGATATTTCTATGTGTATGTTTGATTGAATCAAAAAACATTTTATACAGAATAAAAAAGCTTATGTTTTAAAAAATTTTTTTTCATAATTGAGTACTGTCTTTAATGCATGAAAGCATTTTCTTTGTGTGCTGCAGTTTCTGCTGGAAATGGGACTCAAAAAGGGCCTTCCATGCATTATTATTATAATTATCATTTATTTATATAGCGCCAACATCTTACGCAGCGCTGTACTCTGCATAAGAAGGGTTGATGAGCCATGGGAAACAGAATAATAATCTGCATTACAATGAGCTTTTCTATATACAGAAAGATGAATTAAGGCAAGTGTTTAACACTTCCATATAAAAGTAGTTGCTGTACTGGCAGTATGACACATGCACAATGGGATAATTTGAACCTGCCAAAAATCCTTCTCTCAAGTTTTAACCGTTTCTGAGAGCACTATACATTTAATTAAAGCTGCAGTACTGGATAAACAAAGGCTCAATCATCTTCAAAGTGGTTATAAGAAAAAATAAATAAAATACATCTGCAATGTAGAATCAAATGCTGTAAAATGACCAAAAGACTTCTTGTCACTGTAATGAAATGCATGTTATTATGTATTGAACACATCAAAAACTTCACATAAATGAAACAAAGACAGACAAGGTTCTATTGTCTCTATTGAGAAGTAGTTTAAAAACACACTTCAATATGAGAGAGATGATGGAATCCTATAGACTATTCGGCTACAACTATTTCCATCATAAAAAGATGGCACTTCGGTATTTGCACATCCTTTTGATGATGAATATATAAAAATAGATGGTAAAACATGTTTTTTGTGTAACAGTTTTATTGCCTTTTGATCCCACTAGGAATCATCAAATCTATTTTGATAGGTTGACAGAGCTGTTCATTCTGTACTGAAGTCATGCAAGGTCTTTTTAAAAGTCTTAATCTCTATTCTTCATGATCTTTTCTCATAGATATCATCATACTAAGGTGAGATAATCTCAACCATTTGCTGTACCCACCCTCTCTCGCCTACCTTCACATCTGTGGTATTATTGCTGACTTCAGAGGTGTGAGGATGAAGAGCGCCAATGCCCGCATTAACACTATCAATGGTGTGGATCCCCCTCCCACATCATTGAGCACAAGTTCACCAACACCCAGGGATGCTGCAAGCTCCCCTTGAACAGGTAAGTAACCCTGAGTGTAGCTCAGGTTTTGTTTGAAAACAAATGACCCGAGCTACACTTGGGGTTAACACTAGGGAGATTATAGCCAACAGCCAATCCTCCTGGTGGCCAAGTGTCTTGTTTGGGGCTAAATGATGCCCAGCGTCAATTAAACTACTTTATATGCTCTTGGAGGTATGTCATTCAACTGCCCTGGGCTTACAGGATACTGCTGCAAAGAACAACACCTATGTCTTTACATGGCTTGCATTTAGGACTGTCCGCCATAGAAGTATATATAAAAGAATACAATAAAACCCATAAGATGACAAGACAGGATCAAAGACTTAATTCACAAGTTTTTCTGATCTCTGTTGCAATTTAGTTTTGCAAGTTTCTCTGTTGCAAGTTACTTTTACATTCTTTTTGACATGTATAAGGGGAAAAGCTTTGCAGGAACTATACCTCGCTGATGGTAAAGGGCTAAATTACCAGCCGCCATCCTTATACATCAGAAACCTATACTAATAGGTAGCAGCAATGCCATGTGGGGTCGTGGACAACCCTGTTTACTTTAGTTCATGTCTCTGTCTAGCTGTATGTCCCTAAAAAGGTAAAGATCTTCAAGGTGTATAAGGTAGCAGTGCTAATGCTAAGAGATCCTATTATCCATTCTAACTCATAACAGATAAAAAATAAAAACTATACTAACACCAGTAACAAGACTATAATGCATGCAAATAATAGGCATTTTACACACCATTTCTGAAATGTAACTATTAAGTAGTCAAAAGTCATCAGACATACAATGTATGCAAAATATACCTCCCAAATAACCACATTATCAGTGAAAGAGGGAAGATTTTTTTATTTTTTCTCCTTCACAGATAGCAACTAAGTGCATCTATTCCCTGACATTATGCTAGGTAGTAGATTCACATAAATAAAAATATCTAAGTATACCTTAGATTTGCTAGCACCTTATTTTCCCAGGCAGAAAGACAACAAAACATTTATGTGTGTAACAATCACTGATTTGGAGATATTGTGAATGGGTACATGTCACTAAATTAATTCTATAACATAATAGTATAGTTACTCATCACCCTAAGCAGGGATGGGAAGGCTGTTCACTGATCACTGTAGGATTGGTATGAAATCCAGCATTTGGGATAAAGAGGTTGCAGCAATGTCTGTTACATGCCTAGAAGAGATGTGGGCTTTCTAAGTGGGCACTCTGTAAAGCGGGGAACTTTTGTAATTATCTGGAAATCCAGAATAGGTAATGGACAAGTGAGAACGGTTGTCAATGGTCTTGTAAAACCATTGATAAAACAATATAAAGTTTAATACCAAGTTTTTAAGAACTAGACTTATACTGACCATACACTAGGAAATTCACTTTGCACGTAGTCACATGATTGTGAGGATTTAACAATAGCTATATTGGACCATTGTATTGCAGCAGCAATTAGCTGTGTCTGACTGTCTAGTAAAAGTAAAAGGCAGTAATTTGCAGATAAAAGAGGCACCGGATCAACGACTAGTATTAAAATCTTCTACTTATCTACAATGATGGTGTACTTTTGTGTTTCAATAGTTTTGATTAAACTTTTAGAACATACAAAAAACAAACAAACACACAATGTGCTTTAAAAAGACAATGTCATACAGGGGGATACAGTAGCTAGTTCTCCCTGATACCCCAAAACATAACCAAGCCCCAGATTGATCACATTAGTTCCATATATCCATTAATCCATATAATATTGGTGTGAGGTGTTTATTAAATGTTATACATGACAGTTTAGCCTTAACCAGATCTAAAGGAACAACTGATTAGAACGATTGCTGTACCAGCTGCCAGAAACACAAAGCAAAATAATCTAGCTTTATGTCTTGAAATGCCTTCAGGACATCTTCCACTGGAAGGTTCTTGAGATTAACCTGGGTCAATGTGTGAATAAAGTTATCGTATCCAAAAGCACTTAAAAACCACACAAGTAGCATGTATCCCCGTTGTCCACAATGCCAAAAGCAAAGATAACAATTAATGACAAAGTTGGCACTCAAAAGTTTAATAAAATGTGAGCAATTCTTACCAAATGCTGCAGCCATGGTGGCATCAAGGGATGGTTGGCCATCTCCAGTAGGTAAGTCAAGGCGTGTAAAGTCTCTGCTTTTATCGTTGTTGTATTTGACATTAAGGCTCGTCAGTTTTGAGAATTCAATGCGCAAAGTACAGCATGCATTATAAATATTTTGCCCATCCAGTGCCTTTATAAAAATAAAAAAAGAGGAATTTTTAGTCTCAAAACCACGAACAATATTAAAACAAAACAACAAATATAACAAAAAATGTGCTCTTGGGTAAACAGAAATCCCTTAACCTCCCTAACAGTTGAGACAACCCCAGTTCGTCCGGAGTATATGGGTTTGTCTCAACCGCTACCAGAATTGGTAAAACCTAATATATTCCCGGAAAGCTGCGTTGATTCTCTATACAGCTGCAGCATTTACAGGGTTCTGGGGGGGGGGGGGGACAGACAAATAAAGTGGGTCTGCAACAATCGTTTGCTAGGCTGTACATGTTGAAGCAGCATTTGTGTGGATTCCAGGAACCAAGAAAGGAACATTTCCTACAGTCTCACACTCCCTGAAACAAAATAGCTAGGTAAAATTAACATTAAAAATAAAACTTATCATTTAAACAAAATTTTTAAAAACTTGCCACTCCTGCATGAATGTTGCACATCATAATGCATATTATTAAAATAAATAAATAAATTAGCGGTTCTGGGTGGGCATTTGGCTGATGGGGTGTAAAGGAATGATTTGCATGGCTCTGCCCGCTGTCCTGAAGTGAGGAATTTTCCCTTATCTTTTGGGATTTGTGATGGAATGGGGCACATAAATACACTCTGTTTTAAGAAGGCTTGACTGTGCTATTATGTATTTTAAAATACACATTACTTCAAATCATTCTCTTCAAAACACATTCATCCCAAAAAAGCTTTTATAGCTACTATAAAATGTGTCAACAAATGAAAAGGAGAAATCCCAGATTTATACAAGTAGAAAAATGAAGAACATATTTTTTTTATGTGCGTGAATCTTCATTAACAATATATCCGTTAGTTCTCTTATACCTCATACCGTTTTAAACCTTTGAAAACACAAGCGAGGTGTTGACATTTATATTGAAGTTACCATGAAAGCAATGCAACAGCATAATGGAGAAGGTTTAAACCTTCAGGCGGAAACAAAATTTTTAAAGGCTTGGTGAAGGGGTATGCAAGAAGAAAACAATATTAAACATTTTATCACCATCACAAACTGGATCCATGTGTGTTCCGGGGGCAACCAGTTGAGAAAGAGTATCACACTTAATAGCACATTAACTTCCAGATTGGAACCAGATGTCAAGGACATCAGAAACAAAAGCACTGTATTTGTAACTAAGCTACCTAATATTATTTAGCACCTTAGGAGGATCATATATCAGCAATACAAACTTCACATTCAGGATATTTTGTAGCATTGGTGAAACAATTGTCCATTACTTTTGTTGCTGACTTTATTGACAGAGCTCCACTTACTTCTAAGATACCCCACATGGTACTTAAAAGAAAAAAAAAAACAATCCATACATACAGATCTTGCCAATTTTGTTCAAAAGATGTCACAAGAATATTTTAACAATTCTAAATCTCCAGCCTGAGACGATCTTGTAGACGATGTTGATAGTCTACTGTTATGAACCTGCAATCTAGAATAATATTATTGGCCCTTTAGTGATGTCAGGGGCCACATTAAATGTACCCCACTTTAAATAACCAGTAGTTCACCACCAGGGCCGGGACAAGGTCCACCAACAACAGAGGCTGAGCTGCCCAAGT
>CM070032.1:117079566-117092549 GCA_036250615.1 Ptychadena robeensis | reverse complement strand
ATGTGCATGGGGAACTAAAGTCAGGGCACCCCGGGTTGCCACCTGAAGGGATAACAATTTTGGCGTTTGTTACCACTAGGGTATTAGCGACTCTGTCAAGTTAAGTCATCCACCACTAAAGGCGAGTCGACATTGTTGGTGACATCATCACACTGACGCAACAGAGAAGCACAAGTGTCCAACAATGAACAACCTTTTTAAGTTCTCTGTAACATTAACAGTAAACATGACAAACAGTAAAACAAAACATAGGCTATTACCTTGAATTGTGTGGTCAATTTCATGCAATACAGAAAGTGGTCACAGCCAGGACACACATAATGACTTTCAGGGCTCCCGCCAAGAATGCAGACGCATAGGGCCCCAGAGCAACTAGCACCCCCTCCCACTCAACAACTTTCCTGCTAGCACCAAACAAACCTCCCCCCGCTCACCAATTTCTTTGGTTTTCAGGACTTTTTTAAAAAGTGTCAAAGTCTAATGGGGTGATGGACAGAGTTCCAGTAGGAGCGCCCCTAGAGAAGTCTAAGATTAGGTCCTGTATTTGTTTGTGGGATTTTATGGGAGCATATGTATTTACCTGCTTTCTTCTGCTCCTCTACCCACGCGTACCAGCCTTGCCTTGCCACAGGAAGTGGAGGAGAGATGAGAGCCGCCTTCCTTGCTGCTGATTGGTTGACACATGCGCCAACAGCTCTCCTCTGCAGAAAAGAACGTCCCGCGCATAGCGCAATTACGGGCAGAGCAGAGGCAGACCAGAGCTGCAGAGGGGATACTTGCCTTTACATGCTGGGCTGATGGTGATGGCACTGGCAGTAAGGGCACGAGCGGACTGTGACATGGGCGCTCATGGGTGCTGCTCAGGGGGTTAAACTTGTCCTAGTTTAACCCCCTGAGCAGCGCTCAGAGGCAAGAGCCTCTTCTGCCTCTGTGTCGGCCCGGCCCTGTTCACCACCACTGATCTAGTATCTAGAAAAAAGGCCGAATTCATATATTTGCCATCAATTCTGCATTATTCAAATTAAGGGTCACAATTTATATAAAAACTAAAAGAAAAAGAAACAATAAAAATTGCAACCAGATACAACAGATTTCACAAATCGCTTTTTTGAGTGGCAATCGTGTCAGCACATTAGGTGTCCAAAAAGTATGTCTTGTAGTCTACAGTTTAAGTTATACCTTTGATGGGGCACTGGATATATAAAAAGAAATACCAGTCTACCTAGAGAGAGTATCCTACCTGTAAAGGGGTCTCCAAAGTGCAACCCCCCCCCCCAAAAAGAAAAACATGCATGTCTTATAGTGCAAATGCACATCCTGGGGCTCAAAGATTTTTAGACCACGGATGGTCACACCTTCACTATCTGCTTGCCGACCAAGCTCAGAGGCAGATCTTCTCTCTGCTTCTGCTGTATGTATATCAGCCACCATCTAAGTGGGACCTTAAACTCCTGCTCTAGCGGTCAGATATTTTGTGCCGATTAGATGGGTCCAATGTATAAGGTACATCTAGAAGTCCAAAAAATATGGTAGTTGGCCATCAGATGAACTTTTGCATTTATAATGGTTCTCAATTATGCATTATAGAAATTTTTTCACAACATTGTTTCCATTCATATTCATCCAAACCAGTTGTACTTTAATTTGCTCCCTTTGGTCTAGTTAACATAACAATGGCACCATTTTATTGTACTTGTTCAATATGTTCAAAAAGCTTCTGGTTTTCTCAGATGACTAGACAGCACACCTTACCCATATTACAGACTAGAGAGGCATTATTAGTATTCTGAGACCTTAAAAAACTTCAAGCTTTATGGAAAAATAATAGCTCTTCTGTGTTGTCACTCACTGAACATACCATATATACACTTGAGTATAAGCGGAGTTTTTCAGACAAATAAACCCCCCTCGACTTATACTCAGAGTTAGAGTACCACTTACCTGTCCGGGTGTTCAGTGGTCGCTGGTTCGCAGGCAGCCTCTGTGAATGCTCCATGTGTTTTCCACATCGGCTGGTGAAATGTAAGCAAACTTAGGCGTCAGTGCCATCTAGTGGACTATTTGTAAATTTTTTATGGAGAAGGTGGAAAGCTTCACTGCTTCAGATTTAAACATGAGAATTAGTTTCCATTCCCATTGCATGTATTGGTCCCGATAAAATTATATTGTATATAATAATAAGAATACGAATAAAAAAGACTTTGTAAATGGAAACTTATTTTCATGTTTGAATTATAGGAAAGTGCCTTGAAAACCCATCCTGTGATAACAATAAACCTGTGTTCTCTTAACTTTATTGAGATTGTGGCATCTGTTGGATTCATTCCAATGGGCAATAGTGCTTTCTCTATATTTTCTCATTTAGAAAATTTAAATAATTGACTTTGTATTTCCCATCATCGGGTTATACTCAAGTCAATAAGTTTCTCCCTTTTTTTTGTTGTAAATGATGTACCTCTGCTTATATTTGGGTCAGCTTATACTTGAGTATGTACGGTAAATCAAAGACTCAACAATCCATAAGATCTTCAAATCTTTACTAGACTACTGGCCCTAGCAAATAGTTTCCTTATTTGTCATTTCAGCAAAGACCTTTATTATATGATATTGAAGTATTTAAGTTATTGTTTTGTTCAAGAATAGCCAAAATTGAATGGTCAGAATAAAAGATAATATCAGGGAATTTCATGAACTCTTTCCCCTCATGATTACCATTATGAGCTTACTATATTAATAGATCTACATTAATTTGCAGATCAGTTGCTTAGCAACACTGCATATTACAGTCAAGATAACAAGTTAGGGACCCCCATACACCTTTAGATTTCTCTGTCAGATTTCCTTTAGATCTCCTTTTGTTTTACCAAAACCATGTAATATGAGGGACTTTCTAAACCATCAAGTCTACCTGTGTTCAGTCACAGAGGACCCGGCACTACATAGTTGTTGGTAGATATCTGACAGAGAGAACAAAAAAGGTGTAAGGCCAGCTTTACACTCTTCATTCACCCGTTTGACTTAGCTTATATTTGTTAAATGAGACCATTGTGTAGCAGAAAGCACCTACCAAATGCTGTAGACCTAGTTTAGCTGGCAGCAGAAGCAAATCAACAGCAACTCTGGTTATTAACAGATTTTTGGCACTAACAATTCGGTGAATTTTCCTTTAGACATGGCCCTTAATTCTAAATTTGTACAATATTATAAATAACTTATGAATCAAAGTCTATCTTTGCCCAGCAGAAAAGGGAGAGAGGGAGGCATAGCTTCCAGATTCCCATAGAATACATCACACAAATACTAGGCATGAACTCTGTACTTGCATACGCAAAAGTTGTAAAACCAATCATCAATTTAGAACACAGACCCTTTGTTGAGAACAGCTCAGATTTCACAACCCAAGTGCCACTTTGTAGTCTGCAGAACACAGATACAAAGTTATATTATTATGCCTGGAAGTGCAGCAAACTTCCTGACTTCAACCGATCAAATTTAATGCTTCCAACAAAAGGCTTCACTTTGATCATTCGCTATGCTAAAGGCAATCTTAGCTATTACTAAAACGCCAAAGCCAAGTCACGGGTTAATGAAACTGGCTATTAAAAAAAGAAGTAATTGCCCATTAATCTAGAATTAGACGTGGTCACAGATACACAGTAACCTACTGTATATGCTAGATGCAATTTATCTTTTTCCTTTGTGTGGACACACATTATTACCATGTATAAATGCAGGCTTTTCATCTTGCATAGGCTCCTCATTAATACCTTGATACTTGACAAGATGCATTTAGGGAAATTGTAAATTCTGGGTGAAAAGTGGGATGAATCTTTCTTAAAAACATTAATAAATATACCCCTTAGAGCAGTGGTGGGCAACTGAGTTGATATGGAGAGCCACAAGTGCGTTGCTCGGCATCACTAAAAGTGCCGCACATAAAATTTTCAATCTATACTGACTTGTATAAGCATTTTTAATGAAAAATGGCAGCAGGCATAGCTAGAAGATATGATATTTAATTCTTAAATAATAAAACTTGTTAAGCCTTAATGAACACTGCAGTGTGGTAATGCACATTTTGTGTCATGTGTACATAAGGATGTGTTTATGCAGCCCAGTGTAATAAACCAAGTTTAAAATGTGTAGTGACAGTTATTGTCAATTACCTTCTTGCCCTTGGAGCTGTGAAGCCTAGGACCGCCCCTGGATGCAGCGGTCATATGTAGACCTGGTTTTCCTGGTAAAATTTGATAATTTTACTGATGTTATTAGGAGTGCCAAAGTTGATTAAGAAAGCCTGGTCATGTATGTATCATCATTTGTAAGCCGTTTATATTCAACTTTTGCTTTATGTATTCTGTACTCATGGAGAGTGATCTCCTATCCTCAATAAAGTTGATTTTGGTAAAAAAAAGAAAAAAAGAAAAAAAGAAAGCCTGGTCAGTGTGTGACCGCGACACATGATAATATATGGAATGCCCCATAAATTTGCACCCAACATATATCATCAAAGGTTATGTACCTCATAGCTATCATCAAAGACTTGTGGTCAATCTAACCAGGTGGGCAGGAATCGATTCCCGTTTGATTGACATGAAAATAGCGATTTTGTGGTCAATCAAAATTCAAACCATGCATGGCTACCCTTACACAGGTTACACTTAGCACTGAAAACCCAAGAAAACACCTTTTGATGATCCACATTTTAAAAAGCTTGTATGCCATTCATACCATATTGTAGGAAAACCATAGAAAACCTTTATTCACAAATATTAATAATCTTTCCTTTGGGTTCATTTGTTTGGTTTTGCACAACATTTATTGAGCTATAGCGGGCACTAAAATTAAGAATTCTGTTCTAATGCCAAATTCTAATCTGCTCTATTAAAAGAAGCTCTAGACAAATGTCATAAGCTAAATATTTTACAATAACTTGAGAGGAACTACATAGCAATAGGAACTTTGTGAATAAGTATAGTTTACACACTGATGATTTATACTGCCTTGCAGAGGATTTCAGAGGGTCTTTCTTTAGAAATTGTATTTCTTTTAGAGAAAGGATATACGGCCTCCATACTACTTAAGCAGACAATAGCAACTGGTTCCCATCAAAACAGTGAAGTTAAAGCTCATCTAAGCCTAAAAACAATGTATTATTATTGCAGTTTACCCTGAGGATTTAGTTATTTAATTTATTCAAGCAGTTTTTATCTTGTTATCCCAAAAATAAAAGATCCTGTCCCTTGGTGACTGTTTACTCCTTCACTGCATTTGTGGTGTGAGCCAAGGTTGATAACTAGGCTAGATTTCTGCATTTGCTCCTGTGTTGTTTAAATGGCTTAAGGCTGCCATACACATGCCGATAAGCGGGCGATTTTTAACCTGACCGACGGGCGTGCGCACTCACACCGTCGGTCAGGTTAAAATCGGCCGCTTATGGGCATGTGCCCACATGGGGCAGCTCGGCCGGCCAGAGAACGGACATGTCCGATATTCTCTGGCCAATGCAAGCCGATGCCATAAGCTTCAATGAAGACCGGCGTCTTCATTGAAGCTTATGGCCGGCACACAAAGGGTGCCGGCCGACTGAAGGGGCCCCATAATGCACCGGGGTGCAAACGTGATGACGTCATCACGTTTGCACTCCGGTGCATATCGGAGTAGGTCTGTCTGACCTACTCGGGCTGTGTATGGCAGCATTAAATGTGATTAGCCGTTTACAAAACAAATATTACATTGTTTGTGATTTGTTACTTTCAGCTAACAAAAAGTGACAAGCCACTGCATTTCGCTGAATGTTTTAATTTAAAGCCACAGTCATAAACAAAGACCCCTCTCGATTTCCTGCATCTCCCTTCCATAGACCTTTAGCAACCAAACCCCATCAGTTAGAGACTTGGAGAGGCATTCCACTTTTCTTCTTATATGTTGTTGATTTTATAGTCTGTTAATTATTTTGCTAGATCTTTATTTGGAGCCACTCTACATGTGTGTACCTTTTTGTGGTTTATGAAAACAAAAATTTTAATACATTTGTTTAGTTTTTGGGTGGTTTGTTTTTGAGCTACATTACCGGACTGTGGTGTAAAGCAGCGAGTTTCACATAAACCTACAAAATTTTGTTTATTGTCACAGTATAGCACTATTCAAAGGTTCCCAGATGTTGGTTGCCCAATAATCTCTATTAAAACTGAACAAAAAGTGGACTAGACCGGGAATAGGGAATGTCTACTGCCACCGTTGGTGGTTTGGGGCCAATAAGCTTTTGTTTTTCCCAAATGCCAAAAACTACTATGTAAGGCTACATGTAACCCATAATACTAATAAAAAGAAGGGGATTTAATCTTATATCTCATCGTAAAAATTGTATTGGCCACATATTTGCTGTAGTGTGTAAACAACTATAACTCAATTCATACAGAGAGTTTGTGTGGGAGGATAGTTTGTGAAAATACATCAAGGTAGATAGAATCCCCCCCCCCCCAACTAATTTCTAAATGGGCATTGCCACTTATCTCAATGTTGCAAAATAGGTCAGCCATTGTAGAACTGGATCCCAGAGCATTTCAGGCTCATTCATTACTGAAGGTCTTTGTTTACTGCCACATTATTACACAAAGCAGCTTTGTGGATGTGATAATACAGAGCATGCGCTTGCCAAAAACGTACAAATAACTGTAAAACATGATGAAAGAATATAGTTCTTTTTCCTAATCTCCTGTAATAAGTGTGCATGTCATGTGCCTTCCTTACCGCTTTGGCATGTTGTGCATTTAGTGAATCAGCATACTGCAGCAGGGCCTGAAACTGGTTGTTTTTTGTAAAAGTAATGATCTTCAATACTGTTCCAAATTTGGAAAAGATCTGTTGCAAAACAAAAATGAAAACATATTTAGTTTAAGGGTATGTAGAGTTAGCCAACACGATGACAAAAATGACATATTCTTTACAAAACATTCACAGACTTTATGACCATGAATGACCAGCAATGATTAGAAAACGATAGTAAAGATGTAGTAGGGGTATGTAGGTAATAATATAGATCTATACTAAGATCAAAGAATGTCTTCTACAAAGGAAATCTGCATCTGGCTTCAAATCCCAGGTCATAGATCCGGGAAATGTTTAGTTACATTAAAAGGTTAAAAATGTTTTGAAATTATTATTTGTGGTCTCTACACTTCTTACCCATTGTAAATAAATAAAATCACTGTAAATGGTTGATTTCACTACCAATTAAAAGGATTTTAGTGGAATGCAAGAACAAAAGCAGTCTGAAAATATCCAACTTTACTTATGTTCTGATTTCTCACAAAGTGACAGAGAGAATTTCAAACTTAGGTTTCACATATCCAAAAAGACAAGCAATGTGGTGTCTAACCTGAGATTTGATAACAAACTAGGCATTACACAGAAATCCCTACAATTGTGATCACCTAGTTCTACAACAGGTTAGAAGACTGCTGCTGGTAATATATTAACATATTTTCAATTGAACAGACTCTTTAGACACTAATGCACTAGTATTTAGTTATGACAAAAGGGTCAGATTACCCAAGAAATGACAGAATGCCTCGCATCTGAGATTTAAAAAATAATATCGGTTTGTCCATGAACAGCCTTAAATGGTTTCAAACAGTGTCATTTGAAACCTATTCATTTAAAGCACAAGAAAAGTTTTTTTGTGCTCCACCACCTCAACCATACCTGATGAAGAACTTCCAGAGTGACAGGGTAGAACAGGTTTTCCACAATTAATCTGAGGACAGGACTCTGTCCAGACAACAACAAGCCTTCACCAGTGGGACCTGCGAGTGTCAGACCCCCAGACTGGACAGCATTCACAGCTTGCAAGGCAGCATGAGCTCGCTGAAAAGAAAAACAACATTTGTGAAAATGCAGCAAAAACAAACACTTCAAACAACATTCAACTAGATCAGTGGTTCTAAACCGTTTGAGATATGCGACCCTGGAAGTAATGTTACTTCCTGTATATGAAATGCATATGTATATGAAGTGCTAGTGTGGAGTGTCACTTCCATGTTCCAGATACCAGAAGTGACATCATTCCTGGCACGGATCGGGTAAGTGTAATGTCCCCTCCGAGTAATGCCCAATCTCTCCTATGTTAGGAGGGAGAGAGCATTACTCTCCCTATTAGCTTCCCACCCCTCTTGTGGGCAGCAGCTCTGATGCTTTTAGTGAACTTGGTGCCTCTTATGAAATGGTCATTCAACCCCCAAGGGGGTCCCGAACCACAGGTTGAGAATCACTAAACTAGATGGATATATATATATAAATATACTTAATATATGTAAATGGACTCCATTGGGTTTTTGAACTCTTTGGTTCTACACATGGTTATAAAAAAGCCTGTAAAAAGTTTCTTTAAAAAATCTTAAATTCTTAAAAAAATATACTTGACTGGTCCCCAAATTGATCCAATGGCCCAAGCAGTTTCTAAACCACAAAAACTGGTACAGGCACATTTCCAGTTTTAGCTGGGTATGCTTTTTGGGGTCAGTGGTCTATATTTATGTGTGTGTGTATATGCATAAGTTGAAGACCACTTAAAAAAAATGGCAAAGAATCATATTTTACATTGTTGGATCTTAACAAGGTGTCAAGTGGATCTTCAACATGCAGCAAGAAGAAATGGGAGTGAGACAAAACATTTTTTGAGCATTCAATTTAATGAAAACAACGAATAAACTGAAACCGGCTGTTTTACAGCTGATCAAAAGTTTAGGCCCACATGCCTTTAAAAGGCCAAATCTATGCAAAGATTCATTGTTATTTTCTGTCAGGTAGTCACACGTTGTGATAGCAAAGGCAAAAAAACTCTCCCTTTATGAACGTGGTCGAGTTGAACTGCATAAGCAGGGTCTCTCACAGCGTGCCATCGCTGCTGAGGTGGGACGTAGTAAGACAGTCATCCAGAGGATCCAATTTGCTGTCTGTCAAGACACTGGACAATCCTCGACTCAAATTAAGGCCCTTACTGGTGCTGACTGCAGCCCCATAACCATCAGATGGCATCTGAGACTGAAGGGCTTCAAAAACCAAAAATTACTTCAAAGACCTCATCTACTTGAACACCACAGAACTGCTCATCTGGACTTTGCAGAAGAGCACCAAACATGGGACATTTAAAGGTTGAAGAAAGTTTTATTCTCTGATGAGAAAACACTTTACCTTGATGATCCTGATGGTCTCCAACAATACTGGCATGACAAGCAGATCCCACCTGAGATGTTTTCTACGCGCCACAGAGGAGGGGGCGCCATAATGGTCTGGGGTGCTTTTTCCTTCAGTGGAACAATGAAGCTTCAGGAAGTGCAGGGGCTTCAAACAGTCATGTGGAATGCTCTCTGCAACATCTGGACTGAGGGCCCTCGTCTGTGTGGAATGCCCATCCTGCATGTTCCCCTGATCTAAATCCAATTAAGAACCTTTGAGGATGGATGGCAAGGGAAGTTTACAAAAATGGATAACAGGCAGTACATGGTCCCACTCACCTCATGGAAACGCTTGCATCAAGCAAGTGATCAACAATAACGACGGAGCTACTCAGTACTGAGTTCATGTTTGGAAGTTTGATTTCTGTTTTGGGGGTTTTTTTTTTTTTTGGAGGTGTGGTCCTAAACTTTTGATCAGCTGGGAAACAGCCTGTTTAAGTTTATTTGTGGTTTTCATTTAATTGAATGCTCAAAAACATTAGGTCTCACTCTCATTTCTTCTTGTTGTATGTTGAAGCTCTACTTGGAACCTTGTTAAAGCGGTTTTAAACTCAAAATAAAAAAACAGACATACATTGAACAGACACAATACTCACCTGTCAGCAGTTCAGATGCTGGGAAACTGCTACACAAAAAAACCCACACTATACTCACTTCACATGCTTGTAGTTCTCATGCCTGCATCTTGGCTCCTGGAAACTTGCAGACTTCGGCCCACACTGCCCCCCCTCTCCTCCCCCCTTCACTCCACCTCCTCCTCCTGTCTCTTCGCTATCGGAGCTGCAGAGACTCGAAGGGGAGGGGGGGGGGGGATCAGCTGCTGCAATATTAGCTGATCTGCAGCTAATAATGCTGAGTGACCTCCCAGGTGGTAGGTCCGCTTTAAGATCCAACAATGTCAAATAGGATTCTTTTCCATTTTTCAAGTGGTCCTAAACTTTTAATGAGGACTGTATGTATTTGACAGGATTATTTTTGCAAAGTCCCAAAAGCCTGAAGTGCTTGAAATGTCTATTTAGAAATTAAAAGGCACAAACGTATGTAAGCTTACAACATGTGTACACTGCAAATCAGCTAAACAGTTCAAATTACAGTCATTCCTATTTTAGAAATAGTGCTCACTGATTGATTAGGCAGGTTGTCTGTCTTCAGTTCCCTGTGATTGGAATATTGAATGTAGACAGGCTGACTACGGAGATGAGGAGTGAGAGGGGTGTAATAATTCACCATTGTGACGGCTGCTTCTTCAGAAGCCATTTCTAAGAAAGCCTGCAGAAACCAGAAGACACAATACATTAAATTAATTTTATAATATTCCGATAATCTCTGAGTGTATTTTTATTTTAGGATAGGTTAAAATGCAGGGGGGAGGGAAGGAGCAAAGAAGAAAAATCAAAGACGCCATCAAATGATGGGTTTAGATATATTTTTATTGCCCTTTACATAGTGTCACCACACATATATCAAAACTCATCTAAATGTAACTGGACACATTGGAAACCATCAACTGAAGTATCTGTCTATAAACCTATTCACATTCATAAATTCATATTTTGAAAAGTAATTATTTCTAAGCATTAGTATAAAATGAGAACACTTGAAGATACACTGTACTAAACCCAAGAAAACCTGCAGGTTTTTAGATCTGCGATCCCAGGAGTGACGTCACAATGTGTCACTTTCTGTACTTGTAACATGTAAGCGCCCCCCTCCCTTATATTTTCCCAACTTGTGCAAATTATGTGCAGGGTGGGAAGTTAGAAGGGAGAGTAATGCTCCATCCCTCCTAAGGTGGGAGAGGTAAGGATGGAGGTGAGCATTACTCCCCCTCTTTACTCCCCACCCCACTTGTTAGCAGCAGCTCTGATGCTTTCAGTGAGCTCGGCGACCCCTGTAAAATGGTCATTCAACCTCCAAGGGGGTCCCAATCCACAGGTTGAGAACCACTGTGCTAGAGGGTTAGAGCAAGACCAGATACAGATCTAAATTTGGTGGAGCGAGCAAGATTGGAAAAATCTCCATCTTACATGCTGGGTGACAGGACACTTAAGGTATGGCAGTGTGTAAGTGAGTAAGGGGGGAAGGCAAGTATGTGTTTTTCATCTTTAGGATGAAGACAACATGTAGGTAAATAATGTGTATATGTTTTTTTTTTACAGTTTAAAACCACTTTAACTCCTCCCCAAAACATTGCTATCTTTAACTGTGGGCTATAGCCATCTAATTTAATCACTTGAACTTTTTCTGTGCACTGGTCACAACATCCCCAGCCTTGGATACCATATTTTTCGTACTGACATGCTACGTTGTAGAGGACACACCCTATACAGAAAAGCCTTGAGGCCCAATTTACCTCACGGTTAACCTCACAGTGCAAACATAAGGGCAGGGGTGGTCACACCTTTGCACCATAAGACACATGCATCCCAAAATTGGTGAAGGTGATTTATTGTTGACAGTGTCTTATGGTGTGAAAAATACAGTAGTTCCGTATTGAGCTCTAGAAGGTTGTGTACAACTACAGTACAATAATAATTAGATGACAGGAAACATTCAGGTAATCAGATACATGTATCAGCAGCCTAGAGGGCGCATGCACCATTACACCCTCGCACTTATGCACCTGCATTCAATGTGCAGGCACTAGTATGGCGTTCAAAAAACGCCCCATTCTGTCAATATTGGGCCAGTGCTGAAAAGGGGACTGCTGAGGGGACGCCTCATATAATCCCAGCTTCATAGGTCCATTATGGTTCTGTACATTACCACAATGTACAGAAAATTAAATAACTAACGTGATTGCTTGCTAGCACATGTATATTAGCTCTATAGGATGCAGATCTATGATTTCCCCAATTTTTTTATATCTTTTTTAAAGCTACGGACTAAATAGACCTATTGAAAACTTTATGAATTTAGCTTTTTTTCTTGTTACTGTAACTCTAATGATTCGCCAAAAAAGGATATTTTCTCAAGGCCAGCAGAGGAGAGTGCATTCCAAACAAATTGAAAATGATCTGAGCCAGAAAGCAAACACTAACCACAGACTTTATAGTAACATGAAGTCACCACAACACAACTTGTGAGAATTTTAACTACACTGCTACAGTAACAAATACAAATGGGTGTGTTTTGGGCAGGTCAAAGTGGCTTCTGATGAATCTGTGAAATCACAGATAACTTTGAAAAAACAGGAGATATATTTTAAAACATGCTGTCAAAATGTTTCCTTACTGGGAAGAAACAAACTCTTAGCACATAGGAACTTTGAAGTTGTATCAAATGCATAAGTGTTAATGATAATCATATATGTATATTTTTGTCTAAAATGTCCAATTATAACCCATATACCAAGGCAACTTTATGACGCCAATTGGGCACACTGTCAAGAATCCCTCCCTGCTTCCTTTCAAAAAGCTTAAAAATGGAAATTTCATAAACAATAGTTGATCACGTGATGTGGTTAGGCTTTCCCTTTCACCTTATCTGATCTGCACTACTAGGTTTCTAGGTTTGCTGTTGGATAAAGCACTTACTTTTGAGAGTGTTAAAATTCAGTGTGGTAGAAAATGAATGAGCATTTATAGACATGCCACTCTTTATCAAGTGAATTTCCTTGCTGTGGGAGATCCAGCATCATCCCTTTTCTTCCTGCCTAAGCATCATCCCTTTTCTTCCTGCCTAAGCTAAGAGGCCAGAGACAAACACACAGAGACTCTCATTCAAAGCTGTCAGCACAGTAAA
>CM070032.1:117041145-117074669 GCA_036250615.1 Ptychadena robeensis | reverse complement strand
CCCCCCCCCTCGCCCCTCACCCCATCTCCTGGTACAAAGTAGCTCCCCAAAATTGTATTCATGACCGCTTTACTTACTAATAAAATGCATGTAGCATTTTTGGGAGCACACAACTAGCTTCCACAAGTGCATTACCATGCATAATACTGCAAACCACTACATTGAACATCTGTCAGAAGGGTTCTATGGGTTATGATTTACAATTTCAGGCACCACATCCTACCAATGCACTTATAACTACTTTACTTTTCCTTGCTAGTCATTTAGATTAATAAGGAGTTTTTTTCAGTTTATATGCTCAGTCCAACTGTCATGTTTAGCTACAGACTTCTCCTCCTGCGTGTCTGTGTCTTCCTGGTTCTTTATGTCCTTGCTTCTTAATATGCATTTTATATACTGCAGTGTTCTCCCCAGAGCAGATTGGCCGGGCGGCCCGCCCGGGAGATTTTAGTCCCCGCCCGGCACACAAGTCCTCCGCGGCGAGCAGCCTGACAGGCGGCGCCTCCCATTCTTCAGGAGCGCGCCACAGCCACTGAAAGACTCCGGCCCGCGGCACACTACCGGAGCCGCGGGCCGGAGTCTTTAAGTGGCTGCGGCGCGCTCCTGAAGAATGGGGAGGCGCCGCCTGTCAGAGGACTTGTGTGCTGCCGCTGGCCGGCAGCCTATCAGAGAGGCCGCCGGACCGGTGCAGGCGGCGCGATGACGTCATCGCGCCGCCCAGCTGAAAAAAAATTCTGGGGAGAACACTGTACTGCAAGTCGTGTAGTGATTCAGCTACATTTCTGATACAAGGCTGAAGGAATCATTTAACAGACGTTGTCATTTTTAGTAAAATCAGTTCTTACAAAGCAGTCAGAACATACAACAGAAAAAGAACACACAGACAAACGACATGGCTCCAGTTGCATGAGGACATGACAGCAGTATGTCACCTACAGCCCTAGTAAGAAAACCCCACTTAACTGTAAACCAAGACATTCTGTTAATAGGGAAGTCTTTTTTTATACAGATAGAAATGATTGGGAGGGGTTTGCAGCATTTTCTATTAGCCTGCATAGATCTTAGCCACACAAAACTCCTGACAAGTAACTTGAAATGTTTACTAAGAGGTCAGTGATCCCTTATTTCACCACATACAGCTAAGCTGCAATGAGTCTTAATGAGCAAAAACATACTAGACCTAGAACAAATGCATGTTCTTAAAGACTATACCCAAAAAGGTGTAGTATTTTTGTACATCATTTCTTCATTAAGGTTATCACTTTCCACAAATCTGAATGTTAATGTTTTATTCTTTAATTCCATTTAAGCCTTTTGTTATCAGACTCTAATTTATAAACCAATTAATAACTCCGCAGTGGCTCAACCCACCAGATAATCCATTATTGCAGATATTGGTTGGATGATTTAAGAAAAAAAAAACAACCACAAGGATGGAAATTGCACGGATATCTTTAGATATCCCATCTAGAAATATTGGATAATTAATTTAACCTATTCTTCAATGTCCACTATCCAAAAAAAGAAAAACCCAACAACTCTATAGCTCATGATCACATAGGTTCAGACTCTCAAATATTAGTAATTAATTAGTACAGTGACAGTAAAAAGTTTTGCTTTAAATGTATTGAAAAAAATAATTATACGAGCATCTGGAATATATACTCATTCCATTTGCTTTAAATGAAAAATGTATGGGCTAAAATATGAAATGATGTATTTGATTCAAGGCCTGTAAAGGTCAGCAAGCTAGCTCTTGGACTCACTGTACCTGTAGCTGGAGTGGAATGGCTCATGGTAAAAGGCTTGTTAGCGATACCAGAAGAGAGAAGCTCGTCGGAGGCCCTCTAAAAAAATAAAACAATGAACATCAGTATAAATGAACTGAAAAGGAAATAAACATCTGAAATTATCTGGTCTGACTATAAGCCAAAGGAAAAGCTGCAAGTTCCCTAAATGTTTTTAATGGCAAAGTCATCATGCAAATGTCTTAAGCAATCACAAACAAAAGGATTTATTAACAAAAAAAGGGAAAAGAAATGTGGAAGACCTAAGTACCATTCAGGGGATGGTGATATAAACATAAGCAGTTTATGACAGCTTCCAGTGTCCTATCTTACAAATACCAACTTTCATTTGTAGGGCTGGCCATAGCCAGGCTTGAGGCAAAAATAAAAAATTTATATATTATCACATAGAAGAGCTCAAACTCTTCTAAAAGTCGGTGTAACATTTATTTAAAGCTAGATTTTTGGATCTTGTGTGTGCAAGTAAGAAACATTGCAGGTCATTATACATCTCTATACAACTGTCTCTGTGGGGGTCACATATACAGAGGAGATGAACAATCAGGGCTAAAGCCTTGCAGGTAATGTCCATTTCTAATGGGAGATCTGAATCAAACAGGGAAGTAATCAAATGCCTTCTTTATTTTCAGTCCCTATCTGCAGTTGTGGTGCAGATGTAGGGCAACTTACGCAATGTTTGCACGCAATAACATCTTTTAAGACATTTCAAGAAAATAGATACTGATACATGTGCATGCTGCATGTCATCCTTCTGTATATTGAAAGAGATGATGTGTTTCTAAAGCATATATTCTCCAAAAATCTATCCTTTAACAACACAGAACAAAAACACTCCAGAAACGCACTGATCACTTGACTTTTATTAGAACACTACCAATCCACAAGTTTTCCTTTTGTCACATGACTTAGGGCTTGTTCCCACTAAAGTGATTCCTCGCAAGTGATGAAAAATCTGGTTGATCCGCGACGAATCGCTTTAGTGGGAACAAGCTCTAAGCTGGCCATAGACGCTTAGCTTCCCTTGAGAACAATTTGTTATACGATCAGGACATGGCGATTGAGTCTTCGATCATAAATTGTACATTGTTGGAAAAGTGCACCCTTTTTGTGGTGCGATTTATTGCTGATCGATCGGTTATGTAAGTAAGATCGACTACACAAGCAAAAAATGCGATCGGAAATGATAGAAGTAGGATAAGGCCTCTATGGGTCGATCTCGATTCCCAATTGGTCGACTAAAAATTTCAGACATGTCCGATCCCGGCCTGATTTTTCCATGTGATTTCTCGTCATTACGGTCGATCGCACACTTTATGCATGCATTGATTAGGTCACTATGATCGATCGGTCAGAAATCGTACGAAAAATCTCTATGGCCAGCTTAACTCCTCTATTTAATTTTTTCTTGTTTATCTAATAGAAATCATTTGCAGGGAGAGATATAAAACAATGGATAAAAAATAACATTTTCAGCACCCTTTTTAACGGAGATTCTGATCCAAGCGGCAGTTAAGGAGAGCTTCTGCATGCGAGTTTGGCCCAAGCTGCCCAGCTCACATACTGAAAGCACAGAGCCGGAGGAAAGATCTGCCTGTGTGTAAATAAGCCGGCGGCTCGTTCATCTGGCTTTCCTACTTCTGTAAGCTCCAGCTGCCCACTGACATAAGCAATGCAGTATAGAAGGAAGATCCGCTCATGGGCCTATTGCTTGGCCAGACGAAGAGAAGGCACGTTGGACCTTCACACTATAAGAAGCACTGGGGATTGAAGCGTCTTAACGTGCGAAAGATACAGCACATTTTGCCATGTCACCACACTAATAAAGCTAGTGATTTTATTAACTAGAGGTGGTTTGTTCAGACTGTGGATTCAGTTACAAGTAGCTTAGAAATGCAAGACATCTGAAACATAAATAAACACAACTGGGCTTTAAAATAGAAAGAAGATAAATACATACTGTATTTATACATGTTGCTTTAATAAAGCTAGGCTGCGATTAAGGGTTTACTTACAAAAGCCAATAACAAATTACATTAAACTTCCTCATGGAATTGTGGGGAAAGTCCACTAAAGGAAGAGACAACAGCACTTCTACTTGGTCAGATAAAGGAAATAAAAGGTATGCCTTGAGGACTGGAGTTAAGCTTGAAAAGCATACTAAAGCTAGCCATACACGGGTAAATTCCCGTGCAATCGACCACCAATCAATCACAGCGTGGTGACGTCACCACGCTGTGATTGATCGGGGATCAATTGAACGGAAATCAATGTGCACCACATGGGCACATCGATTACCGTTCAATGAAGACCTCCAGCTAGCTAGAGTTCTGTCTGGGTTTCAGCCTGTGAAGCCGAACATGCTGAAAGCTGAAGAGAAATCCAGCTTGCTTCTTCCCGTAGAGCCCGGCTGGAGTGAAGAGTGCTAACTCCGCCCCCTTTACACAGACTCCGCTGCGCTGACTGCCTGGCTGGCTGTCAGTTCTGTGTGAAGATGTCGGCTTTCCCTGTACTCTACATGAGATTTCTTTTTCATGTTGAGTGTTGGTGATTGAATGTGGTTTTCCACATCGAGGTACATTCAATCGATGTACTTCAAGGGGGCTCTATTGAACCCCCTCGAAGGACAGCACATACAGGAAGGATTGTAAGCAGATTCGAGTACAATCAATCACCGTGACCGCGCACGTTGATTGATTGTACTCGAATCGTTTTACAAATCTACCCGTGTGTGCCTAGCTTTAGTAACACCTTTAATGTTCAACCCCCTATTGTACACATTCCACTATAAGAACCTATTGTCCTTTTGACAGCTGAGATCCAGTAGACAGAGATTCTTTTAATGATCTTTGTAACAACTTGCTACGAAGGCCGTTTGTACATACCATGTAATGATTTTGAAACACTGTAATTAGCTCCAGATAACAGGCTGCTGCGTGCAGATAACAGGTTTGGTGATTTATAATTTCACTGGTTAAAACTGCAAAAAAAAACAAACACTATTTTTCTGCCCATATAAAATCCACCAGAGCAGACGTAATCTTTGGACAAATTATCCATTTCCTACGGTTTGCTTGGGTTAAAGAGCTACAAATGCTTTCACAATACAGTATGAACTTAATGCATACTATATGCCTAAAGGTGGCCATCCGTGGTTTGATTTTTCCATTAGACCGACTTCATTTTAAAAATAAATTTAAAGCCCCCCATACACCTCACTCCATACAATTCCCTTTAGATCTGCCAAAAACTATGTAGTATAGTGGACTCCCTGATAGAATACATAGTGATTGGAAGGTTTAGAAAGTTCCTCATATTACATGGCATTGGTAGAACAAAAGTAAGTAAATCACCTAAAATTTTATTCCTGAACAGGGATTTACGAACCTTGAGCTTTCCTCAACTGGGATCAATTGATCCTGTTCGAAGGGTGGCTGCAATCGATTCCCGAACAATCGATCGCTGGCGAACGCAGCGGTCGATTGCTCGGGAACCGATTGGAAAATCTACCTGTGTATGACCCCCTTTAGGAAAGCAATCGACCACACTGTGTGGTGGTAACATCGATTGACATTATACTGATAAACAATATTTAAATTGGACAAGTTGATTAACATTTGGTTGGTCAAACTTAAATTCAATGAGTGTATGGCTACCATTAGACTAAAACACCCAACTATGCAATGTGATGTGCTGGACAGAAAATAATGTAAATTTTTTAGTTCTGGTGAGATGACAGCGTATTAAAAATACAAAGAAATGCATGTTTATGTATTAAAAAGAATTACACAAATATTCATTGGACCCTTGTGGATGTAAAGGTTTCACGTGCACTGAAGTGTATTGGGATCTGGATACCTGGTATGTGGATATATGTGCTAAAATCCCCCAGACCCCAGGCCCAGTAAAATACACACAGCAATGCCTTGTTGTTCAAGTAAGAAGTCCGCTGCATGGACAGGTTTTTTAGGCCTTTTGCCAATGCCCATGCAGCAAAAACTAAAGATTATATTTAATAACATATTCAACTATACTAATTTAGAGTTAGACTTCAAAAAAAGTCATATGTTGTCCTAAGCTTCCCTATTGTTGTAGTTGTGATAATACAAGAGGTAACCTCGTTGGCCTACAGGAGAGGTTCAGCACATAGGGAGCAAGCATGCATGTAAGTAAGTAAACCTCAATACTTTTATTTTAAAATGTATAGGAGTTAAGCTGGGCATACACGTACCAATTATCCAGCGATCGTTTTTTAATCTGATCGCCCGTCCGATTCCAGAATCGATTTTAATTTGTGAAAACGATCGCAAACTGCAACATACCATGCATTCAATTTATGGGTGATTCTATCCTGAAAGTCTCAAATGCACACATTTATGGGTTTGGAGTGGTGTTAGCTGAAGAACTGGCCAGTAACCAACAGCACACAAACAAAAAATGTTTATGCAATCTGATCGCGTGATCGATTTTGATAAACGATTGCACTAAAAATTAACTAAAAATTGTGACATGTATGTCCAGCTTTAGAGATTGAGCGGATACCTTTTTATGCTTATCCTTAGTATACTGTTTTTAAGTATTCAGCATCCAAAGTACATACAGGGAGGTTAACAAACTGCTTGGTGACCACATACTGCAGTCTACAGGTCATAAGTCATATACCATATTGGATTATGTGTGTCTACATAATCAAGTAACAGGGAGGTAGCTTTAAAGCCAAGACCTGGCTTTATTTAAAATAATGAACATCTCTGCCAATAAGAAACCCTAAATAACATAACCAGAGTTACAGAAGAAAAACAGGTTTCATAACTAGCATAAAGCAAGAGAAAACACAGAGTTAAGGTATCCATACACGTTGCGATTTTTCGTGCGATTTTCGCCCTTCCGACCGATCCGGTCGGTCGGGTAGGCCGATCGTTTGGGATTCCTAACATGCAAATGTAGTCCGACCGATGCTGTTTTTAGAAAAATCGGCCGAAAAGTCGGTCGGGTCCCGAATGAGGATGCCTGTAATTTTCGGTAAGTCGGCCACTTTTAAAAGATTCCCAATCCAACCAGCCGATCGGTCGGTCGGGCTGTGAATAGTCGGGGCCGAAAAGTCGGGCATCCGACCGACTTTTAAAAATAGCACTAAAGCAAAAATCGGGCGTCGAAATCAAAAATCGCATCGGTCCCCGAAAAATCGCAACGTGTATGGGTACCTTAATGGCAGAGGAAATTGCACGCCACTATTTCTATGTACACAGATCTCTTATAACCAAAACTTTGTGCCAGACACTGTCCAACAACCCTTCGTGAATGCTGTTGCTTTAAATCAATATGTATTCGTGCTCTAATCATTCTAAAACCTACAGCCAAACTAGGAAGTAACTAGGCAGACCTTGCAGAAAAAGCTGTGTACCTTAGTGTTACATCACAAGCCTTGGTATGCTACTCTCACAATTCCTGCAAGATCTTAAAAGGGAGTGAAAGGGTTGGGCCGCCCTGCCACCTTGGTTGTTCTTCCTCTTATAGATGACTGAACAGCTTTTACACTATTCATAGAGTAGAGAGCTTAAATACAATAACCACTGAGTACTTGTCATTTGAGTTGTTCATGTAAATATGTGACATCAACATTTGTTTTAAAAACAACAGGAGTAATTTTCAGCAAAACTGAACTAAGTGGAAAGGTTTGCATAAAAGTTAGCATATATACAGCATATTAAAGTGGAACAACACATGGCAGGTCACTTTGCACTATCCGCTGCGATGGTTAGGCCAATCACTTCCCCAAAATAAATAAAAACATACTGAAAGCAGGAGGGGCGATTTTTCTGAGATCGGCCATCGGCCCTCCCACTTTGTGACGTAGCGACCCCGTGGGGGGCTGGCAGTGAGAGAAATAAGAGGAGCTGTCAGAAAGTGTTTGACCTCATGCTCTCTGGGGGGAGAGCACAAAAAAGGGAGGAACATGGAGGACAGGGGGAGCTGTTAGGACAGAGGAGGAGAATGTCAGAATGACAGAGTCACATGGGAGGTGTTCTGTCAGTGCAGGGGGGCGACACCCCCAAATCATCCTCTGGGTCCTCCACCATAACCTTATCCCCAGCCTACTTGTCACCTCCATATGACTTCCTCATTGAACCCCTTCACCACCACTTATCATCTCTATCCTCTCCTTACTTTGTGCTCTCCCGGTCTCCTACAGTGTCATGCCCATCCTTCTTTTTTACTCCAGTCTCCATTCCTTCCTGTCTGCAAGTGTCATCCCCATCATTCTACTTCACTTCAGTCTCCATCCCTTCCTGTCTCCTATGGTGTCATCCCCATCCTTCTCCTTCACTCCAGTCTTCATCCCTTCTATGCAAGCTACAGCACGCGCACACAGCACATGGATCTCCGGAAGGACCTGAAGTGTCCTCCTATACCAACCCCTTTGGGATTGGTAAATATGCCTGCAGGGGAGGAGTGCTCTACTGCTGGCAAACCAAATGGGCGGAAGTGGCTTCGCTTCGCCAGTACTTAAAATGGTGCCTCTGGGAACGAGGAAGTGAGGATGGTAAGTATGTTTTTTTATTTTTGTGTAGCAGTTTTCACAGATGTAAACTGCTGACAGATCAGTATTATGTGTAGGGTTATGTATGTGGTTTTTTTTTTATTGAGTTTACAACTGCTGTAAGAACTTGTAGGTAAGCATTTGTGTCCTACGGCTGTTAAAGAAAATAAATAATGAAGAAATAAGGACCCTGTTTTTTTTAATGCTGGATAGATTGCTTCCAGTTTTTTTTTTTAATCTCTAATTTATCACTAGAGCAAGTACTCCTATTACATGCTTCCTTCATAAAGTTGTTTTTTATCAAGACAGCCTTAAGATCACAGCTGTCCCTACTGCATGGAGCACTTCCCGTCTTTGCATGGTTCATTAGTATGATGGAAAGGCTGGAAATCTTATACATTTTTATAGGGCTGGCTACTCTTATTCACACAGCAGCTTTTAAAGGGACCAATCTGGGCAGTAGTGAAAATGCATTTCTCCTCTTAGAAGCGGCTAATATTTCCAACTGTCACTTCCATAGCATGTGGTGTAAATGTAAACCTATGCATAAACAGGTCAATTTACTTGTTTGATCAACTTAAAATAAAAAATAACATTGTTTTGATCGTTAAGAATAAGTGAACAACACCACACTTTTCTCCACAATGTAGAATGTTCACTCATAGATTCATCCTGACAGACTGAATGACCTCGCCCAGCATCTATTCATACCTAACAAATTAATTTACATCTATCAGATTTAATGTGCCCATACACATACAGATGGGCACGCAATCGATGACCTGTTCGAGAACGGCATGTCACTGTGACGTCAACATGTGGCAACTGAGTGCCGGTCGATTGGACGGGAATCAAGGAGCACCACTTTATCATTCGATCAGGATTAAGGGACATGTCCATTACCTGTTCGACAGGCCTGTCTTCGAGCGGGATCTGTGTCCGATGACCGCACAATTGAAATGGTGAGCACACATGGCGTGACATCAGTGCTCAAACTGGCCATTGATTTCGCCCCCTAAAGGTATGGGCACCTTTAGATCTGCAAGTGTCTGGAGGTTGATGGCATCACTACATCTATGTTTGTAATTAAATGGTTCTTTTAATCCTAAAGAAGAAATTTTGTGTTTGTTTAGACACAGATATAGAGCTGCTAGGAAAGGCCTACCACCCCTAAGACATTCTTCAACGAAGGAGGGGCTGCTCATATGATGTAAAATTAAAATCTCAACAGATAAGGTTTCTCAGCGATTGGTTTTCTTTCACCGACAGATGCTATTATTATTATAGGTTATTTTTGTAATGGCTTTAAGGCAAAAGCCCTCTAAAGTTCATTTATGTCTTGATTCTAGATGGAGAGATAGTGATTGAGATAGTGGCAGTAAAGATTTCCACCACTGGTTACCCAGAATACAAATAATGTACATTTATGATTCAGATGGCTTTACAGATAATATATCTTTTTATTACATAAAAGTGTCTTTGGTAAAGTTTTTTAAATAGTTTTATATCCTCAAGTTGCATAGTATAAAAATAGGGCATTTCACTGTTATAATATTTTCTCTGAGGACCAATACGGTTACATCCCATACTTTAGTATGCATGCATACTTTAGTTTAGCAAAATAAGATCTTTTTCGTTCTGTCCTGGTTTTCTTTCTTCCATTACGTGTCCCCTGTCTAGTCATTTACTAAAGGTAGCCATAAAAAGATCAACTTTTGCTGAATTGATTTTTCTATTTAAGTGAAATCTAAATAACAACTCTTAATCTAATATCAATAAAATGTACTACAACTCAGTGTAATCGATGCAAAATTGATTCCTTAAATGTAAGGGGTAAATTTTGTATCTCCAGTTATGGAGATACAAGCTGCATAATACAATTGGATACAAACTGATCAAGACAAAACCCATTGAATACTTGTTAAGTTGACAAAAAAAATTTCAACCTGACTGATCATGGCCCTTTCATTTTTATACCTGAGTTTTATGGATCGGTTTTAGCTTTTTTTTTATTATCTGACTGCAGCAAAGACTTTGTAGCCATTTTCAGATCGGAGGTTGAAAAGAAAAAAAAAATGTCAAATACCCAGTGAAAGTGTTTAAGTTCAGTGACGCTCCACCCCTCCCCCAGTGTAGTCCTGCCACGGTGTGTGCAAGGGAACATGGTGACATCTACCTTCCCATGTCCCCATGTGCCCGCTGTCAGCCTATTCTGAATTGTGTGACTTATTATAGACTGGATCTATGTGACTTATGACTACATGTTTATTTTTTATTTTTTTATTGTTTACATCCACTTTAAGGTTCAATTCAGATGTCACACTCGCCGGGACTGCTTCAATAGACATAACATAGGTGATTGACAAGCCCCCCCCCCCGTAAGGTTGTAAGGTGTATACTGTTTAACAAAAACAATGTAACATTAAGCTTACTTACATGTATGTTTAAAAAAAAAACAATAATCAGATTTTGAGTATAATGACACTTTAATAATCTGTGTAAAGTGACTTATATTATTGGTCTTATTGCCCAGTTAAAAACATATTTACATATTTCCACACTTTATTCTCACTGCAAGAGCAGGCCAATTCCAAAAGGCACTTGCCAATATAATCCTATGAGCAGTGGAGTTATGAAAAGAAAAAGAACCCTTCTGAGAATACTTTAATTACACTTAGTCTTTCTTAACTGGTCATCGTGCTTAGCAAGCTTCAAAGCGTTCAACATTTATTAGTATACAAAACAATAAATGACTTGGCGCTGCAACAAAGAGGGCAACCCTGCTATACTCGCTGAGCAGGAAACCAATAGTGAGAATGGAAACAGAGCATACTGCCATGTCACTGCACATGCATGACATCAAGACAAGTGACCACGGCTACATGACAAAGTACACACAGGAAAAAGTACAATCCAGTATGCCCTCCATGTTATATGGACAACAGCACGAGAAGTCCTGTGAATGTGGATGGATGGATCGCAGGAAAGCATGGGACAGGCACACATTTTCTCCTACAATTACATATTAAAAGGAGAGAATTACATATGAAGGGACAAACACAACACTAGCTGCTATTATTTACTAAATGAACCATCCTGTCTACACAAGACTTGGTTCAGCCATTTAGCCTCTATTGCCCTATAATGTCTATACAAGACATGGTTCTCCCATTCAGCCTCTACTTCCCCGTCCTTTCTATACAAGACATGGCTTTGACATTCTGCCTCTACTGCCCCATCCTTTCTATACAAGAGACGGCTCGAACATTCAGCCTCTAGTTCCCTATAATGTCTATACAAGACATGGTTCTCCCATTCAGCCTCTATTTCCCCATCCTTTCTATACAAGACAAGGCTCTGCCATTCAGCCTCTAGTTCCCTATAATGTCTATACAAGACATGGTTCTCCCATTCAGCCTCTACTTCCCCATCCTTTCCATACAAGACATGGTGCTCCCATTCAGCCTCTATTGCCCCATCCTTTCTATACAAGACATGGTTCTCCCATTCAGCCTCTATTGCCCCATACTTTCTACACAAGACAAGGTTCTGAAATTCAGCCTCTATTTCTCCATCCTTTCTATACAAGACATGGCTCTCCCATTCAGCCTCTATTTCTCCATCCTTTCTATACAAGACAAGGTTCTGAAATTCAGCCTCTATTTCTCCATCCTTTCTTTACAAAACATGGCTCTGCCATTCAGCCTCTACTGCCCCATCCATTCTATACAAGATATGGCTCTGCCATTCAGCCTCTATTTCCCTATAATGTCTATACAAGACATGGCTCTGCCATTCTATTACCCTGTTCAAACAGGTTTATTAATTACCCCATCGCTATAAAACATGGCTCTGCTCTATGAAGGCTATGGGTGAACGAGCAACTTTAAGGTCTCCATTGACAACTACCATATGATAAAGGACTCAACACCAGTTTTACGGTCCACTGCTTCTTGAAAAAAAGATGCAGAGAGAACACTTCCCATTCTGAAGAAAGGGACACACTCCACGTTTTGAAAATCACAAATTCGGAAATGCCATAAAAAGAGCAGTAGTGGGGGAATGTTCTAATGGGGGCACTAGTTCATGTGACAGCTCTCCAGGAGTGACATTGTCTGATGATTTCACCAGACACAGGGAGCCCTCTGCCAGTGCTTTCCATGAGATAAAGTTTGTGCTTCCAGAAGAGGACAGTGTGAACTCTAGACTTCCTTCTACTGTAAGGACTGATCACCCAAACAATGATAACCCTCACAGTGGCTTGTCAAGCCCAGGCAGGTCTATCCTGAGCAGCATAAGATCTCCTGCTTGTTTTCTGAGCAGTACACACAAGGTATGTGTGGTGTTTGACATGAAGCTCCCTCCTCCCGTATCAGCCTGGACGGGCGATGTGATGACAATGGCTGCCCTCAGCTGCCACCAACTACAATCTACTTGTAGAAAAGTTCCCTGGAAAGTGTGTCAAGCCTTCCTAAGAAGGCTACCTACCCCGCCCCTCCCCCAGGTACATACCTTTCACAAGTTGCCCGTCTGCACTCGTGGAAGGCGATCAAACAAGGGGGCCAGGCAGGCGACACGGTCCAGCCGCGGGATAGGAAGCCAAGCTGCCATGTAGGCCTGTACACGAGCGGGAGAAGCAGCGGCAGATCGCTGTAGTGAGAGGCAGAGCAGAGACACAGGGCCGGAGGGAAGCAGGACAGAAAAGAGGAAGCAGTAGGAGCTGCACGCAGTAGATAAACAAATTAGCCCTGACACAAAAGAGGGCTGTCATTTCCAGCATACAGCACACATGAATGGGAGCACAGGGCTGGGAGGGAGGGGACGAAAACACCCAGATCTCCCTCAACAGGTTGATGAGCGCTCATCTGCCATAGAAACACGCCTGCTGCTGCCGCTTGGCTGTGGAACGAGCAGCTGCTGGCCGGGCCTGGCCGCTGGTACGTGAGAGGAGGCATCCCCCGCATCCCTTCGGATGTGCTTGATACACTGAGATGGGGAACCTCACACTGACATTACCATGGATGCTTACTGTACAGGCTGACTACATATCCACCCAATCTCCTCACACATATAACTACTATGGCTGCTCAGTGTACAGGCTGACTACACTTCCGGCTCCTCAAATATGAACTTATATTGGGCTGATTCTGTACAGGCTGACTAACACTATGCACAACCCAATCTCACCAAACCACAAACCACTAGGCTGCTCAGTGTACAGGACTGACTCCACACTTCTAACCAACACAGGACTCCTCAAACAGCATATAACTACTATGGGGCTGAACTACATGTACAGGACTGACTACAACTTCTAACCCCAATCACGTCCCCACACATAGATACCACTCAGGGCTGCTCAGTGTACCAGGGACTGACTACACTTCTACCCCCAATCTCCTCACACATATAACTACTAGGGCGGCTCAGGTACCAGAACTGACTACACTTCACCCCACCATCTCCTCACCAAAGCCATAACTAACTATGGCTGCTCCAGTGTACAGCACTGACTACACTTCTACCCCAATATCCTCACACATATAACTACTAAATCGGCTGCCAGTTACGTACAGAGCTGAACTACACTTCTACAACCCAATACTCCTCACACAATATAACTAACTATGGGGGGGGGCGGGCTCAGTGTAACAGGACTGACTAACACTTTTACCCCAATCTCCGCCACACATAGAACACTATGGCTGACTCAACGTGGTACAGCGACTGACTACACTTCTACCCCAATCTCCTCACACATAAAATACTAGGGACTGCTCAGTGTACAGGAACTGACTACAACTTTACCACACCATCTCCTCCCGGCACATTCGAAACTACTATGGCCTGCTCAGTGTACAGACTGACTACACTTCGACACCCCAATCTCCTCACACATATAAACTACTAGGGCTGTCCAGTGTACAGGGACTGACAACTACCCAACACTCCTCACAACATATAAACTACTATAGGCTGCATCAGCTGTACAGACTGACTACGACTTCTACCCCAATCGCTCCCCCACACATATAACTACTATGGGAAACAGCTGCTCAGTGTACAGGCCACGGACGCTACCACTTCTACCCACCCCAATCTCCCTCACACATATAACTACTATATGCTGCTCAGTGTTACAGGCTGACTACACCTCTAACCCCAGTCTCCTCGCACATATAACTACTATAGCTGCTCAGTGTACAGGGTGGCTACACTCAGGCCCATTTCTAGCCTTTCGGGGGCCCTATGCAAAGTTATTGCACGGATGTCAGTGCGGCCATGTCGGAAGGCATGCAGGGTACTATGCCCTCAGTTCCCGCATACACCGCATAGCGGGATAAAAGGTCCTAGCTACACTTACTGTACAAGGTGGCTACACTTTTATCCCAGCCTCCTAACTTATATAACTACTATGGCTGCTTAATGTACAGGCTGACATTACCATGCCTTCTCAGAGTACAGGAAGCAATTTAAACATAGCATAAAAGCTTTACTTTTATACTGCCATTAGCATTTTCTGAGACAAAACTGCAAGCCTTATGGTCCAATTTCTATTAACATTGGCAAGAAGTCTTTATTTTCCAGCCCTAGCTGCCACTTTTCCTGACACACTACCAGCCTTATGGTCGTATTTCAATCATAACATTGGCCACAAGTCATCTTTTTACTAGCCATGTGTCATTCTAGATACCATTGGGGTTTCTTCTTGGCTAGAATTTTACCAGTTGGCAAGTCAAAATTGGAAAGATAAGTAAAAGAGATCAAAAGTCCTACGCACAGACATGATTGCAGCACTGCCAGGCTTGTGTGACCCTGCTTATATCCTCCTTCTGTGTCTGAGGCCGAAGGGTAGAACTCCAAGGTAGAGGGGGTGGCCAGAAGCACAGGGTTGTCTTAGGGACCCATTTATCTATATCATCACCCCATATTACTAACTCATTTGAAAACAGTGATGTACAGACCTCCTATGTACTAAGGTGCCCACCTGCTTAATAAACTTGAACTTGACAAATATACAGTTAACAATAAGATCCTTTTCCCAAAAAATATTATAATATCACTTAAAATTGAGAATTGTTTTTATGTTTTTGATCAGATCTTTGTTAGTAAATATCAAATGTAAACAAGTTGTTTGTACATACATTCAGATAAAACTGTATCTATATATCAACCTGAGTAACATACACGGGTCGACATTTGCAATCGCTTTTCAATTCAATCCTCGATTGTGCAATTTAAATATCAATTGATCTGCGCATGCTCCATAGTACAATTGAATATAAAGCAATTGAAATACATAGAAAACCCCTTCAGATACGTGCAAGATCCACTGAAATGTACCAACATGTCCGTTCACTGCTCGATCAATTTTATGTTTTTTATATTTTTGCTCCTGTTTGATCCACTTCAAGTCACATTTAAAAACCCATTGTGGCCCACAAGTCAAAAAGTTTGCCCACCCCTGGTCTAGACCCAGCTTTACCTTATGTCCTCCAGACACTAGATCAGGGGTCCTTAAACTTTATAAACAGTTCATGGTCCCTGAGACTGTTGGATATTATGATTTTATTATGATTTTAATTTTGACCATGATACCACTAAAGTCCCTTTAACCTATAACCTATATTTGATATGAGGACACATTTAAATAAGTTTTAGATATGATCAGGATGCTGGCATCTTTTTATCCCAATATTAAGGAGGGTTGAACCATTCGAAAAATTTCAATCCAGTTGTGTGCTATCCCAGTGGGACAATATTACAGAAGTACAAGAAGTGAAAATATAATCTACTGACAAAATGACTCCAAAAACTGATATTGTAACCTTGCCAACTAATTGTGAAGCATTTTAAAAAGCAGATCATTTGTCTAGACCGTGCACTTCCTGTTAAAGAAACATGAAGTCACAACGTTTTCGGTTGAGTTTAACATTGGGCAAGAACAGTGCAGCAACTGGAAAGGTATTGCATAGTGCTGATGAAGAAGCCCAGGGAGGGGTAAGGAGCTCACACAGCTAAAGGGGTGCTTAGGTTCCTTCTTTCATATGACACCAGTCTCCTCATCCCCCTGCTGTCCAGCTAGCGTGTGGCCAATTGTCTAATGGATCAATAATTGAAGAGAAGCTCTTCATCTGGTAATAAGATACCTAACATTCTAACAAAAGCCTACGCCACCTTTTCAAAACGGAGTCCTGCACCACAGGCCTCACGCTGAGTGGGGATCGTATGAAACTAAAATAACAAAATGCATATTTATAAATAGATTACAAAATACTATTTGACACATTATATACTATTAATAATACTTTAAAGAGTAGGCACTGAACATTTAAACTAAAGCTGACTTTATCTGATCAACAGAGCACAATATCACATTGCAGTATTTACAGCAAAAAAAGTATCTGTTGCTTATTATGAATACATTTCTGCTGATTTCTGAACTCTTTCTCATAAGCTGAAGCCTAAGCAACCTAAATCCCATGGGCTATGACTGCCAGGAGCATCTTGGATATTTCACATCATTAGAAACTCAACTCTATTGCTTTTGACCAGACCTGCGGTAAGAAGAGGTTCTGCAATGCACAACACTGCGCAGTACTAATGAGCAGGAATCTGTATTGTGTATGTACAGACCACAGGTATATACTGAAAGGTAAATATTTTATGAGGCTACACACAAGGTGCATTCAAATATAAAACATATTTACATGAAGCGGATTTCATTCCCAAAATATCTATAAAAGTTTTACACTTTTTAGCAAACCACAGCAGTCTTATAAACACACCTTTCTTATTTCACGCAAATATTAAGGCAGTGGTTCCCAAACCTGGGGGGCTGAAGGTATTGCAGGGGGGGGGGGCACTGACCCTCATTCTTAACCTGTGTTGGAATGGGCGGGGGGCTTGATAATGTCCCTAGATAGGAAAGGGGGCTCTGCAAGGAACGTTTGGGAACCACTGTATTAAGGCAACTCACCTATTAAAAAAGATTTTAAAAAAAAGATTATTTTTCTTTTTGGAAAGGTATATCATCCCATCACACCAGTAGGTGTATAGTATTTAGATATAATGCTAAAAAAACAATAAACAGAAATGTTAAGCACTGTGTGGGCCTTGTTATTCATTTACCAAAATGTCTACAATTGTGCAAGTTTCTCCTTCTTATTAGATATAATTATGAACCTTATCCTATGGAAACCTAGAGGTTGATCATCAATCAGCTAGTCAACATAAGTGGGTGGCCAGCCCCTGGGACTTTGAGGCAAGAATCCAATGAATGGGATTTACAGTTTCTTCTAAAATTCCATTCTCATAATTGTGTGAAAGTAACATCACAAAAATATAATTATAGTCCATAAACATCACAATTAAGGGGTAAAAGAACTTCAAGTTGTTATGTGTCAAAAAGCCATCTGGTATTTCCTCAACGCATTTCACGTTTTTAAGGGCTTCCTCAGGAGGTTGTGTATCCAAAGAACAGGTCAAAGAGAAGGCAAAAAAGTGCATCATGCATATAAAAGTGTCCCTGCTTTAAAACCAGAATACCACAGTTTCAGGACATGCAGAGAGAGAGATCTATTGTATAAGAGTAATTTTCAGTTATATTTGGGTTATATTTGGGTCCAAAGTCTAAGTTCCCGACTGAACAAAGAGGTTCAGCATGGAAGGGGGGCCGGCTTAAGTGATCCGTTATGTCTGGTCAACTGACCAGTAGGAATGACTAAAGAGATGCTGGAAATTAGATAATGATATGAAAGTTGGTTTGCGCTCTGAAGATGAGCCAATCAAACTCCAAATCTGCTGTGCAACTTCAGTCTCAAAGCAACTTGAAAGCTAGTTAGACAATATTTGGCATCTCATAAGGCATCTCCGCCCACTAACAAGGGCTTTTGTAGTCCAGGTGTTCTGTCAGATTTAGCCCCCCGACTAAATGAGCCTCCCCTGCTGCTTGGAGGCTACATTGTACAATGACACTCCTCTTTGCTTTACTGCTGCTATGGACAGGGGACCCAACGAGATGAGCCTCCTATTGTCACTGACAGTCCATTCTACTATGGACAGGGGACATGTCGAGATGAGCCTCCCACCTCTGTGTCCACTGTCCATAGTAAAATGAACGGTCAGTGACACTGGGAGGCTGATCTTAACGGTTACCTCTCTAGTGATTAGTCAGCCACCTAGGTCACTGTACCCGCACATGCACAGTACCAGGGGGGGCTGATCTCCATAGGGAGGCACATCTCGATAGAACACTGGCAGCAAGGTGCCTCCTGATCTTTGTGATGACACTGCTTTGTACATTATTATTCCAATGGCCTCTTTATATTGTCCGTTTAAGGCAGGAAGTGTAAGCATAGTTCAGAGATGGTAAATTCTGAAGCAAGGTGCCTCCTGATCCTTGTACCTCTCCATTGAACAAAACAAGCGCTTCCACAGAAAGCCAAGCAACAGAAAAACAAGTAACTTCTGAAACCTTGAGCAATCTGCAAGATTTTTGTTGGTTAGTCACTTATGTAAAGTCTGTCTCTATAATCTACATGTATCCTTCACAGATACAACAGAATGAATGCTGCCAACCTTGGGCATGATGTGTTACTGCCAGGGTCACAGAATGAAAATAAATGAAAAAAAACCCTAAAAGTATTTATCCGCCACATTTTAGAACTAGTAATCTACAATATAATAATTTTTTTGGGTTTTGTGTTTACATAAGCTGTGTGATGACACTGCTTTGTGCATTATTATTCCAATGGCCTCTTTATGTTGTCCCTTTAAGGCAGGGAGTGTAAGCATAGTTCAGAGATGGTAAATTCTAGCCACATAACTGGTTTAATCAGTATTGTGAAGCATATTGTGTCCTATGAACAAAACAATTATACTGGAAGTAGCTCTAGAACTGAAGAGTATTTCAACAACAGGGCAATCTACATTGTAATGAACAAATAATTAAGCTAGAAAAAGAGATTTAAGTTTGCTCCATTAAACCAAATGCTAATGATTAAGGTCTTTCCTGCATGGTGGGAACTATATTAGAAGAGAAGTGGTACTTCCAAATGGTTTTAAAGGACAGAACAGCAGGTATGGACTGCATCACAGGAAAAATAAATTAGTCAGGGCTCACACTAGTTGCGGTGCGGTACAATACCTCAATGGAGCTCAGGTAGCATTACCACAAGGTACACAGGTTTCCATAGCCTTAGGGGGGTTTCCACAGCGTTGTGTGATCCGTTGGGACCTCCTACGCTAAGCGCAGGGGTTAACAGCAGGGGTTAACAGCTCAACACCATGAGAACACAGCATCCGCCGAGCAGGTAAAGTGTGCTCTGTCGGAACTCCCCACCAAGCACTGCGCTTAGCGTAGGGGTCGCGACGGATGTGGAGACATAGCCTAGTGCTTTCAGTAACGGGTAGCCATTAACGAGCCCTAAGACCTTGTGCAAAATGAATAAGAACACTTGCCCAGTAGGCGAACCATGGGATACCTGCGGGCTTCTATTAATGTCTGCACATAGACAATCTTTGCCCAATCCAGATGTAAATGTGTCAGGAAAGCTCACATGTCAGAAGACACCTTTAATTAGATCTGTTGAATGTACAAGTCTATATAAATAAAGACATAATATATACTGAAATTGTATTAAAAATAGGACTTATCTATACAACTTTTGCTTTAGCAGATTACTGTACTTAATCAAACGTAATAAATCAATTGAATTAAAAAATTGATTGTTTTTTATCAATTGTAAGGAAAATCGAGCCATGTATGGCCTGCATTTTTGTATGCTAAGCAAAGAACTCTTTTCCTAGTATTGGATTGAAGACAGAACCTTCTCTGCAGTTTGCTGCTATAAAGGCTCTAATTTACCCTTATTTTCTGAACTGTAGGGATGCGACCATCAAACAGGAAGAAAATCTGTGTATGTTACAGGTAGAAAAAGACAAGAACAATAAAGTTATTATGCATTTGCAAGACAAATATCCTTGGGCCAACATTTTGAATATTCCCTAAAGGCCCTCATACACGGGTCAGTTTCCCAGCGGATTCCGGGACGATCGATTCCAGGCGCGTGCACGCGAAATGATCGTCCCGGAATCACGTGAAGCCCACCTTGTCCGATCGATCACGTCCGATTGATCGGGGGCACAGAATCGGATCGGACAGAGAACCAACATGTTGGTCTTTCTGATCCGATTCAGCACACATCAGGGGGAGTTGCCATTTGTGAAGTTAGCGATCGGACACGGAATCGTCCAGGAATCCGTGGGACAAGGTGGTATGTAGCGATCAGACAGACTTAATTAGCCGATCGATCAGACCTCCAATTCCCGCTGAGATCGCCGGAATCGATCGGATAGGCTAGCTTTAATAATGTATGAAGACCAAATATTAAAGTGGGGAAGTACCAGTAACCAGTCAAAGATAATTCCTGTGACTATCGTGAATGCCCTTGAAGGTGCAATAAACCAATATGGAACCCTGTCCTCATACAGACTGAAAAGCCTTACACAAAAGAATCACTATATCATTGTATAAAGAACGTTTTTACGCCGCTTTCTTGCCACTTTCATGGCAGCATACTGGCTCCATCCCACAGTTTTCTGCCATGAGTAGCCATCAGTAAAGGAAAATTACAGAATTACAGAAGTATACAATTTTCTATTTTATTTACCTCATATGATAAATCTTACTTAAACTTGCCTTGAGAGAGAGCCTAAGCAATGCCAGACCTGGGCATTGCTTAGGCTCTCGTGGTTTTCTGGCTATCAATCGATAGACCTGTCATGGGGATATTAAGTAAATATTGCCCTGATTGCCTGCGAGCACCGGAGGCATTCCGGGTTGCTGCCAACTGTACCCTAACCCAAAATTGGGAATATAAACACGCAATTGAGATCTAAGCATGCTCTGAATGGTGACACCCAGAAGAGGGAATATTGGCTTGCATAGTGTAGTCTCTAGTTATAAGGCCACTGCTTGAGTGTCCTACTCACATCCCATTCTCAACACATCCACCGCAGTGAAATAGAAGCAGTGTTTAAGGCCTCCATACACCTTAAAGTGCCTATACACATACAGATGGGTGCACAATGATGACACTACTTTAGGTGCTTGATTCCCAGTCAATCGGTTTGGATCCCATGCTCGAATGGGTCATCGATTGTGTGCCCATCTGTTTATGTATGGGCACCTTTACAATATTACCAAACATGTTCTGTACAATCCTTTTTCGTTCTACCAAAACCATGTTCTACCAAAACCATTCTAAAGCCCCCCATACACCACAAGATTCCTCCATACAATTTCCATCAAATCTACCAACAACTATGTAGTATAGGGACCTCCCTGATAGAATACATAGTGATTGGAAGGTGTAGAAAGGTCCTCATATTACATGGTTTTGGTAGAAGAAAAGTTGATTGTACAGAAATTGCATGGTAATTGTATGTGGTGTATGATCTAATGGAAATTGTATGGAATGATCTAAAGGTGTATGGGAGGCTTTAGGCTAAAGGAGACAATGCAGTTTACAAGGCTTTGTCTTTACAGAAATGGCTTTAAAAACTGCCTATAGTAACAGACAATATTATGGAAGCCAGTCATATGACAAAATACATTTTAGGGTTGCAGACAAGCCAGCATTAAACATAACATGAACTGTCATAAACTTGTAAAAATGAGCACTACAAACTGAAAATGTCTAACCCCCAACACTAAAGATCAAAATTAATTTTTCTTTGTAGCCTATGAATCTTGTTCATTTATCACAGCAAGAATATGTAATGACCCTGAAAGTCTGCTACAGCCAATATGACTTGAAGATAAGCACTGCACTATGTCCGTAGAAATCCACAACCACTTGCAGAAATGGTAATCCTATAACAAAAGCCAAACCTTTCAGGATCATGGGAAGTGTAATACACTGTAAATAAATATTAAAATGAAGTTTACAAACAGTAAAACTACAGTAAAGAAAAATTATAAATCCATGTATTGCAACAACAGACAACAGAAGTGAAATGCAAGATCGCCATTGACAAGTGATAACATATTTGGTATGTGCTCACAAAGCATCTCACATACACATTTGCTGCTTAATCACCACAGTGCACAGAAGTAAATAACCAACAGGGAGTATGGAGCCGAGCAAAAAGGATTTCTGTCCAATATTTCATGCATTGTAGTATATTGGCAGCGCATCCGAGACAGGCTACCTTAATGGGATGCAGATTCATGAATGAAATAACTCAGGTTAATGTGCGTAAAATAATGCCCAGGACAGGTGTAAAAGAGCAATAAATGTAAACAGTATTCCCCCACTGCAACATCATTACTTACTTATCTCCATAACCTAAACTAAATAGAGACAAAGGGATATAGATAAATAATTGGGGAACTGTGACAAATAAGAAGCAATGGCAGCTCCCAAAAGGCCCCCATACACGTGTCGGATTCGCACCGGATTCCGGCACGATCGATTCCGGGCGCGTGCACGCCAAACGATCGTGCCGGAATCGCATGCAGCCTACCTGGTCCGATCGATCACGTCCGATTGATCAGGGGCTCAGAATCGGATCCGACGGAGAACCAACATGTTGGTCTTTCTCATGCGATTCTGTCCGGATCAGGGGGAGTTGCCAGTTGTGAGGTGGACAATCGGACACGGATCCGTCCCGGAATCCGTTGGACAAGGTGGTATGCTGCGATGGATACTCTTAATTGGCCGATTGATCACACCTGCAATTCCCGGCAGAATCGCCGAAATCGATCGGGTTTGAGTGCCGGGTCCTCCCTGATAGAATACATAGTGATTGGAAGGTATAGAAAGGTCCTCATATTACATGGTTTTGGTAGAAGAAAATGTTATTGTAAAGAAATTGTATGGTAAGGTTGTAAGGTGTATTGGGGGATTTAGATTTGTTTCCTTTCACAATGGAGGTTCAGGATGATGTGTGTTACTACCGATTTACACAGTAGTTGGTCATTCCCAAGGAAGCCGCACTCACAGACCAAGATGTTTTCCAAATATATACTTTGATTTATTGAAGATTGAAACCAGCGATGAGAAAAGACATACATTACGTCACCCCCAAGTTCGAGCCAGAGCCCCTCTCTGACGCGTTTCCCTCTGAATATAGAGCTTATTCATAGAGATCTCTACCGATTACTACCGATTTAGCACACTGCCAATTCCTCCAACCAGTGGCATTGCACTGGAAAGAACAGAAACACAATGAGATCAATGGATCAAAAATTTGAATTGTTTTAAGTTAAAGTTTATTCAGTATGTTATCAAGGGTATAGTGAGGAACAATGTATGGCAAATATTAGCAGGGTAAGGCTAGATTTACATGGTCGTTTGTGAGCTCCTGCAAACTTGTGCAGTCCCTCGTGGGTCCTTTTGATAATGACCCTATGCCAGGTGTATCGAGCGAAAGAAACATGAGGCGTCAGTCGGTCGGTTGCAAACCGGGCACTTGTAAATAAGCCCTAACTCTATATTCATATAATGTTATTTCACCTTAGGTTTCACTTGAGCCTAGATATATATTCTGGTATATAAACCCCAGAGGATCAACAAAAATGAACGATTAGATAAATATAATACTTTAGGAAAACACTAAGGTTGATTTACTAGATGTGAAGCACATTGTATGAATTCAGCTTGCAAATCATTGGACATCATCACGTTTGCACCCTGGTGCATTATGGGCTTATCGGCATGTGTATGGCAGGCATTACTGAAGACTGCAAGCAGCTTGTTTAGGCCCGACACCCACAAGCCAATCTTGTGATCAATCTTATCATTTTGTGATCAGAAATCAATCAATTGCCAGTTCACTGCTTTTCATCATCTAAAGGCAGTACAGAGCCTGACCGATGTCTATACTTTATACAAAAGAAAAAACACAATACTTTTATTATGCTTAGCATATCATTTGGGGTCTGTAATGGCAGAGAAAATGTAATTTGATGCCTATACTGTTTTCTTAGCAGCTAACTGCAGCATTAGAAACATATTGTCTCTGAATGAAAAAAAGGAAGTAGCTCAGCTAATATTTCTAATTTATTCTTTTTATTCAGACTTAAGCCAAGCAGATGGCTTCTGTTTATTGAAGAGGCAGGTGGATAGCAGAATTTAAAAGCATAACCATCAGCAGTAATGTATTGTTTAAGCTAAAAGACAAATTTACCTTTAATAAAGTTGTCTTCCAACCCTCCACCCCAAATACCTAATCCAAAATGATTTTCTTTGGCATAGTCCTGGCACCATGTTTAACAAAATAGAAATATAAGGTTACCGCATTTTGAAGGACTATTAGAGCAGAGCAGACTTTTAGAGTAGTATTTATGATTTCTGACAATTTTCAAAATAGGGAAATAAACATGCAGCAAACCTGAACAATTCAAATGGAACATTTAATAAAAATGATTGGAAAGACAACCCCTAACATCAAGTTGAAGCATTTCTAGTCCTGTGCAAATCTTACTTTTCCACTTTGGCCACACACCTTTCAACCTTCTAACCTCAACTGGTCCTCATCAGCCTAAAGAACCACAGAAAATCTAAGCTGTGTTAAATTTCCTGCCCACTGTTTACACCCCGGCTCTTTCACATTCATGGCATGGATGTGAGGACCTGGGGGATCTTTATATTTACATGCAGGTCAATGGCATATCCCCCCACCACCACCTTTTTCGGTGTCATTACTGAAACCGAGGAGGTGGAACCAGGAAAAATTGGTGAGGATACCGACATAGAGGGACGTCTCAGACTGGAACAAGTAAGCAACCCCAAGTGTAGCTCTGGGTAGGCATTGGTTGTAAACAAACTTACCCTGAACTACATGGGGTAACACTTGGGAGGATGGAAAAGACATTTGTGAAGCTCATTGTACAATTTCAAGTTCAACTGGGACTGCTTAATGGTACACCCACAGGCAAAGGTCAAAAGTGCATGAGAGGCCAATAAAGAGATTGTAGATGTTGCATCCCTGGAGCTTATGATATTATAGTTCTGCTTTCCATGTGTTTCTGTAAAAGTGTAAAGCCCCCCATAGACAGGGGCTTAAGGCATCACTTTGATCTAGTTAAGCCCTGTCAAACTTGATTCCTTGAGAGTCATATCCAGACACATTTATATGAAGTAAGGTGTGGTTCTCTCCACTTACTCTTTTCTGACTCTAAATGTATTGACTTGCAGCCTCTGTACTGCTTCTTCTACACACCTATCCTCAGAGTCTCTGGTCATCTACACAGGTCTAACCTTTCTGCTGTTTGTCCTTCTGTATGCTTTGCTGATGGCAGGAGAGGAATGGGTCTAGGTGGTCAGCTGCTAGGGTTTAGGAACAGCAACAGACTCGAAGACTGTGCAGTCTTGACTTGCACAGGGCAGCTAAAGATTTGAAGGTTCTATTAAGTAAAAAACTAATTTTTTATTAGACTTTAACAGCATGTAGAATGGTTAAAACTATCAGATTTCTATAAATGTCTTATTCCATAGAAGAGTGATCCTTTCTCTCTAAGGCCCTCATACACGTTTCGGTTTTCCCGTTCGATCGACTTAAACCAAGCTATTTTTAGTCGAATGACCAGAAATCAATGCCTGTCCACAACTAAATCGATTGAAATCGACCAAAAAATATCGATTGAAAAGTTATCGGACATTTCGAGTATACCCCAAATATTTATATAGAATATTGAGTTGTGCACAACCAAATTTGTTTCAATTTAAATAATAAGTATCCAGTGGCAGACATTTCGGTGTGTTTACAATAGACTTCCTTTGTTTATGCTTTCGATCGATCGATCAAGCCAACATTGATCAAATATTGGTTTCTCCATGTGGGGGGTATTTTGATCGCAGTTCGATCGTTCGAACCAACATCGATCATAAATAGTGATCAAATCTGACATTGATTTAGCACAATAGCTTTTCAACTCGATCATTTTGTGCAATTTCAATACAGGCTGTCAATCAAATATCAGATAATAGTGAGACCACACAGTATAATTGAAGCAAAACCGATTCCTTCCACAGGCTCCAAAATCAAAATGTATAGAAACGCTTAAAAAACAATAGGTGAATTCAACAATTGACTAAAATGTTACAGCCTCACCAATGATGGCTCTTCCAATGTTTTCCACTTTTAACTTTATTGACCCTTTGATCCATGGCCGATTGATCACTTATCCGATTGATTCCGGCGATCTCAGCGGGAATCGGAGCTCCGATCAATCGGCCAATTAAGAGTATCCGATCGCTGCCTACCACCTTGTCCCACGGATTCCTGGACGATTCCGTGTCCGATCGCTTACTTCCCAAATGGCAACTCCCCCTGATGTGTGCAGAATCGGATCAGAAAGACCAACATGTTGGTTCTCTGTCGGATACGATTCTGAGCCCCCGATCAATCGGACGCGAACGATCGGACAAGGTGGGCTGCACGCGATTCCGGCACGATCGTTTCACGTGCACGTGCCCGGAATCGATCGCCCCGGAATCCGGTCGGAATCCGACCCGTGTATGGGGGCCTTTAATCTTCCAGTGATAATACTTGCTCCTATGACGATTAATTAGGGGGATATGGCTCACATCCTGTTGCATCCTCAAAATAGGAAGGGAAAGAGAATATCCCAAATGACAAAGCAAAAAATAAATAAAGTTAATATCAAGGAAACATAATTGCACAGGTGACTGTTCTATAGAGTGTTGGCTATGGTGCCCCATGATTCTTATTTGAGCCCTGCAGTTTTCCATGCTGAAAAACAAGGATGTGAACACATTCAGGGCTGCAAAAGTTTTTAGTAGAAAAGTCTGCTTGTTAAGTGTACATCACTGTAATGTAAAATATAGAAAATAAAAGTTTGCTTAAGGAAAAATACAATCTTATTATTTTGTTAAAACAACCGATCTTTGACATTTGCTTTTCCCAAAGCTATAGAAAATTAGATCTTGTTGCTAATGAGAGATCGAGATTTAGGGCAAAATAATGCAATGAATACAGAACTCTGTGCAGCAAACAATTGTTTGCCACCGTCTGCCAGTCCCCTCATTAGGCTAGAACTACATTGGAGATTTTACCTTCTCAATTGAACTACTAAAATCATTGGAAATTAATTGTTAGGAGTAGCAATTGATTTTTAAACAGATGGAGCAAATAGCTCCCTATAGAGTAAGCTACACAAATAGCATGTAGTAGTAATCAATCTCACATGATTACAATATGCGCCAATTATGTGACATTGATTGCTACAAGATGCTCGTGCATATCTGTCAAGTTTCCCCTTATCTAAAGCTGGGCATACACAGATAGATTCCCGTGCAATTGACTGGCGATCAATCACAGCGTGGTGACGTCACCATGCTGTGATTGATCGCGGGTTAATCAAATGGTAATGAATGTGCACTATATGGACACATCAATTCCCGTTTGATGGGGATCTAGTTTCCCTATTGTCCCACTGGTCTCTGCCTCTCCCCAACCAGTGACCAGCTGGGCAGAAGCAGAGAGAGAGAGAGAGTAAGCCATCCTGCACGCCCCAGAGATGTGCAGGCCCGCCCCCTTCACACTCCCAGCTAGCTTAGTCCTTCAGCTGGCAGCCCGGCCATTACTTTGAATGGAGCCCCGTAGTCACCCTTCAAAGTAATAGATTTCAACCAAGGTTTTCCAACATGTTGGAAACCCGTTTGGTTGAGTTCCTTCAAGCAGGAACCGTTGATCCGGATCGAAGGAACCGTGGATGGCTTAAATCTTGGCGCCCGATGTTGCTCTAATCTGTTTCTTCATCTAGACGTGTATGCCCGGCTTAAGGGTCCATTCCAGTATTTGGAACGTGAAAGTTTACTGTCCACTCTCCTTCTAACTTCACACCCCGCACATCATCTGCACAAGCAGGGTTAGAAACTTAGAAGGGAGGTTGAAGCCCCTTCCCTTTCAAAATCTGGAAAACATAGGGTATTTATTGAAAGGTGGCTTTCCCGGCTAAAACAGGAAGGTTTGATTTTTTTGCAACAGTCAGACAAGTTTATATTGAAATTATTTAAATTCTGAAGGCAAAAAACATAAGGGAATCAAACAGAATTTTTCACAGTGGTAGATTATTTAAGTAAAATGATTTCAAGTTAAAACATCACAAAGACCCCTTTTTTTTACCACAACCTAGCTTTGTTCAAATCTTAACCTTGCACTATACACCAAATGTTGCTACAAAAAAAAGTGTCTTTTTTTCTGTAAATATGTTGTAAAAAGTAAGGCGACACAAAAGTAGGCCAAAGAAAACCGAGAAGAGAAAGCAGTGTCATTTAAGAAGCATTCATTAAAAGACAATGAAATCTGGAGGAGGTCTGTTCACCGTAGATTTGGCCCAGATTTATTTTTTATGTTCACAAATTTGCCATTAAAGTAAAGATGTAAATAAATTAACGAAACACAGATGTATCTAAACTACTTCTAACCAAAGGAGTTAAAATATTTCGCTTGGTAGGTTTTGAAACCTATTCACATGCTCAGCCTAAATGTTAAGAGCTCTAGGACTGCAATTGTTTATCGTTTTATTGCTAAAATAACAAAGAAAGCCAAATGATCAAAAGCCAAGCAATTTCCAAGTGGACTGCCTTTTCAACACAAAAGGAACATGGAGGTCTCATCTTGTCTCCTTGTTCCCAAAGTGTTTGTCCAATAGTTTACCTAGTCTCCTGCTACTTTTACACAAAGAACATGACGACTCTTTATTTTTACTCAGCATGTTGGTCTTACTTTTTCTTTACGAACATCTAAGGCTGGAGTTTTCCATGAAAGTGTCAATCAATACTGGCAAACAGGACTTGACGCAAGACTTTTGTAGGGCCTGTGTGCATGTTTTCTGCTGAAGCTAAAACAAATACTCAGTTTACCAATGTCAATACACTTAATAGCGTTGAAAACTTTGAGTAAGTATTCAGTGAGATGAAATGTAAATACTTAATTCTACAAATAAAAAAGGTAATATTTATCCAGTTGTATTAAAAGGGAATACAATTATAGTTTAAGTAAGGTAACATGTTTGGAGCTTTCTTTATCTTAAATAGAGAGAGTTTGGAGTTCAAGTGATACCGTTTATTGGCTAACTGAAGTCATTAGAGAAGCAAGCTTTTGGGATATCGCAGATCCCTTCTTTCGGGGATCTGCGATATCCCGAAAGCTTGCTTCTCTAATGACTTCAGTTAGCCAATAAACGGTATCACTTGAACTCCAAACTCTCTCTATTTATCGATGGCGAACACGGTACAACACTCTACTTTATCTTAAATAGAAACAGGAACATTCTAAATTCAGTTGTATAATCTTGTGAAGTAGATCTCCTATGGAGTGCCTAAAATCCGAGTTGAGGAATGGACAAAGATGAACCATCCCAAAAAATCTGGTAGATTTTTGTAAGATTGATGCAATCTACTGCAGTTAAATAGTAAATTAAAACTTGATTAATTTAATTATTATTAAAATGTTTTACAGCCTTGATGACCACTATGTGTGTCTCTGGTGCCTCTCCACTGATCTGACCTGCATGGGGACACCTGCTCTCTTGCTTCAGGCACCTACCCCCTTGTGTATTGGCAGGGCCTTAACCCCATGAACCATCCACATCCTCAATGGTTCCCAACCTGGGGTCCTCCATAGATATCGCAGGGGGTGACAAGAGGGTGTACGTGCTTCTTCTCCAACTTGGCCTAAAAAACTTGCTTTTGGTGAATTGTAAACAGCAACACCATCTTGTGGACGCAGTAATCATTTTTACCAGAGATGATGGAATTTCTGTTTGAAAATGTCACTTTCTAACTTTGGTACATGGTATCATCTCCACAATTACTGGACATATAAAGAAGGGTTGTGTGCAAGCAAGTTAGAAAGGAGGGGAAGTTTACCCAGGGCGGGAGCATTATGATGTTACTGCTGGGAAAATGTATTTTGCATATATGCGGGTAGGAGTTAAAATTGGGGGGCCTGGCATGTCATGGACACAGGCAAAGGGGCTCTTAAGAAAAAACTAATGCATTACCTAATCATTTTTTTTAATGACATGAGAATAAGTATAAAATAAGTTTATTGATTAGAATCATTGTCACTATTACATAATGGTTTTACATAACAATCAGGATTAATTTATGATTAAATGTTTTTGTAAATATAAATTAATAAAATATATCAGGTTCAAGTTATATGTAGAGGATTCTCACATGTGGTTCCAACTAATGTTCCACAACAAGGGGAGGGATATGTTTTGTTTTGTTTTGTTTTTGACTGTTCAACTGTTGGAATTAGTAATATAACAATGTCTTCTTTTTTTCTTTGAATTTTTTTAAACCCTATAAAAACCTCATGGCAAAAAGAGTGTATAGCATTCTTTTACAATAAATGTAGTGTTTTTAACAAGGGCTTCATTACTATAAATCATTACTATAAATGTCTCCTAGTCTCAAAAAAGCTGAATGTCTGCTAAGACAGATCCCCCTCCCAGCAATTTTAATGGGGCTCTGTGGTAGATCATATACAACTTTCTTATAAAGTGCTGCATTTTACGGTCTTGACACAATACTATAGACCTACATCTAAACCCAAGAATCCAATCTTTTAGCCAGTAAAAAAATTTCCTTTACAGTGGTTAACACTTATTTTTGTTACCATTTTCAGCACCCTTACCTAGAAGGAATCACACTGCCAGGGAGGTTGAAAAATAAATCCCACAGATGAGTCTTTTTTGACATGTAATTTTACATGTGTTATTGTATTATACTTTGCTTGTTCCAGAATACGGCAAGTTAGCAAATAAAACTAATGTTTGTTTAGATATCAAACGATTCATCGCTGTACCTGATGAGAATTTCAAGGTTGACCCGTGACTTTGTTGACGTTTATAATCTGATAAACTTGGATCAGAACAGATTTCCTAAAGGATCCCTAGAAGCTGTTATAGTTTTCATATTAACCACTTAGGTGTGGTCAGGATTTACCCACTGTTTGCCCACGATTTTGCCTGGGGTATTCCTCGCTGTTTAGGGCATACTACTGCCGCATTGGTGCTTACATATCCTATTTACAGCAACCAATGCTTTTGCTTTCGGTGGCTTTCCCACATCCTTGATATTTAATGGCTAACCTGGTAACAATATGGTAACGTAAAATTAAAGTTTGAATGGGAGGAGTTGTGTCTGCACCGTGGAAACATCCCTTAGGGTGTTAATCCAATAAGGGCATTGGTATGCAGAGTTTAAAAGTAAAGGTGTATGAGAAATATTTTTGTACATTTTTAATGTAGAGTAACTATTAGGACATAATGAGAGAATAGAATACTATTCACATAGACACAATACGCTTTCTTAGTAGACAAAGAATGAAAACAAATCAGGAATGGCCTAGAGATACTAGTGTGGATCCGAAGGATAGAGGTCAGAAGAGTTAGCTAGTTTGGCGATCCATAGGGAAATCTACTTGTAAGTCTTTGCATAACTTCAAAGCTAAAACACACCTAAATGCTTCAGGCAAAAAAGATTTATTGAGTTGCAAGTGTTTGAGATTTTTTGCACAACACAGGTTTTTACCTTCATTAATGTGTTTGTCATCTGGCAAGAATTCAACATGAAGTACAATACCTTCTTACAGAAACAAGCTGAAAGGTCGATTACGTAATCTGTTATTCCAGACCTACTTTCTGTTGCTTTCACTAGAACATAAATTAACTGTCCTATGACATTCTGTTAACGCCGATTACTAAGACACAAAATAAAATCAAAATTTAAGAAAGCTCCTGGATAAAGGTACCCATACACGTTGCGATTTTTCGTGCGATTTTAGCCCTTCCGACCGATCCGGTCGGTCGGGTAGGTAAATCGTTCGGGATTCCTAACATGCAAATGTAGTCCGACCGATGCTGTTTTTAGAAAAATCGACCGTAATTTTCGGTCGGTCAGGCACTTTTAAAAGATTCCCAATCCAACCAGCCGATCGGTCACTAGCACTAAAGCAAAAATCGGGCGTCGAAATCGAATATCGCATCGGTCCCCGAAAAATCGCAACATGGCGCGGTACCTTAATTAAATATTGTTTGAAGACATGAGGCATGTGTATTTATAACTGGAAATTATATAACTTGAATCTTTCATTCGTTTTTCTGCTTTCGTTTTTACTAAAACTATGTAATACGCAGATCTAGAATTCTAAACTATCTGATCAATTTGTTCAAGTTCAAATTGATAGTTGTGTGGTAATTTTAAGCAATGATAGTAATGACACTTTACCAACAGATTGTTAATCTTATGGTCTCATCTTAAGACCTCTCAAAAATGTCATGCAGATTTATTTCTTGGTTTAATAATTGTATTATTTAACCTCCCTAGCGCTCTTGCAAGGTCCAAAGCGCACCATAGACTCTAATGGAATTTTTTAATGTTGTAGACCTGCAACTTCCCAAAATCTGTCCGTACAAAGGTCTAGTTGACATTCTGAATATAATAATGTTTGAAACACACAATTATGTTAAAAAAAGTTACTTTAAAAAATTTATAAAAGGTATAATTTGAATCATAAAATCTCTCAAATACTTATTCGGTATGAAAGATTTCAAAACAGTAGGTATTCATATCTATGTTTGGTTTATAAATTTTTTTTTATTATAATTGGAAATGTGTTTTGTTTTTGTTTACCACTGTATCCAATACAATGCCATTTGGGACCCTTTGAATGGGTTAACCTCAAAGAGCACATCTGGAAATCCCACTGGGGGTGATTTCGAGATTTGCTCTTTGAAGTTAACCCAGTTTACATTTGAATGTCCACTGCCCCCCGCTGTGACATTGGCTTCAGTGAAGAAGCTGAGATGATCTGAGCCACCAGGACTGTTTGTGCTACCCGGGCTCTGATCTTCGCCTGATGGCTCCATCTTGTCCACTGCAATACTGACATGAAAGCGCTGGATGAGATGGAGCTGGATGAGATGGAAATGAAGATACTCACCAGATCATCTTTTACATTTTATAAACTATACCTGTTCTCCCATCAAATATCAGATTTTCCCCCTACTCACGATGTGTATTACTTTTCCCTAATACTCCTAATACTTTCAATTACAGTATTTTTCGGACTATAAGTAGCACCTGACCATAAGACACACCCAGTTGTGAGAGCTGAAAAACCAGAAA
>CM070032.1:117027629-117041045 GCA_036250615.1 Ptychadena robeensis | reverse complement strand
GGGGGGGGGGGGAGAGTGTGTCTTATGGTCTGAAAAAAAAGATACCTCATTTCCTGCCATCTTCTTGAAATAAATCCTACAAGCTATGGTATCACTTAAACAACTGTTTTCATCTCAAATCTCCTACAAAAATATATCCATCTATAGGCCCAAATATTGTTTTATGTAACTAGGTTTATTAAACCAATTATTATCTTTCCTCAGGCCAAGCTATAACCCTTGAGGACAAAAAGTATTTGGTCTGCTTATACAGTCACTCCCCGATAATTGTTTTTAATGTCAAAGATTGAATAAATGGGCAGAAATAAAATGTCTACTCCTTTGGACTTTCAAATCTTTGAGGAAATTTGTGTAGGCACACTAAGCACAGTTCTTTCTTCTTTTTGTCTTTTGAACACCTTTCCTATTACAGAAATGTTCTTATATATAAACAAAAAAAAAGACACACATAAAAAAACAAACTCCTACTTACCCAAATCAGCAGTCCAGCGTTGGATTCTTGTCTTGTTCGGTTTACAGGAATTTTAGCTTTTCAGGATGTCCACGTCACTACCTGTGTGAAGTAAATACATCCTATTGACCATTCAGTTAAGATACTGAAGAGCATCAGCAAGATGGCACAGTCAAGGAACAGGATCAGCAAGAGACCATTCACCAAGCGTAGAATCAGCAGTCCCCCATACCTGAAAACACAACTGAGAAAAGAAGTGGATGGGAGGATTTAGGAGAGGACATGCTTAAAGTTTATGTGATATTTTGGAAGTTAGTAACATGAAGCTCAATATTTACAATGTCAACGGGTTCAGGGAGATTATGAATACCTATATTAAATAATAACAGATCAGCAAACTATCTAGAATAGTAGCAGATATATCAGAAGCAGTGCAACAATATGGCTTAAGGACACTAACTGAACCAACATATAGAAGACCATATTAATAACCTTAGTCTTGAGTTCAAGGTTAAGGGACACTAACTCATTTAATACATAGAAGATCATCTTAGTAACATAAGTCCTGAGTTCAAGGTTTAAGGACAGTAATTTAACCAATATATCGAAGACCATCTTAATAACATGAGTCTTGAATTCAAGGAACAAGTACAGTCCTGATTTCAAAACATAAATTACATTCAGCTAACTTCAGGAATGCCAAATTGACCTTTCACAATGGCATATTGAATACTAGTTAAAGGAAGGCTCATGACAAAAATACACAAGCAATGGAAGCTCCACTACTACTACTACCCGTATTGAGATCCCTTTTCCTATGAAAGAATTAGGGCTTTCACATTGTGTGCATTGGCAGCACATGCAGTTTGCAATACACAGGTTTCCCATAGAAGGCTTGTGTACTATTCATAGAAATGTGCATTTAAACCCTTTTGAACTTGCACTACTGAACACATCTTGCATGCACTTGCATTTATAATCAATTTAATATTTATCGCATACATAAACAAATGCATAACAAATGTGTAGACATTAAACTGCACCAAATTACATTTTACTGTTGGCTTTGTAAATAGTGCAAAAGAGCTCTCAGTCTAGTAAATAGAAGTTAAGTCTATATAAAATTATACTAAAAAATATAAATTGCAATACCAAAGCAGTCATTTTATACAAAAACACTTTATAGAAAGAGAGTCTGATAATAGTATTTCTAGTATTTCTAGCATGTTAAAGAGTTATAGGCTATGTCACAGATCACCGAACAATGGTATCAATGCGCACCATTTTAAGCAATTGATCCCTGGCCGATACTTTGGATGGGGACTATCAGGTATCAAAGAAGGAAGTTAGCTAAATATATTCAGAATTAGCATTTGACAGCTTAATTGAATCACGTATAAAATCTATGAAATGGAGATCCTGACAGCGATAAAAAGTTTCCTATTTCTAAATACACACATACTTTTTAGGGTAATTTACATAATTTCCCTTTGATAGATTTTTCTGGCACACATTTATTTTTGTCTTACTCAAGCTGCAGACTCTTTTGTCTAAACATTGCCTTGGCATGCAACCTAGTCCTGAAAATCCAATTAGGTAATAACCTCATTAGGCCACATATTAGACTAGGTTTTCATATTTTTCACTTCCTAAACTCTGTCATATGTCCTCTGCTAATGCCTGAAAGACATGCTTCAAATATCTAAAGCCACAGGGAAGTACTAGGTTAGGATACTCCATTTCCAATGTTTGTTTCTGCGATGTGTTATCAAATTTGTGAAACAGAGCGTTGTGAATTTTTACACATCAAAAAATACAAGGTTAAACATAGCACTGTTTAATAAGGGCTATTGGGAGAATAATGTTTGCTCACGTTTTGTAAAGAGATCTACCTTTGGTTTCAAACATTCTCTGTGTTTATGTGTCATTTGTCACACTTGAATTAGATTTGATAGCAGGTAAAAGGTAAGGGCCAACCTATACAGAGGATCGTTCAGCAATGCAGTATACATCCTATCTCATCTGAAAATACATAACACTGTTGAACTCTTTTTAATGACATTCAGTTACTACCACAGTTAATAAAACTAGATTAACCACCTAAAGGTTTATACCTGGAAGCAGGCAACAATTCATGCACTCTCTAATGCAGTGGTGTGCAACTGAGTTTGATATTGAGGGCCACAAGTGCGGCCCTCAGCATCACTAAAGAGCCGCACATAATATTTTCAATCTGTATAGACTTGTATAAGAATTTTATAATGAAAAAAAGGACAGCAGGTATAGCTAGATCACATTTTTCATTTTTAAATAACAAAACTTGTTAATGATACTTCAAGTATTAGGCAACACTGTACTGTGGTAATGCACATTTTGTGTCGTATACATCATCAAACCCTTTGATGATATCTGTGGGGCACATTCAAAGGTTATATGCCCCTATTCTGATGTGCCGCAATATATATTATACAATCATCCCCCATTTGTTGGGATAGTGGGCAATCATCTGTCTGCCAATCCCTCTCCAACACGTCTTTGCCCGGGATCTTCTTAGAGCGGAAGGAGAGGGGCAAGGTACTTGCTCAGACACTGTTTGGGTCATTGACCCTGAGCGAGCCACCTGCCTCTTCTCCTCTTCCCTATCTAAGAAGGCCCCAGGAGAGGACGCGTCAGCAGGAGATCGGTAAACAGGTAAGTTCCTATGCCCTATGCATTAACAGTTTCGGGGGCCACAAGTCGAGGGCAGAGGAGGGCCGCTGAAGAAAGCCCAAAGGGCCGCATGCGGGCCCTCGGGCCGCAGGTTGGGCACCTGGGTTTTAATGGAACAGAATATTAATTCACTGAGGAACAGTCATTTTTGATCTTTTAGGACCTTAATATTAACTTGCCTGTACAAAGACTGTTCACAGTTTTATGATGGGTGCTGACCAACCAGCAACCCACTGTCCTTGTCAGGCAGGTTGGGCCGGTCATACTCTACAAATGTATTCCAAATAGAAAGTTTATTATTATTATATTATTATATCAATAATATTTTTCTGTGTAATCAACCCAATTTAATGTTATGCACAAAATGGATGTATTTTGGGCTTAAAAAAATATGGCGACACAGTTTTCATGAGTTAATGTTAATTTGTTTACATGTATTACATGCTATTATTTTTTTCTGATAATTATAGATCAATTTTTATATAACTTGATTCTTAGAAATAATGTAATAAAATAGAGAGCTCAAAGGTTTTATGGCTGTTTATTGATCTGAAATTACTATGCAAGTCTAAGTTGTAAAAAGGTACAGAATTCAATATTCAGAATTTTCCTATCACAAAGTCAATACATTAAACTGCTATTTGTTACAGACAACTTATCCCTTTATAGGTAAACGGGTAGTGATTTTGTACTTCTGTAATTCTGAAAAACAAAAGTACTGTGAGTAGATGGTATCTCATTATTTAAGGCCCCCATACACACCCCGATTTTCCGTCTGATCGATTAAAAACAATTGATTTTTTGCATCGGTCTTCCAGAAATCGGTCAATGCCCACATGGTTCGACCGAGTAACTTCGATCGAACTTTTGGGAATAATTGGTCGGAATGTGATCGGACATGTTGGAAAATTTTTCTCGATTGAATCTAAATTGTATTCAATCGGCTACTATTTCTTATGACCCGACCAATTTAGGTCCGATCTAACTAATTATCATACTTTTACTTCCTGTTTCAAACATTGTGGTGTGTGTAAAATCATCTGCCAGGTTGTGCTAGGATGTATATATGGGTTTTTTTTTTATTCATGTGAACTAAACTGAAGTTGAGACCCTGTTTCCCTGATGATTAGCCATCCCCATCAAAGGCACCCCCAGATTTTAAATAAGCCCCCCCACCCCCAGAACAGACACCCACATAGTAGGTAAAATCGGACAATAAATCGGTTGCTTTATTTGGGGGTATAATTAAATACAGTCCGATGGATCAAAGATCCTCGTATCGGAAAACATTGATTGTTTTTAATCGATTGGACAGAAAATCGGGGCGTGTATGGGGGCCTTTAGTTGTTAAGAACAAGTCCAGATGAAGTCCTTTTTACATTGTAGTTTAAAATAACCCCCCATGTTTTCCTTGCCCCAGTGCATTCAAGTGCAATGAAAAGTGATTAAATATTTCTGAGGAGGGGACTGAGATTATATGAACATGTAATGAAGCTGTTAAAGGGTTACTAAAGCATGCCTCAACCCAAGCTTACGAATAGCTCTTGAGTTTATCAATGAAATTATGTAAACCGCAGAACATGTTTTTAGTGACCCAGAAATGCCCTACAGTGACATCATTCCTCTGGATAAAATTAAGTGTTATTAAATACTGTCCAGGTGAGTCCAAGGCATGAGCACAGACATGTAAGCATCAGTACATACTCCTCCCCTAGGGGCAGATAAGCTGAGCAGAACAGCGCTGAAGTTATTTTGGCTATTTTCTGGACTATTATGGACCACTAACCACTTCAGAGGAAGGGAAGACTACCATGACCCACACCATCATCCATAGGCATCTTTAAGGAATTGATTCCTTTGTAGCCATCACTGCAGATTCTCCTCTGGGGACAAATTTCCCTGTCCATCCAGAAAACCATTTATGGAGGTCAGGTAATGATGCTACATCAAAAGGCCTGGATCACAACTTTTGTTCTATGCTCGAACCAAAAGGGGTTTGATTTGGATGAGAACCAAGTTAGTACTCGGTGTGAACCAGGTGTCTTCTGGAACAGAATAGGACCTTCTCTAAAATGTTACCTCAAAGTTGGAAGCCCAAAAGTGTGTTAATGTTATTGTTAGCTAAAGCATTAAGGAAAAATGGGCTTTGTGGCTTCATGGCCAAGTTTGTTGTTTTTCCTGAACACTTCCACTTTGCATTTACACATCATACATTTACAGTTAACAATGGAATAGCTAGCAGGGACAAAATGCCAAACCTATACATTATAAAAATAATATGGAAATTATATGTATTACAAAATAGTTTCATTTGGTTTAAATGACTTGTGCATTCAATGTAAAAAAATGATATGCCATCTGGTGCAGCTTATAAAATAACATGAATAGAAGCCCTAGAATTTAGGGCACACAATCGCCTTCCTATTCAGAGGGAATCAAACATCATGTTTAAACAAAAGATACACAGTACAAGGTACATTAAGGGTTTTATTAAATCAAATATGGGCAACAGATGACACAATAATCAATTGGCCTGTTTTTGGAGACAAATGTGGTGTTTAAGATGTGAAATGTACTTTAGAAAAATGTAAATTTGAAGTTCAACCTGCTTGTCAGCAACTTGAGTAATTATATTATTTTTGTCATGATCCCTGTGTGTCTTAATTTTATGTAGATCATAGTTGATGTGAAGGGTAAGAATGGGAATGCCAATATGTGATGCTAAGCCTTTAAGGGCTGAAATCCAATAATAATTTGCAATAGTCCAGGACAAATGTCTATTATCTATACATCTGTTGGAGTCAGTCATTTGGGCAGGATGGAAGGCTATACCAACAACATTTTTTTCTATGTAGGAGTACTCAATGGAGTGCTGGATGCACATCCACCCCATTTCATACAGTACTAATTCTTTTGACACTGAAACACCCTTCATTCTCACTAAACAACTGTACCAGACCTTTACAAGCCTGTAAAGGAAAAGACTCGATAATGCCATCTATCAGCCAGAAAGCAGAAGAGTCTATACAACTGTACAAGATTACTGGAGTTCTCCATTAACACAAAGATAAAAAGAAAAGCTTTTGCGATTGTACTTTTAAAATCTCATAGTAGGTTATTGTAAATAAGCATCAAATCATAGTTTACTTTATGGCCAACTCACCATAATCTTAATTGTTGTACTGCCTTATGCAAACCACACATATTTCTGCTAAAAGCACAGAGCTTACAGTAATACCTTACAAAAACAAAATCTTTTTAGCCAATTTAGATATACTTATCAAAAATACAGAATTAATGCATAGACAAGGCGATTCCTGCCCGATTCGACAGCCGATTGGCGGTCGGGTCAGCAGGGAATCGGGTGAGCCAACTGGTCATATTGACCAAGAATCTGCCGCATGTCGGATAGGGTGTGATGGCTTGGGTATCCTTTGGTGGTGATATGGTTAGTGATCTATTTACACTTCATCGCAACCATTTAACAAACTTGGCTACCACAGCATTCCATAGTGAACTTCATTCCACCTGCACTGTGCTTAGTGGGACCATCATTTGAACAGAACAAATATCTCCAACACATGTCCAGGTAACATAAGGGCTATTTAAAAAAGAGAGTGAGGGAGTACTCCAAAATCACCTAACTTAGGTGGTTTGGGATGAAATAGACTACAGAGTGAAAGCAAAGCAACCAACAAGTACTCAGCACCTTTGGATACTCCTTCAAGACTGTTAAAATAACTTTTCCGATGACCACCTCATGAATATGACTGATAGAATGCCAACAGTATATATAGCAAAGGTGGTTACTTTCACAAAATAATAATACAAATAATAATAAGAAAATACATAGGCAGCCAACACAAGTATAAGAATACAAATTTCTCTCTTTTTGGTGATACTTTCTTTTTTTGAATAGGTAAGGTAACTTGTGCCAGGGTTTTTGCCTTGAATGTCCAACTAGATTTATTTTTTCAACTTTTTCTGTTTTGTTTTAACCTTTGGATTTTTCCTCACATTAAGTCAATGGCAAGTTTAATGAGGACATATTAATAAGGTGAATTTCCCCAGAACAGGCACAGGCAGCAGTAAAAACATCAAAGGTTCAATAAACCTTTTCTACAGCATACTGTGTTTTAGGCACAGGAAGTGAAGACATCCCCCTTGGGGACATACAATGTAAGATTAAAAAGCTACTAGAGGTTTAAAAAAAATGTTTAAATGTTTTTAGACATCCTGTTAAGGACAACTTTACTCTTATAGTGAAGTCATGATTTAAATATCACAGTACCATTATATACCATTTAAAATGGTAACTAAGTGGTAGGGTCATAACCCTGTATGCTATATTACAGTCTGTACTTTAAAATATCATACAAAATGCTTGGGCTTTAGTCCTTGCTAGAACGGTTGCGTATTGCAAAGAAGATACAGAAATTAAAAGCACCATTCCACAGTGCTTGTTGAGATCAGTCCAAGGTTTTACTAATGAGCAAGTACAAATTAATAAAAAAACACACAGTCTTACCAATTTGGTCCCCTTTCTGGAACCATGGGTCTTTAATGGCACATACAGAAAATTTATGATTTTAAAAATTTCTAATAAACCAAATTGGTTGGACGTATATATAACGTGTGTTTTTGTGAATATTTTAAATAAGGATGTTGGCACTTGAAACCCTGCAAGGAATGGTTAGATGTTGTTTTGGATGTATAAGTGCAAATTAAGGAATATCCAACACATTTCAGGGGCTCAGCTGTACACCCTTTTTAAGGGATTAACAGCAAAAAATGGTGGTTCATTAAAAACTGGACTGTTGTGATGTTTAAGTAGGAAAGTTCTACCTTGAAAAGAAAGGTAGGCATTTTACCAAACCATCTGCTCTCAGGAAAGTATGGTTGGGGGGATTACATAAAGGATAGCTTTAATTAAGTGAAAGTCTCCTTTAAGATATTTCTAAATAGCTGTTACAAAAATTAAAAATATATATTCTTTTCTAAAATATATAAACAAAATTCTGTTCTTCTAAACTTAAAGCTAGCCATACACATGTTGGATTCCATGGCCGATTGATTACTGATCCGATCGATTCCGGCGATCTCAGCAGGAATCGGAGCTCCGATCAATCGGCCAATTAAGAGTATCCGATCGCTGCATACCACCTTGTCCCACGGATTCCTGGACGATTCCGTGTCCGATCGCTTACTTCCCAAATGGCAACTCCCCCTGATGTGTGCAGAATCGGATCAGAAAGACCAACATGTTGGTTCTCTGTCGGATCCGATTCTGAGCCCCCGATCAATCGGACGCGAACGATCGGACAAGGTGGGCTGCACGCGATTCCAGCGCGATCGTTTTGCGCGCACGCGCCCGGAATCGATCGTCTCGGAATCCGGTCGGAATCCGACCCGTGCCTTAAAACCCATATTGTCATCATTGCACATCATCTTTGCCTTGTATGCTCAGATTGGATTCAGAAAAGCCATGCACGCAAGCAACGGCTGCTCCTGCCTAAACTGGTAGCTAGAAAGAATTTTCCTCAGGCACAAAAACATCATACACAACAGCAAGAATGTGAGCTTTCAGGTTTACTAATCCTTCATAAGAAAAACTGTATGTAGGAATAAATATAACACATTAAATAAGAAAGAGTACACAAGTGCCACATTTTGCTTCGGCTGTGTTTTCAGTATAAAGCTGTGGGGCAATGCATTATAGAATAGAAAATTTCTACCGGCTAAGCACAAAGTGGTTGATAAGGGCAGTTTATGTCACTCCCTAGTCAACATCAGTATAACTACTAGTGTAGGGCCAAATCGATTAAGTTATGCTAGAAGGCTCGCTCTCTGTGTACGTTTCCAAGTTGTAAAATAATGTGCAGGTGGCTTTATACATCCCATGGCCTTGGACACATACAATAGTGGATATGCAGAAATGCAAAACTCTAGCTGTTGGCTTCATACACAGTCATTTGTATTTCTATCCACTTTACAACATATCTGTATACATCTCTTATATGTCTCCTAAAATATTTGTATATTGCAGTCTACCCTAGAGATTTCAAGTTCTACTAGGTATGGTTCTACTATAAGAACTCATGGAAAAGCACATGATCACTTTGATCTGATTGACCTTGCCTGATTCCCTGGTCATTATCATTTGACCATATCTCACTTCTGCTTCCTGTATGGGTATGTGTCCTGCGCTCCAGATCCCGTGCCTTTTCCCCCTGCGGGCAGTGCGAGCTGGATGCTGGGAAAAAGACGCAGTGGTCACAAGCCTAAAATTGGAATCAGAAAGGTGCTAAGAAGATAGGATACTGTTGATTTACTTTATGGACACTTTATGTTGCTGCTGACAATCCCTGCAAGGGTATCTTTATTTTTCCAATAAACCCTAAAGAAAGCACTGTCTGTGTGGAGTCACCTTATTGGGAGCCCCATTTGTATCTGAACCCCACAGTCTTTAAACATCTTTAAAGTATTGTTTATCTAATTTAAAAAATGTAAGCATTCTGAGATTGGGCTTCTACAATATTCTAGAAAATGTTATGTCCTTCCTTGTCTTTGAAGGGTCTTTCTACAGCTATGCAATTCATTAGTCCACAGATGTTCGGTCTTGTACTTGAAGAGTTTATCAGCCACTACCATAATGCTCAACTTCTTTCCTTGAGCACTGTATGCTCTTTGAGGCCAATGCACTTACCCAGCTGTTCATAGAGTGCATGGCAGATATAGAATAGGGGACTTGATTATAAAAGGATATCTAACGGTACATTAGGAATACATGTTAGAACTCCTGACATCACTGCACAGTAAAAAGCTTGCATGGCATCTTATATATGAAATAGTGTTGTTGCTCTTATTACTGCCTCTCTCATACCCTGCTCATGGTGTATTTCTCATGCCCTAGGGTTTACCCAAGTATGTTTCTGTGTATGGTAAATTACTGCTGATAATGGACTGGGTGACACAGAAATACATATTGCAATGGAAGGTGCATTTCATATAGGTTCATAACTGTAATTTACTGTTAAACCTTAACCCAATGTTGTGAGTATTTCTGTGTACAAGAAAACAAGAAAACAAACTATTAAGTTCAAGTTAATAAATCAGTCTTTTACTCTTTGATGTTGTTGTAACTTAATGGCGTGCTTGTAAAGTAACTTCCTCAAGTCATTTACTTTATAATGAACATTTAAATCATCATCATTAGTAGTGCATCTGACAGGAAAGATCACAGCAGACTGGCATCATTATTGTAATCTATTCTATTTTCCAATCTAATTGCCCTCTCCCTGATCTTTAATTGTTAAACTCTTGACCTACAGATCTTAAAAGCAAATCATTATAGCCAGGAGCTTGTTTGACATTAATATTAATGCAATAGTTTGTTTTTGTAAATTAAAAGATTCAAAATTAAATGTATAACCACAGAAATGTTGATGCTGATGAATACAACAACATGGAAGGTGCAATAAATGCCTTAATAGCAAACGCATCTTGATTTTATATCTATAATGCTTCTGGCTGTTATGCTGACTCTGCTAAAGATGCCAGGTGTATTTTTTTTACTTGTGACAACGATAAAATTATGAACACAACAAAAAAGTGCTGTAAAAAAATCAGACCAGAAAAAAAATTATAAAAGCAATGACAACCTGATATACCCTGTGCATGTTTTCCTAAGGCTTGTTATTTGCATGACTACTTTGATTACAAGGCCGTTTTGCTGTTTACTCTGCTGGTCTGCAGCATCACTACTGTAGAGCTCTTATAACCAAGCAGATTATCTTCAGGTAGGGTCAACATAAGATATTTACCTTGGACCCAACTCACATGTATGTTTCACCCCATAAGACGCATATTTTCCCATCATATTTGGGGGGCGCACACACACATTTCTGTTCATCTTTTGTATACAGCCTTTTATAGTGGTGTTTCTTATGAATACAGCGGTTTATAAGGTGTGTCTTATGGGCCACAAAATATGGTATTTCATTGTGAAGAGTAGAACATTGATGTGAGTAGAACATTGATGTGATATAATGGCTTCGCTATCATACACACTATACTGTGTTGCATCATTGGTTGTATTTTCTAGCACCTCTAAATCATTGGACAGCCCATGCAGATATGCAGCCATGGGTATGTGCTGTAGCATCAGTAGTATATGTTTTTAAACTCTTCTTACATGGTACATGGTTAATGGTACTGTTGAATTTTGTGTGGTTCCCATCAAATTCACATGAATGTCATATGTACCACAAAAATGGTTACAAGAACCCCATTATGTGCAAATTGACAGGTTTTTCTGAAGCACACGCAATTCTTGTGTATCTAAAGCAACAATGTTGATAATAAACAGTTCTTTTTTTTTTTAATCATTAGACTTTTATTTAAACAGTTCTACTTTAACTGGTACTAGTTTCGGATTATTCCTTACATCTGTTTTGCTGTAAAGTGCAACATCATTCCCATTATACCCAGACCTGGGTCACCGCTAGGAACAGGATACTTCCTGGGTTGTATGCCAGGAGTCACAGCAAGAAGCATTGCTTACTACTGTGTGTTAATTGGCAATATGGGAGCGTCAGGGGGGAAAAAAGCATGGCATCATTGATTTCTTAATTAAAAGAGAATATTATTTCATGATAAACATGAATCTTGAAATATATAAACAAATCTAACAATCTTATTAGCACAATATTGACTATTCTGGCAGAAAAAAAATGTGAACATTTAATAAAAGGTCACAAAAGTAATAGTTGTTATGTTAAAAAAAATTCTCAGTCTATAATCATAGAAAAATGTATATAAACTTAAACCTATTACTTAGTTTTGTTGGTTCTTTTCTTTTTACCCTATTACTACCTTATATAAGTAACCTTTCTCTACAGCTTTCTACCTAACAGGTTCTGAATGTCCAAAGCTTATTTTACATTCTCATGTAGCAAGTCTCTTCTCCCCTCCCATAGACTTTTACATGGCCTGTCTACTTGCATCTGTCTTGCAATGCAAGTTGTATGCAGACTGAAAATGCTGCTGTGCTTGATTGGTTCAGTTTCCACCTTCATATAATTTGCACAGTAATGTCAAGATATGAGCATCTCATTTATCCTCTGCACTGCTTTTTTGGGAAGGCATCCATGCAAAGGTGCAGGAAGGGGGTGGCCAGGAAATGTATAGAGGATATATGTGCTTTAGATGTTACTAAATATATAACTGTGAAAATAATTATATTAATTATATCCCTTTATATAACAAATTGTTTTGTAGGAGGAATTAGGCCTACCTAGTTCACGTTTACAGGTGCTTGTCCAGTTTGTACCATCCCCAGCAACAGTTTGTAACAAAAGCCAACACTTCTGTCAGATCAAGCTCCCATCTTATTGTTCCTTTACTATAATGGCCATAGTTCACCATACTCACTATGGGGAAGTGCCAGAGCTCTTCCCTAATTTATACCAGTTTTAACTCCATATCAGCTTTTTATTTTAAGAATGAGAATAAATAGCTTCTCACTTGCAATGCAATTTGTGGCATGAAATGTATACATCAGCAGTATACCTCAGTTAGAGGAATGACTTTACTTACAAGGGCTAGTTATTTTCAGGCAGATCCAGTTATAGTACAGTTGCATTGAGATGACATATGTATGAAGAATATGTTGATTAAGCCTAGCTCCAACATTTTGTTAACATTAGTCATTCATAATCTTTGACCCTGAGCTTCATACAAGGATACTGTCAAGTGACAATATTTATGCTACATATTTGGGGCTTTATCAAAGTTTGCAATCTAAAACTGTAATTTAATTATAAACAGAAAATGCTTATGTGTATTGTACATGCAAGAATATACAGCTCGAAAAGATGCACATTTCTAAAAGAAAAAAATCCCTGCAAAGTTATATTTTATATGACAGGAACTGCATTATCTACTGGGTGTTTGAAGCTTCACTGTAGGCAACTATAAACAAAAAAAAACTGCAACCATGTATTCCTTAATATCTTTTTCTATAAATTTGTAAACAATGCTTCTGTGCAAACAAAGAACATGCTGCTAGAAGGAGAAAGCATACAATGTGATGACCTCACCACTGTCCAGTCCATCCCATTCATGTCCATGGACAACAATACAGATCTTCTATATGTATTTTACTGTCTGTCTGGTGTCATACTCTGAAATAACTGATAATATTGAAAGTCTCTATCTCATATAGAGGGGGTGGCCGACATCCCAAATTGAATATA
>CM070032.1:117017222-117027529 GCA_036250615.1 Ptychadena robeensis | reverse complement strand
CGGATGTCGGTAGGTACGGTCTCCTCAGTGGTGATCAAGTGTCTTGGTCTGCTGCCTGGTGGATGAATCACAGGCTGTTTTGTCTTTGACGAAGACATGGATGCACTAAAGCCTTTTTATGTTGTTATGGTGTTGATTAGAAGGACCATTAAAATGCTATTTTATTTTAAACCGCTTTATTTACGTTATTTATACCCTAAGATACCTAGTGGCCTCAAAAGTCCCCTAGCCTCTGTACCCTCAGAGGAAACTCTGGACTGCGGATGGTGATGTTAACATCCCACCCCCAGCCATCCTTTTGTATACTCTGAAATAACCACATAACTTTTTCACACATCAAAACACCAACTTTCTAAAGGCCGCTATACACTTAGCAAGCTGCAACCGATTTTTAGTCCAACCGTTGTGAGGGGTCCTGACCATTAGTCGGTGGCAAAATCGGCCGTAGATCACTGGGTGCCTACATGGGGCAACAGATTCCGGTCCCCCCAAAGCTCGGTCGGCCAGAGAATGGACATGTCCGTAAATCTCTAACCGATGCCATTACTTTGGATGGGGACCGGCGTCCCGGTCCAAACTAACAGCGGGCACACAAAGGGTGCCTGCTGATACTCTGAGCGACGGAGTGCAGCGTGATGACGTCATCTCGTTGCACACTGTCGCTCTGTCTATCTGTCTATCAGCAATAGCTCATCAGGTGTATGGGGGCCTTAAATGTACAGTTGCAGCCACTACTTCAACATAAAACAAAAGTGACTTTGATAGAATACCAAATGTAAAGTGACGATATTTTTCCTGTTGATATCATTATTATCTTGTATTATTCTAGTGCCGACATATTACACAGTTCATATTGCTAACGGTCTCTTGCTCACAATCTACTGACCATACCACATGTCACTAACATTGTCTAAGGAAAGTTACGGGGCAAGCCAATTATTCTAACAGTATGTCTTTGGAGTGTGGGAGGAAACCTAAAGAAACTACTTTCAAAAGGTGTCCTTACTGAGATTGGACCCTGGGACCTTAGCACGGCATATGAAGAGTCGTGGAGTATTACTTCCATTATTTGGAATGTGGAAGTGCCAGGGCAGAGTGTAACTTCTGAGTTCCAAATACCAGAAGTGACACTCCGTGGCGTCACTTCCAGTATAGGTAAGTGCAATGCCCTCTCCCTCCTGTTTGCTGGCTGGCTAACATAGAAGTGAGGGGGCGTTACTCTTTTTCCTAACTTCCCACCCCAAGCATCATCTGCACAAGCAGTGTGGGAACGTAGTAACGTGCCCCCCCCCCCTCCTAAGCTAGCTCAATTTTAAAATCCGTAATATTGGGATTTGGTTGGGAGAGACACATATAAAACATTACTCTTCCATCAAAATGGGAGGGTTGACCTCCCACAACGTTGTCCTGGCAACCTACTGTATGCCAGATTTTCATTTTCCTGTGTCTGCTTTAACTGTTCACCTTATAAGTGTGCAGTACTGTCGGAGTTCAACTGTGCCACTCATATCACATCTATTTTTTCCCCAACAAAGCAGTAAAAGATATCCTGTAAAATATATCAAATTAATACAGAGCTCCACCAACTGGCCAAAATAAATATCCCAAAAAATGTTTTGCAATATTTTATACTTAACTCTATATTAAAAAACCCTCTTCTCTACTGCACAAAAATGAGAATCAAGTTAGAGAATAAAACCTGTTTGTATATATATAAAATTACAAACTTGTATTACATATTACCATAATTTTAAGCATACATCTACTGAGAGGAACATCAATGGAAATGGTCTCACAAAATGTATGGCTGAACACAAATGTATTGGCCATGTTTTGCTCCTGTTCTATGACTTGTAATAAAAGCCTGCCATTTCTAGAAAGCAGACAAACCTGAAAAGTAGAATTGCTGTCAGAAAGCCAATTCAACGTTCATGTGGCTTAACAGAACTGCAGCTGCGAGTACTTGGCTGTGCCTCCAAGAAAATGAAATGTAACATTGACAGACAAGAAAATGGGCAGATTTGGCAAGGACGATTAGACATATACATTTATTTCATGTCATTTTACATTTTAATTTTTAGTTGACACTTGAGCTGGTAATTTGAAACATGCCCTTGTAATTAAAATGTGTGAATTTGGAGGGAACACACACATACACATATATATATATATATATAAATCCATACAACATCCATAGGCCCCCATACACCATTAGATTCCTCTGTCAGATTTCCTTTAGATCTCCTTTTGTTTTACCAAAACCATGTAATATGAGGGACTTTCTGAACCATTAAAGGCCCCCATACACGTCTAGATTTTTCATCCAATCAACTTCATTCAATCAATTTTTTTGGTTGATTGATTGAAAATCTATGGCAGCCCACATGGTTAGATCAACCTAAATCAATAAAAATTGGGGAAAAAATTTATTGAAACAGGATTGGACGTGCTGGTAAATTTTAATTGGTTGTATTGAAATTCATTACACTTTCAGTCGATCCCCAAACAGTTGATCAAATATCTGTTACTACAGTTGACAAACATACAATCAATCACCAATTTCCCTGACCCAACAAAAATTTATCTTTTTAAGTTGATTGAACAGAAAATCTAGACGTGTATGGGGGGCTTAATGCTGGCCATACACATACCGATAAACGGCCGGATTTTAATCTGACCGACGGGCGTGCGCGCTCTCGCCATCGGTCAGGTTAAAATCCGGCCGTGTATGGCAGGCATTAGTCTACCTGTGTTCAATCACAAAGGAACCCTAAACTACAGAGTTGTTGGTAGATCTAAAGGGAATCTGATAGAGAGATCTAAAGGTGTATGGCCAGCTTAAAGTTTGAGACTTGTCTCCTGCAATAAGGGCTTTTTCATTCCCAACACTATCTTCCTTAAAGTGTTGGTAAAGCCAAGGTCTAATTTATCATTTCAGATTACCAAATAACATTGTCTCTTGCTAATTGCAGTTCCTTTACTGGAAACCTCTATTCTTTAAAAGGAACCACTGGGTGACCCTGCCTTGCTCTGACAAGACCATATGCAATGTGAAAGTGTGCAAAAAGTGTAAGCTTGCTCCAATTGCCCACACAGATCAAAATGGTAATGTATTAAAATTTTTGGCTAAATGGGGCAATTGTAATAGGAATTGCAATTCCTGACTTTAACTTGATCTTTTGACCAGGTACCTGTTAAAGAAAACCTGAAAAAAACTATTGGATTATATTATGATAGACTTCCTGTATGGAAAAAGGGAGCCATGTGGGATTTTTCACATGGAAGGTTTTTACAACAGTTACAAGGTGGCTATCATTAAACCAAATGAGATCATTTCAGTGATAGGATATTTTTGTTTTTGATCCCACCAATAGGCATTCCTGGTAGATCCTACATTCAGAGATGCTACTTGAAGTGTCTGGCAGTGCCTATTTGCTTCGCTGTCCCAAAACAGACTTATGCCTGTCAACCACTATAAACAATGCAGTTGGAGGTAGAGAGTAGCGGATGAACTTATATGTCAGAAACAGGCCTTTATTGCTCTTCATGTGAACAAGCCCTCAGAGAAGCTATATTTTCTTGCTTTAGCTAGACATGGATAAAGAATCGCCATTCAGAAGCTAGGGGGAGCTGCTGACCCCAGCAAGGGAACTCCTGGACATCTCTGGAGTGAAGATAAAGATTTCAAAAGTTTTGGTCCACCAAAAGGTTGAAATTACAAAATGGCCTATATATTTTATATACTTTAGGCAGTACTTTTGACACCATCTACTTTCTAAAGCTTCTCTTACAAATATGATATTCATAATATCTCTCTCTCTATATATATATACACACATACCTATTTCACACACATATATGTACAATAAGTACTTATAGTATTAATTAATTGTTTAATTGGCGTATACCCACCAGTTTCTGATTTCATCAGTCTACATATGTTTCTACATTGTTTGAAGTACCGCAATTACAGCTGTCAGAAATTGTAGGCAGTCAAGCCTTTATCGGTTATTTAGACTGTATTCTCATGTTTTCCAGCATCCCAAAAGAATGTATCACAAGTCCAGCATACCTCTATAAACTAAAATGTAAATCAGACTTGAAAAGGATTACTATTCTGACATGTAACAAGTATTGCCAAAAGTATGGAATCTTAATAGCAGCCATGCTAAATGTATTATTTGGCTGTGAGAGATAGCAGAGCTAAAAATCCCTGCTGTCTTAATCGTTTTATCACAGCAGTGCTGTGTTATAAAATCTGAAGCAGAAGCTAACTGGAGCAAACCAAACCAGTCCTTCTCTTCTCCAAATGAAATTCAGCTGGTTAAGAAGGCAAAAGCTTAATTTTCACTTCAGTTTTTATAAATCAGTAAATTGGTCAACCTGTCAAAACCCTATGTGTACATCATTCCCCCCACAGGCCTAATATATGAAGACTGAATCATGGATACTTTAGACAAACATTTCATGCCAGAAATATAAACATATGTCTATGGCATTTAATGCTGTTTTACAAATTCCTCTGAGCACAGAGGAATAAAGCCCACACTGGGCTGGCTATCCAACTGCTATCCAATAGATGGCAAGCTCCAAATAATATGATCCCAGCTTTAATTAATATTGCCTTAATCATAATTCCAAAATGTGCTTTCTTTGTAACCAAATCCCTCAGCTCTTCATTCCTCTATACCTGTGCTCTTTACCTGACTTAATACTACGTCCAGGCAGTGAGGTAGCATTGCATACCTGTTCTTTACCCACTCCCAAAGTTTTTGAGCTTTGTAGGATGGCTTAGATGTGGTGAAAAGAAGGATTTTTTTTGCCTGGAGTTGGTCTTGAAATTATTATTTTTATTAACTTTTTTTATACTGCCAACATATTACATAACACACAGGTACAGGTTATGGCACAGGAGGTGTAGAGGACCTTCTCTAATTGGAACCACTCATTATTTCACAAAGAGATTTATGTCTCATCGCTAGTCAACAGGGGTGATTTTAGGCATGGACAACCTGGGCAGTTGCCAGGGGGTGGCATTTGGGTATCAGAAAAATGTACAATGCCCAGATGTCTCCCCTTCTTCCCCACAGAATGCCCGCCTATACACATGCCTACCCAGGTAAAGAGATGTGGAGTAGAAGAGACTCACCCCCCTCCCCCGAGAGAGATGTCAACACGGCCATCATGGAGGGTGCCCAGGGTGCCGATCTCCCTCGAACTGCTAGTCATTATATTTGCCTGCCAATAATATAACTAGACTCTGCCTTAAATATTAATATGTGGAGGTGGAAAGAACTAAGAACCTCCAAATGCCTTCATGCTGCTTTGATGTGTTGTAGAACACCCAGGGACCACCAAAACCATGGGTACTAAAATATAATTATCCTAGAGGCCTCATGCCCCATTGCACAATATCTCTCTCACTGTTGGCTAATCACTGTTATGACTGTATAACTATATTACTATACAAGAGCATTTCATTTTAGAGGACCCCAAGCAACATTTTAACCGCTATAGCTTCTTTTTCCTGTGCTCCCTATTTTCTGGATGTTCATGTTTATACACTTTTAAAATAACTTTTTTCCCCTTCTATATATGGATTAATATATTGAGACGTATATCTGTAAATCTCTAGGGGTTAAATGCTATATACGTGAAAATGAATTAAGCCCCCCATACACCTTTAGATCACTCCATACAGTTTCCATTAGATCTACCAACAACTATGTAGTGCCAGGTCCTCCCTGATAGAACACAGTGATTGGAAGGTTAAGAAAGCCCCTCATATTACATGGTTCCCCATTTTTTTACTTTTAAGACCATCACTGATGGCCAATTCTCTGTGAATTTTGTTTTGTATACTCTCACAAAATGTGTGAACTCTCCAAATTAAAGATGCCACATCCCAACAGAAAAACACAAAGTCCCACCCTCCCTAGGTTTTTGGTTAGGCTTTTTTAAACTCATCTCTAAGCCTCACACAGCATCCTCCAACCTATTCTGTATAACTATTAATTATTTTTTTAATGGGGAGCTTCAAACAGGAAATTTATTTACTTTGTATATATTGCCTTTGTCTCCACGGCACGAAGTAAAAGGGGATCTCTCCAGAATAACAGACAGCAAAACACACCATGATGATTCTTTATTAGGGGCTTCCATCCTTTATCCAGAAAAAAAAGTTGGCAGTTTGGTTAACATAATGTGAATATCTTACTGCACATGTTGCTAGGGGGGTAGCCCCAGGGGAAAACTACTAATAGTTCTTAATGGATGTTACCCATTTCATGTAGAAATGGCAGATGTAATGAAGATCAATCCACATATGTTTTCCAGAGTACTCCAATTACAGTCTGACATTAATGGATCAAATGATTTTCTGGCGGTAGAAGAATACTTTGGCTATATATTCTTGTATATACTACCAGCCACATGATGAAATGGTTATTATCAAATTCTTAAATAATTTTTAAATAATTTAAAATATTTGTCCAAACATTGCCACAGTTTACTTTTGGGAAATGTTGCAAAATATATTATATAATTTTTTCTGCCTTGTTGTTATCACTATCTGTGTCCCCGAGCCTTTACAATTCTTGCAGGTTGAGCTATTAAAGCTGGCCATACACAGGTGGATACCCATGAGATCGATGAATGGTCGAGGATGGTGTGGTGATGCAAAGAATCACAAAACAATCAATCACAAGAACTTTTGGTGAAATGATGCACACCACTTTGCTCAATCGATTCCTGGCCTATGCTCTGGTCCCCATCCAAAGTAATGATGACATTCTTTTTAAGCGATATCGATTGCTCAAGGTGGGCATGGTAACAAAAGAGTCATTTGTTTAGGTCAATTGGGTCAATTGTATCATATTTGCTAAGGCTGATATAAAATTCTTAATTAGTGGTTTATATGAAATATTATATATTACTAAATGTGTTGCAGCTAATTAGTTTATAGATTTGCTCCTATTTTCATTCTTAGATAAGTACATTTCGTGATGATCTTGCCAGTATACCAGTGTCTTCTTGCAACTTCCTCCACTGATATCTCAAACCATGCTTTCCTGGTTCACTTCAGTTAACTACTTAAAATCGATTCCAGGTTTTTAAAAAATATTTTTGTGTGTATATATATATATATATATCCTCATATATTTATTAAGGATTAGGTAAAATACTAATGACTGGCTAAGGAGACATCACACCAGAAGTGTCCACAGTGCAACCCAATATCTAATTGTGATTCAGTTGTATGATGGAATAGATTACTAATCTGACCTATACCTACATATCTGGGTTAAAACGTTACCTTCTTCTTTTGATCTCTGTAAACCTCAGGCTGCTTCCAACACATGGTAGTGTTGATACTTTAAACAATTTGAACTCACAGCAATACGTAAAACTTTTTTTTAGTGATGCAAAAATCATAGACACAAACTATGTAAAAAAGGAGGTGAGCAATGAAGCCTCAATACAAGCCTCCCTTAAGCCCGATCCATACAATCTCCATTAGATCTACCAACAACTGTGTAGTATAGTGGCCTCCCTGATAGAATACATAGTGATTGGAAGGATTAAAAAGATCCTCATATTACATGGTTTTGGTAGAACAAAATTGGATTGTACAGAAATTGTATGGAAAGATTGTAAGGTGTATGGAGGCCTTTAGTCTTGCTGTTTAATACACAAACACAGAGAAGTCATTCAGACAGAATGCAGTTCCATAGTTCATAAAATATATATATTCTATTTAAATACATAGGTCGTTTAGATAACATCTTTTACATCTGGATTTTTTACCAGTAGCAACAAGTAGAAGATGCAAAAAACAATCTGCACTAAGAGACTCCAGGCACTTAGAGGCTGCCTTTTACAACATGCAGAGCCTTGTTCATTGCAGACAGGGTGTCAGCTAAACCCTGGGGTCATCAGAGGAATCAAAGCTTGATCCTAGTCCTCTTCAAATACTTTGTACCCTTTTCTGCTTTAAAAGGAGAACTGAACAACTCTCCACTAGAGCAATGTATTTTGTTTTGACAGGACAACAGTGAGATTACAATTCATGAGAGGAGATTATTTTAGATTAAGAAGATATTCAGTCAAAATAGGCTTCCTGAAAATGTAGTTAAACTGCTTGTGACCAGGTGCTAGTATGGGAAACAATACAGATGTAAAGCTGAAGGTGTTTACCATTTTTTCCATGAAGGGAAGTTTTATGATAGTTTTGTGAATTTTTATAAGGAAGCGCAAGTAAAAGAAAATATACAGACATTTGAACTGGTTATGAAATGCAAACATGAGCTAATGACTGGTAGGACTCCACTGCGTTTTTTAGCATGTTCTCAACTTATTTTTGCACATGTAGTGTCTTTCGGGTGTAAAAGTACATGTGGTGTCTCTTCTCCCTCTAGTACACAAAAGTGATGTTGCAAAGTGTCACTTCCTGTATATGGAATGCCAGAGTGTCGGTGCGGAGTGTTATTTCCGCTTTACAAAAACTGGGACACTCTGCAACATCACTCCCGACATGATTAGTTAAGTGTAATGTACCTTCCCTCCTATTTTCCAAGGGAGAGTAACACCCTATCCCTCCTTAGTTAGTGTGAAGCGGGCTTTCCTCCTTACTTCCCACCCTGCTTGTGGAACTTATAGCATGTTGTTAGAAGAAGCACGGATGCTTCTGTGAAGGCGGTGTCCCCTGTAAAATCATCGATCGACCCCCTTAGGGATCCCAAACCACAGGTTGAGAACCACTGCTCTAGAAGATAGTGGCAGGATGTAACGATCTCAGTTCAGGCTCAGAGTCCAGTAGCTGAAACAGCAATCAGAACACAGGTGAGCACAGTCCAAGAACAGAGCACAAACAGGGAACAAACAAAAGAGTAGTCAATTCCAAACGGGGGTCAGTAGCCAATGGTGTCACGTCAGGAATGGAGCAATGAGAGTAGAGTAATCGATATCCAGAAGCCAAGGTTTGGTGCACAAGGTATCAGAAATCAGAGCACGATGAGCCGACAGAGCGAGTTATTGGCGAGGCACAATAATCTGGCATTGAATGCAGGTTGGGGCCTGGCTTTCATAGGAAGTCCAGGGGAGTGGCCAAGGGTTCATGAGAACTAGGTTACTTGGTATCAAGGTCCAAAAGATCCAGCAAGGCATAAAGTCATATTGTGAGGTGGCTCAACAGGTAGAGCTACAACCAGGTGTCGGAGCATCCCACAGTTCAAATCCTGACACAGGAAGTGATATTGGGGGAGGGGAACCCAGGAAGTCCATGAGTATAATGGATGAAAAGGTTGCCCATTGGTCATAGGCACACAGGTGTGATTTAGGTGCGCAGCACATTTCCTTAGGGTGTGTTCTGCGGATATATGCCAGAAATGCTTTTACTTTTTCACACACTTCACCAGTGTATATTTGTCCATTGAATATAATGGGCAGCTTTAGAGTCTGTAAAAAAAGAACTCTAAACAAAACGCAGTCCAAGCCAAGCCTAAAGGCAGTCCAAGCCTAACAAGCAATTATTAAAATACATTGACCTATAGAAAAGATAAAACAGTTGTAAACAAGTAACACATTGTAAAGATGTCAGAGGATAAGAGCAGATAAAAGGCAGGAAAGTAAAAATGTGCCAAAAAAAACAAACTAGCAGGTAGGCTGATTTTTTTTACTGGATGGTTTGCCATACTGTACCAAATTTTCTCAAACCTATTGAGGTAGCCTTGGTTAAATAGATCATTTTATAGAGTTGAATTAATCCCTTTTAACAATTCAGGGAGCGAGGAATAGGATTTAGTGGATTGCTATATGTTTTTGTTATAACATTTTCAAAAACGTTGTTTCTACACTACACTATCATCATTAACGATGAGATACATGAAGCAGACATCAACATCCAAGTTGCATGCAGATTGAACCTGAGCCAATCATACTGTGCAGCTGCTGTGCTTGATTGGCTCAACTTCAGTCTGCATGCAATTTTCATGCTTATATTAAATTTTATGCATCTCATTATTCATCATCATCCATCATAAGGTATAAATAGGTATGGAGACTTCTCAGGAAAAAAAAATATATATATATAATATATATATATATATATAATATATACCAGGATCAGTCAGCACTTACATACCATAAGGATAAAATCAGTCACTTTAACCTATCTCTTCTATATAGTAGCTGTGAGGTATAACATATCCCGTGTGATAAATAGTATGTGCATTTGAGGTATAATATTTCCTGTATTCCTGATCTTGTTAAGTTTGTCAGCAAATCAGTAGCAATTGAAATAGTTCCTC
>CM070032.1:116978276-116990078 GCA_036250615.1 Ptychadena robeensis | reverse complement strand
GGGGGGGGGGGGGGGGGGTGCACCACTGACCTACGTTATATGCAGGCAATGTCACTTTTCCTCATTACATCCCTGGCAACAGTATACATATTTCCTGTAATACTACTCATACATGGCAAATTATTTCTACTGTGTGATATACACTGCAATCACACAGATGAGTATAAATAAGTCAGTTTACAGTGCATTGTTGACTGTACTTTTTGAGTCTTCTATTTTAGTGTACATGGAGTGCAGTCTCTATTATCTTGATAAACCTGCTTTACAGAGTTATATGTTATGGATACCCCTCTACAGCCTAGAATGAGAATTTAAAGGCACACAGGGAACTCCTATAAAGCCAGAAATTGGCTTTCCAAAACAGAAACAATTTTACAGATTTTGTTATATCTATATACACACACACATACATCTCTCCCTGGTGATGGGAGCATTCCATTGGCTAAAAAGAAAGCCCATTGCTGAGGATTATTATTTGAACCAGTTAGTTTACATGAAACTTTTTGTGTGATCATTCAGCCAGACATTTTTTTTGAACCAATAACGTTAAGTGAAAATGTATGGCACGGGGGAAGATATTTTCCTTCACACATACTTGGCATTATTATTGTAAAGTACTCTATTTTTCAGACTATAGGACGCACCTGACCATAATATGCACCCAGTTTTAGAGCAAAGGAAAACCAGAAAAAAAAGTATTTAGTGTGTTCAAATGAATTAGGGAAAAAATCCCATGCAGTACCTAATTTCTACAAAAATTGTGTCACTAGAGAGCACATTTTATGGGATCTCATCTTCCTCATACACGGGGAAGGGAGGGGGAGCTGTGGGGGAATCTGCATTCATGACTCCACGACTCCACTGTGTGTGAGAAAACTGCCAGTGTGAGTGCAGCTTTCCCCACACACACAACCAATAAATTCAGATGGGAGATGTGGCTATGTGCAGATATCCCATCTGCTTGGAGAGACAGCCAAGTTGCGATTATTTAGCCGTGGGTGGTCACGCATTCAGACCATAAGACGCAGGCAAGCAGTAAGCATGGACAGGCACACATTTCTACAGGCAATGTAAACTTGAAACTGTACCTTTAACGTGGAGGCCAAAGACTGTGCTGCTTTTACAGTGACTTTGCTGCTATGGTTTTTGCCATGTATATAAACAAAATCAGCAGTGGTTGGTGTTGGCTGTTCATGATTTCATCACTCCCTTGGAGTGAGATGCTGTCATGCCCAGTGGGGATCACCTCTGCATATAATTGATTTAATGCCTGATGCTGAGAGCCGAAGGAAGCTTGCCCATACAAGTTTATAAATAAGCGCTTCTGTTGTGCGCATAGTAATGAGTAATGCAGCATGTACAAGTGTGTATGGTAGAACAGATTTCCTATCAAAACCATGCTCTAACACATAGCACACTGCAGGCAGTGCAGAATGTATAGCATATAAAGGCCCTAAAGCAGTGGTTCCCAAACTTTCCTTGCAGGGCCCCCCTTTTTCTATTTAGGAACATTATCGAGCCTCCCCTCCCTATTCAAACACAGGTTAAGAATGAGGGCCTGTGCCCCCCTGAGATACCTTCACGCCCCCCCCCCCCCAGGGGGGCCCTTTCCCCAGTTTGGGAACCACTGCCCTAAAAGAATACGACTGCAGACAAATTGAGTTTGTTTTGCACAGTTGCAGTGTTTGCTGATAGCATTTATTCACTTTTTGCCTGAAATTGCTGATAATTTATATTTTGCTATTTAGACTCCTTGAAATGCTGCAGTTTAGTGGTGATGAATGACTAAAGTAACACATAGCTAGGTCCACATACAAATATATGTTCCCTATTCCTGTATTGCAGGTGTGCATCTTTCATTTAAATGCCATGCATTCTAACTGCTATTACACCAAAGGTTTTACAACCCTAGTCAGATACTGATGGCAGAATTATAGTTAATTAACCCCCAGAATAACCTCATACGTCTGCCAAACAATAACGCTTTTGAAGGTATTAAATACAGCTCACAAATGTGCCCTGTTTTTTCCTTTGGAGGACAAAACCTCCTATTGTTATGTATTTTACAATCACAATTCAGCGCGTCTTTGTGCAAAAAAGCGTCATTAGAGGGAACAATGTGGAGAGCTTTGACACCGTTATTAAAATGATAATGCTCTGAAGTGTCTTTACTGTGCTTCATACATCGGTGCATTTGCCAGCTGGGGAAACGGCATAGTATAAATAATACTAATAACCAAAGTGTGTTGTGTGTGCTGAATGATAAAATTGGCCTAGATCAAATGCGCTGGAGTGCCGCTATTTAATCAAATGGATTTGAACAGCTTTTCAATGCCAAGTGTGTTTTGCATTATTTTATATCGCAATCAATATTGGAGAAAATATACATAAAGTACCCTTTGAATAATCAGGGTGAGAAACAAAATAAGTTTGAGGTTTGATATAATGCTTAATATATTCACACGAAGCAATGCTGATGCACATGGCTGCCTCTAAAGAGCTGCTTTCCATTACAAATCTCTTTCTGCACAATATTGGGAAAATGGCTGGGAGGCACTAGGCTGTGCTTCAGCTTTTATTGAAAGTATTCGCATAACAAATTACTTGACAAGTGATATAATTCTAAATAGTAATGCAGATGGGACATAAATAAATAAAAAAAATATGGCTTCATACCAGGCCTTGACAAATAATAAAAGTTTAATAGGCTGAAAAAATATTGCTCTTTATATCGGTGTTGTTGATCTAGGACAGCATCTTGTGTGAATGGCAGATGCAAAGTATGATAACATTTGAATTTACAAAACAACCATCCCCCTACCTACCTTCTTACCCCACATTGATACTGTCTGATCACCATTTATATATAATTGATTTCTAAATAATGAGTATTCTAGGGGACCCTAGATTTTGATGATGCTGCAGTACGTAAACTTGTCTCATTGCGGTGTGCAAGGTTTTTGAGCCTCACAGCTAGCACAGACTCTTACATCTCAGGTAATAGGTTGCAGAGAGAAACCAGTGGTCTCTCTCCTGTTACCCCCACTTGCTTAGTCACAGCTTAAGTTCTCCAATTATATAATTTTTGTGCTTCCTTAATTAGCTGTGTAGTAGGGTTTGAAGGCCTTCGCTTCAACATAGAGAACTGAAACTTTACACTGGCAGTAGCCATTATCTGACCAACTCATGCAGAGACACATTTTACAATCTGGCACTAACAACTTCCACATGAGCACCTATTTACACACGGGAGGAGCGATGAGTCTGTCGCATAATATTTTTATTGCAGTGATTGAGTTGATGCAATTATGATAGCATGAGTTTTGTATTTATATTCTGCTTTGTAGTAATAACATTATGTGGCGCACACTCATCTCTCCTCCCATATGTAAATAGGTGCTCATGTGAAAGGTGTTAGTGCCAGATTGTAAAATGTGTCTCTCCATGATCTAAGAACTACCTGGTTCACTTCAAGTTTCCAAATTTGAAGTTTATAATAAACTGCATGATGCTCCGTTTTCATGTATACTACTGTAGCCCTTTCTGCAATTCACAGTCCAACTCTCTGGACAAGCTATGTGTTGGGATGTCTTTAAGAAGTTTTATCCATTACTTTAAGTTGTAGGCATAATTAATTGTTAAACGGTGACCTGATATTGGTTGGTCTTGGGATATTTACTTCTCACCACATACACATTCTAGTTTTGTGGCTACAAAGCTGTTATAAATATGTGTGTACCTTTTTAATGAATAGTATCTCTTTATTTTAACTTCATAGTTGTTCCCATAATGTTCTTTTCAACATCTTTTTTCCTAGAAAATCTCAGGCTGTGCCAATGATTAATGATCGCTTTGCATCTGAGAAAGAAAATTAGTTACCCATGACCTAATGATATTCATTTCCTGTCAGTTCACATGTGTCTGTATGGAAAACAGAAGATTAATAATTTCATATTAATAAATACAAAAATGAATCATTACTCTGAGGTCCTCAGGTTTCAGGTATATTGAGTTCATCTGAACCCATCCCAAACTATGTAGCCAAAAAGGATTAATTACAAGATAATTGTTTCTTGAGCTATAGAAAGGATTTAATTAAAGTTTTTGTATAAACCATTATAATCTACTTGTTGTATAGTTAGGAAATAGTATTAACGTCTCATCTTAAAACATACCCTCTCTTTCTTCACCTGCACACAGCACTAGTGGCTTTACTGTTGACTCCAATTGCATGGCGATCGAAGTGCACTGAACTCTGATTCTTAGTAGATTTTTGCCCTTAAGCTGGCCATACACCTTTAGATCTCACTGTCCGATATCCTTTAGTTCTACCAACAACTATGTAGTATTGGGTCCTGTGCGATTGAACACAGGTAGACCTGATAGACTTTAATAGAAATCTAACAGAGAAATCTAAAGGTGTATGGGGACCCTTACCGATCGAAGGCTAAAAAAAAAATGGTTGATTTCTGTAATGCCTTCGATTGGAAAAGATGGCAGGGTATATCAAGTACCGAAAACATATATTTATTTTTTTACTGCAATCATTTCAAAACAATAATTATGTAAAAAACAAAATATACCTTTATCCACGTTGCCCCCTATGGAATGCATATAGACGTCTCTTGGACCTCTTGCACAATCCAACACAGTAAAAACATGTCCCCGAAAACATTTAAAAATTAAATGCATGTATACTTCCAAGATGTCATCTGTCATCATGAAAAAAATTGTCACATGTAATAACATGGAACAAGTATTAACCCCTTACTCCTTCCAAAACCATTAACCCCAGGGCGGCAATAAGTGCATTAAAAACAAAACAACAAAAACCAACAAATAAAGTTAAAAGATAAAGTTATCTGTAATCATGAAATAAATGATTACATGTAACATGGAACGAGTAATGTCAAACCTGGAACCCCTGCACTAAAACAGCCAACCATTCTTAACAAAGAAAACACACTTTAACATTCAAAATACTGCATATTTCACAAAAACCTAACGATTCCAAACCCAGAAATCACATAATTTTAAAATAAACAAACAAATTCTAACCAAACAAAACATACTATAGCAGTAAACAAACCTGACAATTGCAAATCATACAAAACACACACTTTTAAAATAAAATAATACACATACACATTTTATATCCCATTGTTACATTAAATCTTCAACATACAATGTGCTTAAAATAGGGGTGATATTAACCCCTATATAAAGCCTAAACCATTAACCCCTTAGCCTAAAAGTCGCTAATTTAATAAGCAAGCATACATATACACTAAAATACTAAACATTATTAATAACATTAATTACTACCAAGTAAAGTAACCGATATACATACCATATTTCTCGAACTAGAAGACACACCCAGTTTTTAGAGCAGGAAAACCAGAAAAAAATATTTCATGTGTTCAAATGAATTAGGGAAAAAATCCCCTGCAGTACCCAATTTCAGCCACAGAAATGGTGTTACTAGAGAGCACACTTAATGGCATCTTATCTTCTTCATACAAGGGGAGGGGGAGCTGGTGGGGGAATCTGCACTCTGGTCTCCCCTCTGCGGCTATGTGTGTGAGGAAACTGTAAGCATGAGTGCGGCTTTTCCCACACACGCATTGGTTATATCTTCGGTGCTCTGCAAATCAAAACCAATACAGTACAGATGGGAAATCTGTTTATGTGCAGATCTCCCATCTGCCGTGAGAGCTGGCGGAGAGCCAAGTTGCGATCGCACATTCAGAGATGCAGGCACTTCCACCCTTATATACCGGTTTTTAATGACTATATGTATTGTAAAAGTGTTGTTGAGTGAACAAGACATATACAATACATATAAGAAAAATACATCCCCAAAATTACATTAATGAAATATAAAAATGACTTACAATGAATATGTCCAAGCCAGCACTGTACTCTGCACCGTTTTTTGTAGAAAGAAAATCCAAGAAAAAAAATGTATGCATCTTCCATCCGATTTTTGAGGAAAAGAAAAAGAAACGTAAAAAATAAGTAATCCATCCGATAGTAAAAACAATCCAAATCCAGGAAACTGGAATAAGAATAAAAGCAAATAAAACATTTTCACTAATCATCTTCTGGAGCTCCATTAGGCATGTCCTTCTTAATTGAGGTCCCGCGCCGAAAGAGATCTAATTCATTGGACATGCGCAGGACAAAGGGAACTGTGCATTTCCAATTGCTTCCCTGGGGCCTTTGTTTAACAACATTGTCTTTTTAACCTGGCCCGTTGCCACTAGTGAAAAGACTCTGGCTCCCATCAGCTTGTTCCCTGCAATGAGCCTGCATAATGCCAATAGTAGTCCAAATGTCCAATTTATCTCCACTTATTGCAGTTAACAATCAGAGGGGAGCCACAATTTCTTGTCACCAAGGTCTCAGCATTTTGACTGAAATATGGAAGGTGTGTTTATATATTGTGGTACAGAAAACTTAAAAATTACTATGTCCCTGCCACAATAATTAGGGACATCTATACCAGATGGACATTATAGGTTCTTGAGCCGGCCCCTCTGTCAAGTTTAGGAACACATTGTGGCCCACTAGTCAAGAAGTTTGCCCACCCTGGGCTACAACTTTTTTGTATTCACAGTAGTGTCATAGCACGTGATGTTCCTCATTGCATGAATTACATTGAGGGACTCAATCCTTGGAAGTCAATGGAGCCATCCAGTGACATGTGCAATATGCAACTGTTGTTTTTCAGGAGCATATTATCAACTTTCTAAACCTTCCAATCACCATGTATTCTATCAGGGAGGATCCGGCACTACGTAGTTGTTGGTAGATCTAATGGAAATTGTATGGAGTGATCTAAAGGTGTATGGGGGGCTTTAATTTTACTAAAACACAAAACGTTACTTCTTACCTGTTATTTGTTTTGTACATTCTGAAGTATAATGTCTTTTCAGGTCAAAAATCTGCATCCCATACTTAAAAAAGAGTAAAGTAGCGCACATTCTTAACCTCAGTCCACCACTCAACTTAAATCCAGTTTGGTTTAAGAACCACTGTGGTAAGTTCTAAAGTCAGTACACCTATATAAGAGATAAGTTGAGTCAAGGAAATCTGATATTGGTGTTTGCATGTTGCTTTCTTTTTTTCTTTTGTAGCATATACTATAGCAAAGTATGGAATGTCCATGTGTGTTTTGGGGATGGCTGAGGAATTTCAAGGAGAAATTGCTGTCAATGCATTGTGGCCTAAAACAGGTAAGTGTTCCCTATTTCTTTCTTTAGCAGTCCGATCTAAGGTTTGGATGATTAGGTTTGCTTGTATGGCTAGTTTAAGTTGTCATTCAGATTGTAAGCCCAATCGAGAAGGGTCCTCCACTCCTCCTGTGTCATATCCTGTACCTGTATGTTATCTTGTGTTATGTCTGGGCTGCGCTGTGTAATATGTTGGTACTATATAAATAAATCATAATAGGTTCATTGCTTGTATATATATTTATAAACACCCTAGCATACCAATATTCTGTTTGGTCTTGTCGTCATGATAATAATCTCATGAGCATAACAGCAACAAGACACTGAGTGAAATTAAACGATTAGTAATATATAGTCCTAAAATGTAGTGATGGGGTGACCATAACTGGCAAAATAGTAGGACAGCTTCAATTTGAATTCTAGGTAATCTGGCCTTTTTAATTTATGGTTCATAGTTGTTGGTGGATTCTATAGTGTATGGTAGACTGTATACTGTAGGTTTGTTGCTTGAGCATGTTCTTATCTGTGTTTCACTCTTGCTTCTAGCTATACATACAGCTGCCATGGACATGCTGGGAGGGTCTGGGGTTGACAAGCAGTGCAGAACTGCTGACATTATGGCTGATGCCGCATACGCCATTTTCACAAAACCAAAGAACTACACTGGGAACTTTGTAATTGATGAGGAGCTACTCCGAAGCGAAGGAATTAAGGATTTTGATGTCTATGCAGTGTCTCCAGGTAGTATTAATAAACTGTTTGTATTTTTAAAAACTAGGGTCAATAAATTAATGTTTTATAGATTCCATATTCTTTTAATCTCAAAATGGTCTGACCAGCACAAAATGCAAAAAAAAAAAGAGATCCTATTTGGGAGATCACTGTTGGGAGTAATACTGAACCACTGACCCATTTCTTAGGTCTAATTGATGAAACTAAACATGGCGAGCTTTAACTTTGGGATATGAGTAGTACCATACAAATACAACATCCACTTGTAGTGCATACACTTTTTCAACATAAAAAAGACAAACATGGAAAGATTATAATTTTTCTTGTTTTTATTTTTGTCTTAGGACATCCTTTGCTTCCAGACTTTTTCTTAGATGAAAACCCAGATGTTGTTGCCAGTAAATTGGAGGAGCTAGGTAAGATATTTTCTTTTTAAAGTTTTGAATCAAATAAAGAAAAAAATACCTTATTAACAAATAACCAATTGAATGCAATGCAGGGTACAGTCGCACAACACATGTCTAATAAAACAAGGGCGCTTCTAGTGAGAAAGTTGTAGAAACCAACTTGGAGAGAAAATTAGAAGTCAGAGTCGTTCGCAAAGAAAGTGAATACACAGCATATTCCAGCAAAGTAGGCAGGTCTGGTCAGTGTAGTCTATACTGCTCCTGTCATGCCAAAAGGCGAGTACCAGGAGACAAGACTTTGATCTGTTCCTACCCCCAAAGGCCAGTGCCAAGAGGGAGGTCTAAGTTCTAGCAGAGTTTATAGGGCTGAGACATTAGTGTGAGTCTATACCCTAGCAGTACCCATTCTCTTAATTCACTGAACAACTTATGGAAGACACATTTTGACAATCTGGCACTAACAACTTACACTTGAGCACCTATTTACAAATGTCTTATTTTTTTAATGTAAATACACAACTCATGATATCTAAGTAGCCACATCATGCATAGTCAGAACAATAGACTGAGATCACAATAGCAACAGCAATAGGAATTAACATTCTGCATTGTAGTAAAATTATGTGACACAGACTCCTCTATCCTCCTATATGTAAATAGGTGCTCATGGGTCAGTTGTTAGTGCCAGATTGTGAAATGTGTCTCTCCATAAGGTGTTTAGTAGGTTCAGAGAATGGGTACTGCTAGTGTATAGACACATACTATAGTATTAACTCTGCACCCTAAGCTGGAAGCAAGACCTACTTCCTGGCACTGGCCTTTGGCTTGGCTGGAGGGAATGGAACAAATTCCAGCCCTATGTGATGCATAGCTATTGCCCCCCGAATATTTGGGAAAATTTTTATATATATATATATATAGTGGGGAATCAGCTCAAACGGTGCTCACAGCATCAATCCACATGTTTTTATCCTCTTAAGGGCTTCTGCCCATGTTTATTTGAGCTCACAGTCCAAACAAAGGGTTACCCTTGCAGAGATTCATAGACCTCCAAATGAAACTCAAAAATGCCAAGCCTCCTGGCTTGGCACCGATCAAACAGTTCTTTCCTTTAGGAACCCTTAATGGCCTGCCTCCTAGCAGCCATCAGCATGGGGCCACACACTACTTGTGGTCCCTGTGTTTGCTGCACCCAGCAGCACTGTCCCCAACCTCATTGGGAGCCCTGATTGACTGGTCCCAGCTCCTTTTTTGGAGACACACCCGGCCATCTCGTTGGGGTCCAGCAGGTGTATCTTGGTGGATACACACCAGCAGACCCCTTCACTGCCGCATTTGGACCATCCACACCATGCCAGACCACCAGTCTGTGATTATATATATATATATATTTACAAATTTATTTATAAATAATTGCATTGTGTTTTTATGTGGATGTGACTTTAATGTGATTCTTTTAAAGGTGGGAAGGAAACAACCTCAAAAGCCCAAACTCCAGTTGAAGATACATTTAAAGCCATTGGAAAGGCAATTAATGCAGATGCTGTAAAGTCTGTTCAAGGCATTTATCAATTTATACTTTCAGGTAGGAAGTTTAATAATGGTATGTCACGAACAGTGAACTTATTTTATATTTGTGTGTCCTGTAATACTTGCAAAAGAAATGTACCTGGATCAATGCTGTCTAAATCCAGCGATGCCCCTCCAGTCACATTGTGCCGCAGCGGGCTCCTCATGCACACCACAGTGTCACTGGATGGGCAGTGTGTTGGATGTAGGTGCAGATTGGTGGGGGGAGACCAAAAGAGTCTTGCGCCACCATCTTTCAGTCTAGAGGAAGAGGGTTTGCTGAGCATTTGCTGTTAAGAATAGCAGATTGGTTTGCCTAGATCATTATTAGTCATTATGATTATTGCGTAGTGTATATGTTTTTATTACAGTACTAAACCTCTAAGTTTTCAATTCACATTTTGTGATCTGCTTTTGTTTTAGGGGCAGAACAAGGTACCTGGTATTTGGACCTAAAAAATGACAAAGGTGCAGTTGGAAAGGGGGAACATACTGCAAAAGCAGATGTAGTGATGAGTATGGACAGTGAGGACTTTGTGAAAATGTTTACAGGTTGGTAAAATCAATTCATGTGTGGCACATTGTCAACTGTGTAAAGCTTGCATAGAGAAATGGTCAGCACTAATTTAAAGGCTAAATACATACCATAATGCTAACAGGCGTCCCCAAGGCATCCTTTACTTTTAAATTGCCAAGATAATTATTTTTTTTACAAAAAAACTCGCACATCTGCACACTCACTAGGCAGTGGTTAGAACTGTTAGTGTTGAATGCACAATTTTCAGGGCAAATGTCTAGTTGTCAGAATATTTTACATCTCAAAATGCGCTGTACACAGACACGTCTTATTCCACGGATGTAGACGTATGCGCACTTCAGTTTTATTAATTCAAAAGGGACAAAAATCACAGATTGGATATCTGGTTCTTTTATGGTTCTTTTTGACATGTTTAATTAGATCCTGACATATGCCAGACAATGTTTACCATGTATTCTCAAAAATAAGCCAAATCGTTTTAGGCATCTAAAATGTGCTAAAAAAAAATGAAATTCTGGACATGCAGCGCTGTAGCCATACAAACTCCGCACAGATATTGCGGGGGCGGGATTCAAACCCACATGTCCGTTTACGTTGGTTTCCCCCACACTCTCCAAAAACATACATTAATTAATAAAGAAATAAAATTTTGCTTATACTCGGGTCAAGAAAGTAAAATTGCAGCATTTTGCGGGTGGGCTTTGTGAGTGAATTGGAAAGACCCTGAATTTAATTTCACCAAATTTGCTGGAGATGTAGAGAAGGGTTGTAGAGACATTTTGTTTTTGTAAAGTATGGCTTTAGAACAGTGCTCTGGACCCCCTTTGGGGTCGATTGACCATTTCATAGGGGTCGCCGTCTTCACTGAAAGCATCAAAACCAGCAGCAGCTCTGATTCCCACAAGTAGGGTTGGAAAAGACAAAGTAATGCCTCCCTCCCTACTAATTTAGGAAGGCGGGGGTGCTACTGTTCCTGCTAACTTCTTACACAGCCCATTATTACACAAGTGGGGTGGAGGGGACATTACATTTACCTGATCATGTTGAAAGTGACATTGCAGAGTGTCCCGGTATTTGGAACGTGGAAGTGACATTCGCACTGGCACTTCCTCATTCCATATACAGGAAGTGACACTTTGCGACATCATTTATGGGGTCATGGATCGAAAAAGGCTGAGGACCTGCTTTAGAATTTTTATTTTTTTTTATAAATTAGGTTTAAAGTCAAGTCAATTTTTTTAAGTTGGCAAATCATCTAGTTGAAACAATACATCTCCAAAGAAAAGCACATTTGCTGTGTGTTTCTGTGCTTCAGGCTTTA
>CM070032.1:116966768-116978176 GCA_036250615.1 Ptychadena robeensis | reverse complement strand
TATTCCTCACGATTTTAGTGATAAGCAGTGTATGGTTTCCTCCAAATGTGATGCCTGGCATACACACCAAAGAGTTCAATCTTTGTCTCATCAGACCAGAGAATTTAGTTTCTCATCCTTTAGGTGCCTTTTGGCAAACTCCAAGTGGGCTGCCATGTGCTTTTACTAAGGAATAGCCTCTATCTGGCCACTCTACCATACAGGCCTGATTGGTGGATTTCTGCAAAGATGGTTGTCCTTCTGGTAGGTTCTCCACTCTCCACAGAGGACCTTTGACAGAGTGACCATGAAGTTTGTTGGTCACCACCCTGACTAAAGGTAGGCATAGACAGGTCGATTACGAAAACCGATCAACAGTCAAACATTGATCATTTGTATTGCCACACAGGGTTATAGATTCACAGACTATCAGTTCTTTTTGTATTTTTAAGCATCATTACAGCTTGGTGGTCCTCTGGGACTCTGGTACCATTACATCCGGAGCCAAAACTTCCTTAAAACTTTTAATGGTACAAAAACATTTGAAGGTTGATGGAAATTTCCAAGCAAGTCATTGGAAAAATATTCTCAGGTATTTTTCACTGCTGCTTAAACCCCCTGGAGCCATTCATAATGGTGCAATTATGAGCCTACGGGCTGCATGGATGTCTCCTCAAAAGGATTCTGCCCCCATTTAGAGTCAACAGTTTGGAAGACTTTTGAACATTGAGAACCCCTCCAACTTGGCAGGACCCTTGCCTTTGTCCTAAGATTATCTGGTATGTTTCATTTTAACAACCCTACAGTAGACTACATGAGACTTACCACCGGTAATCCCCTAAAAGTCATATTCTTCTCTTGGCATGGATGTAGGGGTCAGCTGGCCATTGGGGCCACCATAGTGCTTATCCAACTGTTACATCCTAAACACATGCACATTTCATCATAAGCACAGGGCTAAAGCCACATGGGCCAATTCCTGTGCAATCGATGAGCGATCGATTGCAACGTGGTGACGCAGTGAATTGACGAACGATAGTTTGTCAAATCAATGCGCACCACCTTGGGCAATCAATACCTGTTCAACCACATCCAAAGTAATGGCAATCGAACAGAAATTTACCGACATGCCGGATCCTTGCTTGAACGGCATTTATTCAAACAGGATAGATCGCTAAAGGTGGGCTGCATTGAGTTCCAGAACGATCGCCACAAAAGGAGCACGGAGCGAAAAATTTACCCGTATATGTGGGTCTTAAGGAAGTTAATCAATCACTTTATGTGGTGGTAAAAACAATCCAAATGTAATACAATAAAATTTAAGTCGATCAAGCCGTGTATGCCCAGCGTAAAAGGTGCCCATACATGCATTGAAATGCACTACATCGATGGCCACATAGAGCGTTGCGCACGCTCATGGCCATCTATTCAGGGCATATCTAATGCGGCCACACCGGTCTTTGAGCAGGATCAATCAAATTTTTTTTTTTTTTTTTTTAAACAGAAATTTTTTTCAAGATTTAAAAAGGGGACTAAAGGAATTGTTCATACTTTATATAAAAAAAAGCACAACTACACTTTTTAAAAACTTGAATTCTTTTATTGCAAGTAAAACCTTCTGTATAAATGTAAAAAGTTTCTCAAATGTACAGTAGTTTTACATTCCTTTGTTATACATACCCTTATTTCACCACGGCCTGAGCATTTTAGGCCTTAATTTGAAAATAACTGCAGTTTTATATTTAAAATTTTTTGACAGTTTCACATCAGGTTTTTTTTTTTTGACAGTGTAAAAGGATAGCCACATGAGTTTCTCTGAAGTCCTGTTCCTGTATGTCTAAGTAAAGCATACAATAATCTTAGGATTTCATTCGAGTTAAGAAAATACTAAAAGTACAGTTTTAGTACAACTATATCAATAGTTACACAACAAAGAACTACCGGCAAATGTAAAGTGAGAACCATGTGCATTGTTTCTATCCAATAACCAATAAGTATTAAGGCATACCATTGTGAAACTATAAACAAAGTCAATACAAAGTACAATGTACAGGTTACGTTTTTGTTTTTTCTTCCCTAGTCAAAATCTTATGGCCACATACCTACTGCTTTTTAAGGCTTTTGTTATGATGAGAAGGTCAGTTATTTAAAAAAATTTTTTAAATGACAATATGCAGTCAAAGTACAAATAAAATTACATTCAGACAGTACATCTATATTAGGTATGATCACTTAATAGTTAAATTATTTATGCTATAACATACCTAGCTATATAACATAATATAGCTATATCATACTTTGAGAATTAGAGTTCCACAGCTTCCAATAACAGCTGTTTAGGCAGATCCCTTTTCAGAATTCAAGATGATGTCTTCACTGGTTACGTTGGTGGCAATCACAGCTTGGAATTCATGCGTCCCATAAGGCCCTCCAGCTTCATCGCTAGAGCCATATTGCCTTTGATTTTCAACTTTCCTCCCATGAATGCCATGGTTGGCTTAAGTTTCCCTGATAAGTAAATTAAACAAACCTTAGTCAGGTAACCTTTTAGTGCTTTTTTAACTTTCAAGTCAAAAGCATTAAGAGTAACAATACTCAAAAAACACAAATACAGCAAAATCCCTTATTATACAAAAAAGGCAATGAAATTAATAAAAAAAGCAGTTCATCAATATAAGCAGGTATGGTTCCCAGAAATTTGCAATGCCATATTTTTTTTTATCACACACATAATGACTTGGGTTGTATGCTTTTTTGTCGAATTTGGAGATTATAGAAAGGATATTGTTATATATGAATTTGAATGATGATTGAAGCTGTTTGTTGTAAGAAGTAGTGATGATCACGAATATTCGGATTCCGAATATTAATCGCGAATATCGGCAATTCGCGAAGATGGTGAATATATTGCCGAATATTCGCAATTCCGGATATTCTGTATTTTTTTTCCCATTACACACGCCTCTCAATGCAAGTGGACGAATGGGAAGGCTGCAACAAGAGCTTAGCAACACTCTTAGCAACACTCCCTGCGACCATCAACTGCTTTTAAATCCAATATTGGGGTGATGCGAATATTCAGAATATTGCGAAAATCGGCACTTTAGAAAATTCGCGAAACTCACTTAGATGGCATCCAAAATTCGCAATTTTTTTTCCCCACACGCCCCTCAATGCAAGTTAAAAATTCGCATAAAACTGCCGATATTCGCAATAAGAAGAATATTGCCGAATGCGAATATTTTCCGAATGTTTTCCCAAAAATTCGCGGCATGCCACGAATACGAATGTTGCCTATGCCGCTCATTACTAGTAAGAAGTTGGGCTTTGTAAGGAGTTACTATATATACATACAGGGAGTGCAGAATTATTAGGCAAATGAGTATTTTGACCACATCATCAAGAATGGACATGGATTGCCAACCTAGCCCCGGTCGCTGGAGAGGGGAATCATCTAAAAAAAAATCTTTTGGTGCGGAGTAAATAAAAACACACATAAATTCAAATTGGTCAATACAATTATTGGATACTATGACAAGGTAATGCACAATTGGGTTGAGTGCAATGGGGTCCGATGGGGTATTAACATGATGAATCGTAACCTCCAAGGTTCGGTGGAACCGACCGTTTCGCCTGCTACGGACTTCCTCAGGATAGAGTCGCTTGGGGGTTGCCCTATAAGTTAGTCAACAACGACCAAATATGCATAATAGAGTTATATGTTCACATACTAAAAAATTACTTTATGTTTTCTTATTGTCATTTTATGCTAAGGTTTTTCAAACATGCGCAGATTATCATTCCCATTTCCTCTATAGGGGGTCCCAACAAAGTCTTTCTAATAAAACTGGGTCAAAATGGCGTGCACACGTGTAAGCCAATCACGGCTAAAAGGCACGATAGCTTATTATTAAAGTGGAATTGCAAAAACATCAAGTCATTACGTTAAAATCAATCTGTACTCCTATCCTGGACAGTAAATAATATGGGACGGAAAATAAATTCACTGTAAAAATATATCACAGAATAAATAATACAATGTCCTGGCTTATACCGATAATGTTGTAGTGTTCATGTGCGAACGGACAGGCCGCAAAGCAGGCCACGTCGTTCTCCTAGATCTCCCACCACGGGTCCCGTGGGGGACGGGTCCCATAGGTCTGCACACCCAAAGATGGGAGCCACTACAGGCAGACCGCCATCGTTTGGAAGGGGAACAAATAAATATCTTTCAGTTGTTCAAAAGATTATTGGTGGTGCCACCCTGGTGTCCTACCACAATAAGGGAATGGTATAAACGCACACTAAAAGAGTGAGGCACGGCACAGGTTACAAATGATAGACGCATCGCAATAATAGAAAAGGTGACCCAGCAAGGCCCCAACATACCAAGTGTCAGACGGGGATGCGTTCAGTAAGGTACCCATCACACATCATATCAGAACACGGGGTGCTAAAAAGCTCACCTGTCTGAATTGCAAGTCCTTACGTTCAATAAGATCCAATTGGAATTAACCGTCTACATAAAAACCGTCGTGGTGATCCCAATATGCATAAAACAGGTATAGAATGTTACCATGCGATCCAATACAACATAAGCCAATGTATAATTAGGGAAGACGATGGGATCAAACACGGAACTGTGTTACTATAGCCGGAATACTTAGACTATTGAACGTACGGGACTTGCAAAAGCCGGTTAGCTCGCCCCCGGTCTGCTATGAGTGATTAGGACACTAGAGGAGGATGACCTTGTGTATAGTGGGGCTTGCTGGGCCACGGGCGAATGCGGCTATCATATTTAACCAATGTGGGTGCTCACTCTTAGTGGTATGAAAATTAAAACATTCCCGTTCTTGAGGAGGACACAGGGTGGCTACCCCAATTAAAAAAATCTTTTGGAACAACATAGAGTTTTGGGTTTACCCCTTCCAAACGGCATGGTGGGGTGTGGGCGGAATACTGCCTGTTTAGTTGTTTGCTCCAACACGGTGTCCCAGACCTATTGGGACCCGTCCCGCCCACGGGACCCGTGGGGGGAAAGATCTAGGAAAACGCTGGCCTGCGGGAGAGCCGTCCATATCGCACATGAATACTACTAAAAAAAACATATCGTAAGTGGGCCAAATGACATTTTGTAATTATTTTATTCTTTTGATATAGAGAATCCGTCCATCTTATTTAATGTGATAGGAGTACGCAAAGGAGATAACGTAAGACTGAAAATTTTTGAATCCACCACTAATAATAACATCGATAGCCGGTGAGGCAACTTTATGGGCCTCCTATAAAGCGGTTAAAAAAAATTAGACAAGACATGGGACCACTAGAGGAACATGGAAGATAATCTGAGCAGTTTGAAAGACCTTACATGAGGTAAAATGCATAAGAATAAAGTAATTATAGAATGTGACATAATAACTATAAGGCATTGGTCGGATATGTTGCCACTTCAAGGCAAACCAACAACCAGCCGATATCCCTGAGAAGTCCGAGTCAGGTAAGCAGGAAACGGGCTCGGTTAAGGACTGGAGGACGAGCAATGTTAAACTGAAACCACTTGGGACCTTATGCATATTCCAATGAAGTAGACAAATGGATATGTGTTTATTTAAACTGCAAAAGATTTAGATTCCCCGGCAGAGGAATCCAAACAGCATGTGACACATTTGTTTGGCAATAGTTTGCTGACGTATCTTTCAACGATGTTATTAATTGGTTACTATGATACTAAAAGTCTGTACGTGAATCTTCTACGACTGGAACAAACGTCATAGTCCAAATACTCACCTAAAAAATCCGAACTTGTGGCCGGGTGCCAGCCGCAACTATGGTTGGGATAGGTTTCCAAAAATAAAAACCACCTTTCAAATATACTAAGCTTATCACAATAGTCAACAATACCATCCCTACAGATGCAGGCCAATGGTGGTGGCAGGATCATGCTGCAATGGGATTATGTATTTTGAGGGTTTCGAGAATTGAGAGACTCAAGTCAGGATTTAATAGGAAAATCACTTGCAGCAAGTGTACAAAAAGGAGAGCATTCTTGAATGAAAACCGCTAACCAAGCGCATTAGAACTCCAGACTTGAATCTGAATGTAACATCCTCTGGAGAGATCATTAAATGAATCTGTGGCACCCAGTGCTTTCCATCCTAACATAGAAATGGGGCTTAGAGAGGTGCTGCATGCAAAGAAAATGGGGGCATGAACTGGCCGAGGATAGGTTTGAAGTATAGTTTGTGGCAATCATAATTCACAAGGGTCAAATCACTAGGTATTTGATCAGGGCGGGCTGTGAATAATTATATGTGATGTCTCATGTTTTTTTCATAAATATAAATGTACCAAAACGCTCATGTAAACCTTTTCAATAAAAGTTGGACCCCCGTACCTTGGTTGGGGGTGTAAATGTGTAATTAGATTACATAAGTAAAGAAACATGAATGAAACCATTTTGTGATAAATGCTAGTAACCGTAAACAAAATGTGGGGAAATGATACCTGAATATTTCCGGAGGCACTGATATATCACTACTGTACTGTTTTTCCATTTGGCGACGTAGTTAATTTGAAATCACTCTTTTTTGTTGTTCCAGTAATGTATAAATCGCATAAGTTAGTAATACTAAAATCTGAATATCTATAATATATATACGAGATTATAATAGTATATATATAATTTCATTATTAACTAATTTTGTGTAGGTACTATATTTAATAGGATGAAAAAGTAATAAAGAAAAGGTGCAATAAGTAACTCATTCACATGGAAATAGACGTCACAAAAAAAACTTTCTATAGTAACAAATGCTTTAAGTGTGTAGGAATGAGTGTAATAATTTAAACAGCCTGGCATAGCGTACAGAGTAAAAAGTCTCCAGCTGGAACATAGTAAAACTCCTAACAACACTGATTGGGTGATAACCACTGCAATGAAAGGGAAAAAATAAATAAAATATAGATGAAGAATTGCTAAAAGGAGCTCAACTGACACAAACATACTGGTTTGTTACTTCCATACATGTTATTATGAACTGGCCGGATATGAGTTTTGTTTATCAGAAGTTGGTCTCCACACGTTGAATAAGAGTTGGTAATGCATCATATTTACCAGTAACATTTAGGTTATTAAAAAGCATTGCTTAATATAAATTCTTAAAATTTCATTGATTTTAGAAAAAAGCCACAAAAAATGGAGGTTTGCACTTTGAGATGCCACGCTTTATATATAATTCGTGTAAAGAGATGCAGACGTGAAATGATTCATTTAATTTAAAAAAATAGAAACATTTTCATCTATGAATAGGAACTTTAGGTCAGGTTTTTTTTATCTCTTCCTTTTGCAATTTTGAATAATTGATGTTCTCCTCGATTACGAATGAATTAACTCGTAAACGTGAGCAATTCATATAAAGGCAATTGAATTCAAGGGTATGTTTCATGGGACGCCCAACCAGGATTTGTGGGTTGCTGGCATTCATAAGAAATACCTAGTTACACACCAACACAAAAAATTGGTATAAGGTATCAAGCCCCCTATGACAGATGTGGAAAAGGGGAATCTTGGAGGGAGAGGCTTAATGTGCGCAAGGTAAAAAAAAAACAGCACAGGTTCTCAAAACTGTACCAACATATCCCATTCACTAAATGAACATAGTATGTTTCTGCATGAGTGAAAATTGAGCATAACTGCTCAAAGAGCAAAACACGTGTGTACAATGGGATCGGTGTTTTTGTGCAAATCATGTTTTGTGTCTCCAGCCGTTGCTCCTTTCAAGGGTTGGTGAGACAAAAAGACCAATAATGTGGGCAGCAGAAAATAATACTGAACAATGTCCAACTCACGGTAATGACAGTAGCCATCTTTGGTGCAGATTGGCATGACAGTAGATTGGCTGGGTGCAAACACAGAATAAATACAATGTAAAGAGTGTATAGCACCTGGACTGGCTCCGGTACATAACGTAATCACATAGAGTCAGGCACAGAAGCTGTTGTGAGGAAAAGAGTAGAATATTGCTTTCTAGAAAAATGCCCATTTTCACAAAAAATTGTGCCAAAATACAAACAAACATCAAAAATGGTAATTTTAGGAAAAAACAATCAAATCTTATCTTGATCGGCAAGAAAAATCACTAGGGCACTAATAAGCAATGTTCAGGGCGGTAAAAATTTTTGGGGATATTCCAGTTTCCCAAAACCATATCATTCATGGTTCATACCAAGGAAAGGACGGCAACTAATAGTTCAGAGGTGCCCAACGCTTACCTCTACTTGGTGCCCCCCGCAGTCAGCCGCTTGCGTCCAGCCGTTGCCCTCTCTGCCAATCATTCTCCCCTCCTGCCCCTCTCGATCCCGTATTGCGCTTCTTCGCCCTGTATTTTTCCTTCAGCAGAGAGAGCTGAGGTGAGCCGATCAGCATCCGCGGGACTGATTGGCACATGTGTCACAAAACCAATCACAGCCCGGAAGTCGGCTCTCACCTCTCCTCCTCTTTCCTGCTGCTGATAACATGCTGGTACGGCGTGACAGAAAGAGGTAATTTCTTATGCTCCCTAAAAAATGTCATGAGAATAGTGACATGACAAATGTGACATGGGGCAGAGGTGACATGGGGGGAGAGGTGACACGGGCAAAGGGACACGGGAAAGGGACAGGCAAAGGTGACGGGAAAAGGGTGAGAGACGGCAAAGTGGACATTAAAAATGCTTATGCAAGTCAGTATAGATCGAAAATGGTATGTGCGGCCCTTTAGTGGTGCTGAGGGCCGCACTTGTGGGCCCTCCATTCAACTCATTTGGGCACCACTGATATAGTTGCAAATGCTTTTTATTCTGGATCATACGTACGATAAAGAGGATTGTAGTTTCACAGGCCTTTGTGTTGTGGCCTTTTTTCTGCGTCAAACCTAGGTAAACAGGCACAAAAAATTTGTGACGTCAAAACACTTTTATCTGACTGTTGCAAATTCTGTCAAAATATTATCTTCCTTTATCATGTTATATATATATAACCACACACTAAATCCCTTAAAACTCATTGACTATACACAGGCGATCTCTTTTAAAGTGGACCTCCACCCACTTAAGCATCGTATACTATCTGTGTAGCTCATGTGGAAATGTTTAACAAATCTGGAGTGGTCTGTCTTATGGAAGAGTTCCTTTTTGCATTATTTGTTATAACAAGGCAGTACACCATGCCCCCCCTTGTCCTCTTCTGCCAGGGAGTCAGAGCCGTAGAGTAGAGATCGATGATTTCTTTAGTAACATTTTTAAACCTAGCTGAGTAAAGCTGGGCATAGACGGGCAGGAATATAAAGACACAGGCCGATCGGCGGTCCGGATCGGCAGACAAATTGGGTCGCCCCCTTGGGGTCATATGACAGGAATCTGCATGTCGGATAGAACAGTGGATCACAACTGCCGTAAAATTCACAACGCCAATCCCATTATTAATGTCCCGGCAACACAAAATGTGCCCGGCCGATTCTTGGCACTAAAGCGTCCCGTGCGTGAATGAACTTCATCACGCCTGGTCGGCTGGGCACAAATGTCCGATGCGAAAACGACCAGACTAATGCCTAGCTTTAGTTTGTTATTGCAAAGCCCCTTTACACAAACATTGCATCATTACTGAAACTTGCTGGAGATGATAAGGAAGGGTTGCAGGAAAACACTACAAACAATAACATGCTTGGCACAGGTAGGTTTTTTTGCATTAATAAGTTCCCAGAATAAGTTTGATTATTGCATAAACTACACGTGTTGAGCAACACATTACTGTGCCCAAACCTCTACATCTTCATCATTTGGGTTATTATACTATTTTTAAAAGGTGCTTTGCCATTAACCCAAATCATTAGTCCAAAAATTCTTAAACATCTCTAGCCATGGAAACCCAACATCAATGTCAGCCAAAAACCAATAACATAAGAAACAACACGGGTTCTTGAATAGGCAGACAGTAATAATTACCCTTGGCGCCCACTGGTATCAGATTTCTGTACCACAGCGGTTACATGCAGGTTTTTATATAGGAAATGTTTTCCATGGTTGGTAGGGCTGTAACTTTACTGATATCAGCGTTCCAGCAAACGTGTCTAGTATTCATCCTCACTATAATAACGTTTGAATACACAATTACTAAACTGAATTGCTACTTCACATACTAGAATACACATAACTTCTCGAACAAGAATTTCTGAAATCATTGGCATCCATAGTCACTTCTAAACTGGCCTCCATAGAGTTCGTGTGCTCATCATTTAGTCTGATGAAAGGAAACACTCATTGTGAAATTTTTTCAATAAATACACACACCCTTCAGTTTTTGTTCTTTCCAGTGTAAGTCACGTTTGTTTATGTGTTCCTTTCTTGGCCAACATACCCTTTTATAACATCTGGTGGTGGTATTTCTCAGGATTGCCTAAATCGGGTGATTTAGGAAAGGTAATATTTTTTTTCTTTGGGGTGGTCCCTTTCCCTCGCCGGTCTGGATGAAGGCTACATGTTGAGTTATCTATATATATTTTATGTTTTTTCATGTTTTTATTGCTAGAGTTCACAGGGGTTTAATGGGCCCCCATACACCTTTAGATTTCTCTATCAGATTTCCATAGATCCTCCTTTTCCTCCCCCCAGGCAGGCACTAACGGGGACACTACTCTAACGGATCGCCTAAAGGGAACCTGTACATACCCTACTACCACCACCCTACCTCTTAGACCGCTTACCTACTACTCTACTTATTATTTGAACAGACGGTACCCCCCCGCCATTTACCAATCCTGGTGACCGGGTTTGGCTTAGCCGAATGGGAGTCCCCCCGTTCTTTATATCCGGCCCACGCCCCCTGACTCTACTATGTTAACATTGAAACCTTACATTTTTAGTGATCGCTACGCCTTATCTGCAATTATTCCAGATCTCTGCCCTTTCTACCACCCCCCCTGAGGAAGTTTCATAAAGGAACGAAACGCGCGTTGGGGTGTTCAATCATCTGTTGTTTACGGCAACTTTGGGCCAATATTCAAGGCTTCCCTCTATGGGACATCTGAATGTGCAGCGTCTTGCAGACGCCACCTGTCAATAACATTAGGATCCAACTCCTATGGATGTGGTAATTTTTACTATGGACTATTAAACTTCAACTTTCAACTTTTTAATCTGAATTATTAACTTGAACTTATTGTTAGCATTGTGATCTGTGTGGTTAACCTTTAAAGTGTCCCCCACCTCTGTGACTCAGAGGACACTCCCAGCTATAGACGGGGTGTTGGCGCATAGCCAACCCCCTCGTTAGTTTTTCTTGTATATTGTATTTTGGGATGGCGGCCACCCACACCAGGGTTAGAGAGAAAAAAATCTTTTTGGTGTGCATTAGATCTCCTTTTTTTTTTATTTCCAAACCATGTAATATAG
>CM070032.1:116948525-116958607 GCA_036250615.1 Ptychadena robeensis | reverse complement strand
GAGCTAACCTAAGATTTCTCAAGTCTTAAAAAAGTATCTCCTGCTATACATTTGCATTGATTGGAATGTGTTTCCTTTTTTTGGGAAAAGTTACTAACGAGGTATCAGAGTGAATGCTGATAAAATTGCATATACCCATATTAGGGATGTATATGAAAAGAAACCTTCAATATTACTTGCAGCACGTGATTGTAAAACCAGTGCCTTTTTACACTAACATGGAACCTACAGATAACCTTTCATACATGTAGAAAACCATTGTTATCAGAGACATGAATGGGTCCTGTGTGTTTCGTATCTGGTTTCCAATATGCTAGTCACTGGACTGATAACTTCTTTGGCATTGATGTATTTTGGTAATATATTCATAAAACAGTTTGCTTCAATGATTAAATATTAATGTATGATAAATGGAAGATGTTACTATGTGTCATCTGAAAATCAATCATTCAAAATGTTTCCTAATTAAATGTTTTGGTTTTTTTTAATTGCAGTTCTTGGTCACAATTATAGTTACAGGCACACCCAGTCTGCCAGGTTCAGTTCACTGGGTTCAGGGCCGAGACTCCCACACACTACATAAAACAACCGTACCTCCACAATAAACTCAAAGCCCGGTTTTCCAGTTCAAATTTCAGCGGAACTTTGAACTTCATTTATGCAAAACTACATATGCTGGAACAATACATTTTTTAAATATAATGTTCAAATGACCACTCTGCGGAATATGTGGGTGCATAGGGCCTGCCAAGTCGCAGGGAGCGCACGCTCATATTTGCGGGTATCGTGCACAAATGTGGTGCTCGTGAATATGTGCGCACCTGACTAGCATGTTCGACAATTTTTCCAGTACCTCTCCCCCATGTCGACAACTTTTCCAATAGCAACATCCCCCCCCCCCCCCCCCCCCTCCCCCCTGGTCGACAGGAGGCCCCAGGCAAAAATCTGCATAGGGCAACCCTAAAACTAGATACAGCCCTGAAATTACCCTTCTCTACATCTCCAGCCAATTTTGGGGTGAAAGGTTGTTCAGGGGCTTCGCAAATTAAAATGTGTGCTACAGAATACTAACTGCATATACACTGCATCCGGAAAGTATTAACAGTGCATCACTTTTTCCACATTTTGTTCAAAAATGGATTACAATCATTATTGTAAGCCTGCCTGGAGTTTGCCAAAAGGACCTGAAGGACTCTCAGACCATGGTCTGATGAGAAAGGGATTGAGCTCTTTTGTTTGGATGCCATGTTTGGAGGAAACCAGGCACCGCTCATCACCAGGCAACTACCATACCTAAAGTGAAGCATGGTGGTGGCAGCAATTTGCTGTAGGAATGTTTTCCATCTTCAGGAATATGAAACCGATTGATCATCTCAGCAGAGAACTTAAGCTGGCCATACACCTTCAGATTTCTCTGTCAGATTTCCTTCAGATCAGATCTACCAACAACCATGTAGTATAGTGTCCTCCCTGATAGAATACATAGTGATTGGAAGGTGTAGAAAGGTCCTCATATTACATGGTTTTGGTAAAACAAAATCTGATCTGAAGGAAATCTGACAGAGAAATCTGAAGGTGTATGGCCAGCTTTAGAATGGCTGTGCACCGACACTTCATATGCAACCTGATGGAGCTTGAGAGGTGCTGCAAAGAGGAATGGGCAAAACTGTCCAAGGATATGTGTGCCAAGCTTGTGGCATCATATTCAAAAAAGACTTGATGATGTAATTGCTGCCAAAGGTGGATCAATAAAGTATTGCGTAAAGGCTGTGAATACTTATTTACATGTGCTTTCTGAGTATTTATTTTTAATGCACTTGCCAAAACATCAAGTAAACGTTTTCACATTGTCATTATGGGGTGTTGTGTGTAGAATTGAGGAAAAAAATAAATTTTATCCATTTTGAAATAAGGCTGTAACATAACAAAATGTGCGTGCGAACCATCCTGAAAAAAGTCCCTGACATAGTCCTTGTTAATAATATCACAAATCACACCACACTCATTTGATGGCCAAGGCAATGTTGCCAATTGATGCCCCTTGGTGTTGCTCCTTTGCAGACTACGGTGATGTAGGCCAAGGGATTGAAATGTATTTTACTGTACCCATTGTAGAAGTAGTGCTTTGCAGCTAATTGTTAAATGTGAAGAACTTCAAATGTTCTGCCTCTAAAGAATTTGCAGTTACGGCTTAAATTCCCTCCATTTTTGTATTGTAGGAACAAAATCAGTAAACAGTTGATATTCATACCAAAATATGGCATTTTACCACGATATCCTGTGGAGAACCAGCAAGTCAAGGCATAGTAAATTCTTTTAAATGAAAGACGGTTTGATGACTTTTCGGGCATGATTTCTGGAATAGTGTAGCCATTGTTAGTTTCAGGTTAATCACCTGCTCAGGAATGCGTGAATCCTAAAGTTTGACCTATGCAACCTATTCTTCATGTTTTCTTATTTATAAAAAAAAGCCTGAATAACGTAGTTACATCATTCATACGGCCCTCCAGTTGATGAATTCGATAGGTAAATTCACAGCTCTCACACTAATTGCACTCAATTGCTGTGATGTACCATCCAATGCAGGTTGTAAAAGCTGCTGGAAGTGCCCCAGCAAGTCTGAGGGATCCCATATAGAGGGAAGCTGTGATAGTGGAGGGGAATCCTCCAAGCATGCTTCTAGCGCCACAGTATTCTGAAAAATATGCATATAGCAAGGGGGTATAGGACTCTTTCCCACTATATTTGTGCTGCGCACCAGCACACGTGCGTTAGTGTTAATGCTTACATGTATGTTGCACAGTGTGCATGGAACATGTTATTGCATGCCCTGTGTTATTGATTTCAAGTGTTTGGCAAACACTGCATTGCGTGTTGACGAATAACGCAATGCACACAAGTGTGAATGGTGGAACAGGTTGCACATACAGTGTGAATGTGTGAATCAGCACGCTGCACACCCTGAACGGGTCTCCCCCTGAGAGGCCATTCACTGTGAGGGGACCTATCAGCAGGCTGCACACCCTGACCGGTCTCCCCATGAGAAGCCCTTCACTGTGAGGGGACCTATCCACACGCTCACCACCACCCGTCTTGGTGAATAGAGGGAAGGCATAGGCACTCACCCGTCTGCCCAATCTCCACACACTAGAGAAGAAGAAGAAGTCGAGGTATATGCTCAGGTCCCCTGATTGGCTTTTACGTACGCCTATCCACAAGTTTAGTTTGCCTCTTCCTACTCACTAGAGTTCCTGGACGGGCTTTCACCGGTTGTATTTGACGGACAGGTAAGTTCCTATGCCTCTATGCAATACAGTAAGGTTTCCGAGGGGCAGGCCACAAGAACACCAAAGGGTCCCATGGTGCCCCCCAGGCCGCAAGGTTGGGCACCGGGGCTTAGACCTTGTCTATCGATGACTGAATGGCATTTCTAGCCTAAGTGTTCCATCATCAGCGCCCCTATGGCAGGGATCTGTATACATTCTAGGAAGGTCTTAGTAGATAGCAGTAAATGCTTTTCCATGTTTTTTTACACAAAATAAAATTTAAACTGGTCCCTCTGAGGGGAGTAGAATTGAACAACCCAATTAGCTAGTTTCTCTTTTTGAAACTGTAACCTAACCTGCTCCTGCTATTCATTGTATTTTCAGTTCTGCCAATCATGGATCTCAACGTGAGGGTCCTCTTCTGAACCCTAGATGTAATGTGCTTTCCATGTTAATCATAAAGTCAGTGCGTTAAATAGAAATGTTAAACTCTTACTATCCTATCCAGATCTTGAACTGTCTATTACTTTATTGCCTTTGCTGGTGCTATGAAATGCATTTCTGAAATGCACTAAAATATTTCATGATCACATATTAGAATAATTTGGAAAATAATACCTTCTTTTTTTCATTTAGAAAAAATTATTCATTTGTTTGAGTGCATATCTTTAAAATCTATTGTAAGATGTAGGAGGGCTGGCCCCACAGTAGAATTGGCGTCGCCGCGGCGCGTTTTTGAGCCACAAGCGGTCGACTCCATTGTTTTAATAGGGCTGTACCCACTTGCGGCCGCCCGCACCGGCTGCAATTACTGGCGGCATTGATGACCCTAACTGTCGGCCAGCTGTGCTATCCGCAAGGCGAAAGATCGGCATGTTCCTCTGTTATGGCGAGTTCGACCCTCCCCCTATCTTTTGCATTTGATGTAAACTTTGACCCGTGCCCACATCAGCAGATTTAATCCGCCATCTCACCCCCCCCCTCCGGGAACCACCCCCCCCCACCCCCCCTATACAGAGCAAGGAGAAAACGCCATTTTCACCTCTGCTGAGAAGAGAGACAGTGAAACTTAGCGTCGTGGTGCTGCATAGGAAGCAGAGCTAGGCAGTGTTCTCTGCTCGTCATTTGCAGTCTACTCCTTACTCCTCCTTGCTCTTCTCGGCTGTCAGGCAAAGTCCTGAAAGACCCCAAAAGCCCTTTTTAGTAAGGCTATTTTTTTGCTATCCATTGCCTGCTTGGCTTGCATGTCAGCTCTGTGCTACCATGGTAGTTTCAAGCACATTCCACTGTCCTACTGCCGGCTCATAATCTGGTGCTACTTAGTTAGCACAAGGATTTTTTCACACCTACAGCCTTGTGCCAAAGTGTGCTGCGCCCACACTGCCCAGTGCCCACCCATACTTATCTGTGTGTCACTTTGGGTTACTAGCCCAGGGGATTTTTGGCAAAGCCTATTTAGGGTATAGTACCTTTGCCCGGTTTCCGTCCATTACTGTGCCAACTGGTGGTGCGCCCACACTGGCCCATTGCCCACCCATACTCATTGGTTGCACTTTTTTAAACCCAGGAGTGTTCAATCGCCTATTGTAGGGAATCATCATTTGCGGGCTTTCTGTCCATTAAACCTGGTCCACTGTGGTGCCCCACACCACAGTGCCCACCATCTTATCTGGTGGCACTTTGGTAAACCCAGGGGATTTTGTTCAACACCCTATTTGTATGGAATTAATAACATAATTGCAAGGGCTTTCGTCCTTACCTGTGCCACTGTGTTGGCGCCCACACTGCCCCCGTGCCCACCCCTCACCATCTGGTGGCCACTTTGTAACCCCGGAGATTTTTTGTTCACCCGATTGTAGGAATTATAAATATTGTCCGGCTTCTTGTCCCATTAAGCCCTTGGGTGCCAACTGTGTGTCGCCCAGTGCCGCAGCCCAGTTATCTGGTGGAAGGTTACATACCTACCCGCAATTTTTTTGTACCCTATTTAAAATAAAGGGTCTTACTAAAAGTGCACGGCTTTCTGTCGTCTCCTTACGACTGTGCCAACTGTCTGTGCCCACCCAGATATCTTGCCTAGCCAACTGGCCTTGTACGGCAAAACACATAAACATTACAGGCAAGCGGCGACCAGCCCCATGGGTGCTGTGGTGTTGAAATTTCCTTTGGCCCCCCCTTGATGGTACGAGAGGGATTATATCGAGGGGGTGCACTGGTTGGGTAGAATGGGAGAATGGGGGGGTAGGTCTAGGGGTGGTGGATCAGGTGATACTTAAGTGTGAGCCCCGGCGAGGGTAAGGGTTATCGGGAATGATGGGGAGCAGTACGGGGGCTGGAGGGAGGATAGGGGGAGGGGGGGGAGGGAATGAGGTTTTTAGGGGGGAAAGGGAGGAAGTGTAATAGGAAGGACGCTGGGAAGAAGGAATGGGACAAAAGGGGGTAATTGTGGGCGTGGGGAGAAGGGTAGGAGTGAGAGAAGGAAAAGAGGAGGGGGGGGAGAGGGGGTGGACTATATAAGTTGATGGCTTTGTAGAAGGTTGCGGGCATGGACCTTTAGAAAGGTTCGTCTGTGCTCCTAGCACTTATGAATGGATGTTTTTTTTGTTCGCTGGTCGGGTGGGATTTCGTCAGATGGTTGTCCCGTGTAAGCCGAGAGTCAACTAAGGGTTCCTACCATTCCGTCCCCCCCGAGCTTATCTTTCTTTTTCCTTCTTTTAACGTTACAATATCTGCGTATTATAGTCGGCCATCTGAAAGGGAGCACTGGCCATTATTCTAGGTTACGGAAAATAATTGTGCCAGTGTTCAGATTCCACTTACCGTCCACGGTAAGAATGCTGGGGGACTTAGTGTATGACTGGCTTACACAGACCCCAATCTTCGACATACCACCACTCTGACCCTGGACACACATCCTCCCATGCTGCGGCTGCCCCCCCCCCCCCTGACACCTCTAAGTTGCCCAATCGCCTTCCCGCCACCAATACTGCCACGCACAGCCGCTACATTTGACGCATATGAGTTGTTCTCACTACGTTGCAGACGGAGATGATTGTGCCACCATTAATTGCCGAGCTTTGTAGGCTGACATGGACGTTCCTCTGACTTAAAAAAGCAATTACACCTTGAGGTGCGGGTGTGATGACGATTTTTGTCCCGCTGCTGGCTTCCTTTGCTGAGGTTGTCATATACGTGAATCGGATTTTGATGAGATTACGATTTGTCCTTGATTCACGGGGTGCCACACAAGAAGATTAAGAACGAGGGGAAATTTCCATTGGAGAGACAGAGAGGTGGAAGGACGGAGACGAGTTTTAAGCAGGGGGAGGTCATCAACAAGGGCTATTGATCAACAGTCGGCACATTTAATCGGACCTGGGGTCAGCCATACACACGCATCACGCAGGCGTTGCCCCACCAGTGGTCCCATCCAGTGCAACTCTCAGCAGCGTGGCATTTTTTTTTTGATGTGTCTACGCGGATAGCATCGATGCATTTTGGCAATCTGTGCAAAAGATACTGATCGTGGAAGTCCAATGCGCACAACCTCGGGTACAAAACTGCTGTTGAGAAGGCTACATGATGGTCGATCCAAACTCCGATTGGGACAACCACAGGCTACAGCACCCACCCTCGGCCACCCTCCCCCTGTCCAAGCATCTGAGCCACTGCAACCACTGCTGTCCTCCTTGCCCCCCTCCAACCACCGCCACTGTCCTCTCGCTTTGAAGGCAGTCCAACTATCTGGCCAGTGTCATTGAAGGACATGTTTGAGCTGTGATTAGTAAAAAGGCATGTCACAGAGTCCGCCACCGCCCTTGCCCGGCGTCTGACAGCTGGCTTGACTGACTCTTTACCCGCATCTTTTACCATACCAGCTGGTGTAGTCTGAGGCCTTCAAAAAATGTTGGGCTATTGGACACTGCCGTGGAAGGTACCCTTCGAAATTTTTTTTCCCAACGGCAATCCCCAATCTTTTAATTCCCTTGTGGAAAGGAGGAGGCAGCTCTGCATACAGTGTTTGGGGCACTGGTCCATCTGAAGACCACTGATACCTGGTCTCAAGCACGGATCAGGGCGTTAACATCACGGTACACGTCCGCATTGGGTAAACCTTACTGACAGCTGCCACATGGAATGCATGGGCTCTGCAGCAGAGTTTGGTGACTCCGCCAAACTTGCAGGCCAGGCCTGCTGCCACCTCTTCTACTCCCCACTCCATCCTCCGTCGGCTAGTCCTCTTCTTCTGATGCCGTCTGGTCTCACATCAACTGCTCCCTGCAGCTCCCCAGGGGCTATTCCACATGCGGATACGACAGGTCACGCTGTCTGGGGCTGACTTGCCTGAAAGCAGAGAGGCCCACACCGGACCAGACTCCTGTCCTCGCCTTACGCACAGGTGGCTCATTGGGCTGACCCCGCACCAACTGGGATTGGCAAATGTGGTGTGTGACAACAGAAGCAATCTGTTTGCGCAGGGAATTTGGCAAGTGTCCACCTGTGCCGTGCATGTGCACTGTGGTTTAATCTAATTGTGCAATGCTTTGTGGCAAAGTACCCGCTTACACGAAGGTCCCTCAAGCAGCTAGAAGTGTGGTTGTGCCCCTTCAGGCGTTCTCTACACGGCTATGGCGCAGTTCAGAAATTCAGCGGCGAAACAAACATGCTAGTGATGCGCTTGATTTGCACAGTCCGAGCGTTGGAATTCAACACTCCATATGTTCGACGCTGCTCCAACAAGAAAAAAAAGAAAGCGTCAATGAGTATTTATATGACCGGGGGTGCTAGGGATGGTGTAGTGATACTCTGCGGAGCGGGAGTATGTTTGTGCCTATGTTACGGACGCTTCATGCGCAATGCCTGTAGGCTCATGGTCTTTGAAAGAGGGTGACAAACCGGTAAGGTCAGCGAGCGAGCACAATCAGCGACCTATCCAATTTTGCCTTCTTCTGGAGCGTGCCCTGGAAGAGTGCGGGATCAGGACTGTGGATACAGCGTGAAGAGAGGAGGAGTTTGGGGGGAGTTATGGTCACCATCATCACAGACAGAACCAGCATTAGCAGCTCGCTTGCCAGAACTGCGGCAACAGCTGGGAAGAGGAGTTCTGAGGACTCAGAGGAGGAAGGTGGCTTTCGGAGGAGGAAGGAAAAAAGGCAAAGAAAACATCAGCAGGCATCCCACGTGTGCTATTGTGGTCACCTATCTGGGACCCGTGTGTTGTAGTGGCTGGGGTGGGGGAGGGAGGAGAAAAGACCCTCAATGAGATCGATGGAGGAGGAGGAATTGATTTGAGTTAGTATCGGCATCATCCTTGTGCGAATGGGGTATTTCATGCTGTCGTGCCTTGTTGAGGGACACCATGTATCAAAAGGATGGAGGATGAAGGGAAAACGATCTGTAACTGGGTGGCCACACTACTAGGACCACCGCTATAAGCAGGGAAAGTAGTGGAGTGAATGTTACGGCTTACCGGAGGGTTTATAGGATGCAGCAGTTGAGAGCTAGGACTACAAAATCTGACTCGACACCGATTTTAGGTTGTGATTTTGTCACAGCACAACGATGACTGTTAACAGGGGAGAAGTAAAAGAGGTGAACGACATATCCTCCTGCTACCACTAACCGCGCCGTGCAAAGACAGGGTGATTCACAGCAGATGCTGTTGATGGAGGAATGATAGCTTTTTAAGTCCTAAGCATCGCCACCAGCCTTCGGATCCACACCTGATAGGAACGGAACGATTCGACGACAGATCGCAGACTACCTCGCAGTAACTGCGGAATATGAACGCTGAGAGGAAGCGAGAAACCCCTTGACTACTGGGTGTTGCAGATTGACCTGTGGCCAGAGCTATCCCAGTTTGCTCTTGAACTTCTGGCATGTCCTGCTTCTAGTGTCCTGTCAGAAAGGACCTTCAGTGCTGACAGGCAGCATTAAGTATGACGAAGACGAAGATACCCTCGGTCAAAAAAGTGTGGATTACCTCAATTCCTGAAAAATGAACGAGGGGCATGGATTCCGAAAAGGGGACTGACATGGGGGTTGAGACGTTTGCCTAGCAAAATGGCAGATGAAATGCTCTTGGCCTAAAAATGGTCCCACGCTGTGTATATTTACCGACTTTCATGAATCTACGCCACAACTAGGGTTCAAGCGCAATGTTTTTCTTATTCATCTGCCTGGAAAACATACAATTTTCTAGGCCGCTGATACAACAGTGCTGCTACATACCTAATTTTTTATCAAATGTAGATAGACAAATTTTTATGGCAAGTGTACGTGCTAATTTTTCTGGCCTCTGGCTGTGGTGTGGCTGCATTAAAAAAAGCACATAAATGTGCACTTCCCTTCGTGATGTACCTTGTCGGGTGAAGGGCTTTGCGTATCACAATGAAGCGATCAACTCAATGAGTGTTTGTTGGCCATGTTGGCGCACCTAAGATGAGAAGGCGATTGCTTCAATAGTGAATCAGACAAAGCGATAGGTTGAATAATTGCGTATGAAAAACCTTGATTTTTTTTTTGGATACCCAACTATGGTTTGCCCCCAGGACGTAAAGCACAAGGTAACCTCAACTAAAACTGAGACCGGTGAATGAATCCTCCAAGACCCACCTCTAGGAGTGAGTTCAGAAGAAAACAGTGGACAGATGCAAAGTTCCAGGGTTGTGGAGGGTCATACAAAGGAGATAAGTCCAATCAAACCGGTCTATAAGGGTAATCACTCATTGCACTTTATTTTCCATTGACTACATTGTAGAAAGAGAAATCGTGAGTGCGGATTTTATGGTGGGTTTTTGCCAGGGATCCCCCGGC
>CM070032.1:116905409-116926252 GCA_036250615.1 Ptychadena robeensis | reverse complement strand
TATATATATATATATATATATATATATATATATATATATATATATATATATATATTGATCATTCAAATATCTATCTGGGTTTCTGGGTATTTTGATCAGTATATTATGATACTATGGAGCATGTGCTCTGCCTTTTGCAAAGGAATTGATTGATTTTCCATCAAAATGTGGTTGGTGTTGTATTAATATTTTAATCGCACAAGGTAATCGAATCTAAAAGCCCTCATACACGTAACTAGATTTTTCAGCCGACCGATGTGCATGCACGCTCGCGGTATCTGCAAAATCGGTCGCGGGTGACCACATCTGTCGTCCCAAAGCTCAGATGGCCAGAGAATGTATATGTCCATAAATCTCTGGCTAATGGTTGGCACACAAAGGATGCCTGCCAATACTCTAAACGATGGGGTGAAGCATGATGACGTCATCACGCTGCACTCCATTGCTCATCTGTCGGCCTCCACTCGCTATGTGTGTGGGGACCTTAAGAATGATCGAGCAAATATACTTACTTATATAGACTTTTTTTTTCAAATCATTTCTTAGTTTGTGTGCAATAAACAGTATTTTAGTTCTATCTGATATGTGTTTTTTTGTTTTATACACTAGTTTTATATGGTGATTAATAATTGGGTATGTGGCAATACTAAACATTTGTCATGCATTGCCCTTTATGAACCATAGTGCATGTTTACTGTTTTGATAGAGGTGAAGTAGCAATTACATAGCCTCCTTCTTCCTTTTTTTCTTAGGAAAGTGAAATTTTAATATTAAATGTAATTTTTCTAGTAAAGAGGTAAACAAATCAGCAGGAAGGCATCCGATCTTTAACAATTATTCAATGCGCATATTCTAGTATTAAATTAGTTGCTAGGCAAACCAGTCTGAAATCTAAACACAGCTGATATTGTTTATTTGGCCTACTTGTTAAGGTCAGCAGAGAGCGGTAGCAGGCCATGATCTACATAAGTGAGACATGCAGATGTCAGGCAATCTACAATTTGCCTCCTATCCTCTACAGTAAAAATATTACTATCAGAGCACACACAGCAAAACATTGTTTTAGCAAGCCCTGTTTTAAATTTTTTTGCTGAAGTTTCCCCTAATCCTCTTTGTAACATGTCAAACACTTGATCATTGGTCCTATGTAGTAGTTACCGGTAGGTCCAGTAATGTATATGCATAGCATGAGTCAGGACATGACTCATGGTTTTTTATGTAAGAAGTAGTGATGGCCGAACTTCGGCCGTGTCCGTCCGCGAACGGGCGGAGCGGACTTTTAAAAAAGTCCGCCGCCCGCCCGTTCGTGGACAGATTCAAATTCCCCGCCTCTAGGCAGGGAATTTGAATCGGAAAACCCGGATGTGACGTCAGTTACGTCACATCCGGCACCTGGAACGCATAGTTCCTGGTTGTGTTAACCGGATGTAACGTCACTGACGTCACATCCCTGTTTACAAGCCTGTATTTCACTGAAAGACCGGGTTCTCTACCCGGTCTTCAGTGAAATATTCTTCCTGCGGTGGGTTCTCGCTGCTAATGATCCCACCGGAGGAAGAATAGAGGGCTCCTTCTCGCCGGCGAACAGGGCGGGTCAAACACCCGTACTGTCCGCCGGCGAGAAGGAGGGCGAACATGCTTGTTCGCGGCCGAACTGTCCTCCTTGCGGGCAGTTCGGCCATCACTAGTAATAAGGTATAAGATATAATTCTGAGAGTAATTTTCCCTGCTATGTAGGCAACAACGCATGATACAATGATGATTTGGAAGGTAAAGTTTCTTGGTTGCCTAAAATCAAACATATGTCTAAATTGTGCATAGTATAGAAGAGATGAAATGCTTGGTTGGTGAATTTAGCACAGATTTGGGGTAGCTGTTTTTACCCTCCTGGTGGTCTGATTCAGACCAGTTTTCATTGCCAAAAAGGAGATTAAAATGTAAACAGATTGCTGAATAATCTATTTAGATTTTGCCCACTTTTGCATATGACCCCAGACATTCCCCCATCCAGTGCATCCCTGTCATCATTAATGACATCATTGATGTGAGGATTTTGATGCTTGTCAGGCATATTTAGGCATATACAGGCATCGGTACAGGCACCCGCCTTGTGTCACTGATAATGCCCCAAACATCTGGGTTGTCCATGGTTATCCCTGTATTTTCCGACAGGCAAAAGCATCCCAGACACTCTTAGAGAGGAGCTATCTCATGCTGGAATCGCTAGAGGACACTGTGAGATTGTCTGGAGCGCATAAGCGACCCTTATTTGTGGCTAGGGGTTACCGCTTTTTGCAATGAATAATTACCCAGAGCCACACCTGGCATAACAGCCAAGAAGGTTAATTTGACATGTGATTGTAGTCCTGAGGCTGTATTTCAATAGTTATAATAGTTGTGTATTTTTGATCATATTGTTTCTAACTATATAATATTAAAGTATATATTTTTAAGCAGCTACCTCTAAATGTTTATATAAACAATTTAGTTGAATTGCTTTTGTGAAAAGGTGGAAAAAAAATTATTTTCCTGTCTTCTTTCAATTTCAGGAAGACACTTCTTGATTTATCAAAATGGAAGACTGTCTCCATACATCTTCAGAAAACCTCTCCAAATTAGTAAGTTGGGCTCATAGTCATGGGACAATTTGTAGCCTTATTCCAAACCTTAAGCATTTACTTTCTGAGGGCTCCCATGGAACTCTTACCGCTATGTGGGGGTGTAGTGCTGGGCATGCATACCACTGGCCATTGACTACAACATGTAGGGCTGGTCCTCAAGAGAGAGTGTGTTTCCAAGACAGTAGAAGCTTCAACTCGGACAGTCCTAGTATAATTGGTGTGCCCTCAGAGACTCAAACAAGTCCTTTGGATAGGTACCCTGGGAGGCCAGTGAAATCAAAACTTGAATGCAATAGAACAAGGGACTCATGTGACTTTTCCTACTGTAGTGACCCTTCAGAACTGGATGAGCCTGTAGAAGAATATGAAGATGAAACCACATTGTTTGACATGGTATGTGAATCATCTGTAACAGATGAGGACAGTGACTTTGATTGCGGAGTCCAGCAGTCACCTAGTGTTTCTCGCAAGAGGCCCAGTGGTGGTGTTAATTCTTCTGGATCTCAGTCACATATTGCGGATGAGGACAGTAGTGATGCAATTGCAAAAAAAATAAAACAGGAGAAACCTGAAGACTACTACATTGTTGCTAATGCAGAACTTACTGGTGGTGCTGATGGTCCCTCACTGGCTCTCACACAGATGGCCAAGCCGAAAAACCAAACTACCACCACAACTCCTTTTGTAGGACCATCCAAACCACCTAACATTTTGCCACCATCTTTAAATAATGAGCTTGAAGTACAAGCTATTGCACCTTCTTCACTGGTTTTGCAAAGGCCACCACCTCAGAAGCCTGTAAGACCAACATTGTCTTCTCAAAGCAAAATACCCTCTAACCCTCCAACCGTCAATCAGCAGAAGGGAATACAGATGCCAGTCAGTACTTCCACAGGAAATCCTAACCAACCCATAAATATACCTTTATCAGCACTTCAGCTGCCTGGACAGGAAAAGAAAGAGGTCTCTGAAGAGCTTCTCCCCCCTGTGATGAAGCCAACATTGTCCTGTGACATGGCACTCTCCCCGTTAATGAATGCAGAGCCTGAAGTTAGTTCCAGCCAGCAGCAACCAAATACCACCCTTAATATCAACTCTGAGGCAGCAGCACAATCCATTCCAGGTATGTAAGTGTGTGCATATCCATATACAGAATATATAAATCAACCAAAACTACATTTAGACTAGATAAAGATAACGGTGTATTGTGGTTTTATATATCTTTTTACTTTTTCTGTAATACCCTCAGGCTTTGTCTCCATTTTTTAAATCTTACAGTCTAAATAGCATTATACCTAATAACATTTGTAGACCATCCATTCAGGTGGACAGCCTAATAATTCAAGAGAAAATGCTATCATTGGGAAATCTTTTGCATTTGGTATTGTTACAAGTAATTTAACTGTTACTTCTCTTGCTTTTCAAAAACTGTGCATTGCCAACTTACATCGATTCATACATTTACCCCTATTCACCATAGTGTAGTAGGCATACATACCCCCTTTTTTAACATATAGGGAATGAACTACTAAAGTAATAGAAAATATTTACATTGTAGTAAAATTTTCACTAAGCTTTTTGAATGAGATGATCATTTTTAAAAAATAAAAAGTTGAAGCCAACAACTTTACCTACTTAGAAAATCAAAAGTAAGCCATCATCCTCATTGACACATTTCTTTTTAGTTTTTTGTGTGTTTTCAATTTTTTTATGTTTTTTTCACTTTTTGTATAAATAAAAAACTATGTTGGTCCTAAGAAGTATGGGGCGAATAATGTGTTTGCAATGTTCATGTTAACAGAATCTATGGTAATGGTGTAATTTTTGTAGCTTTTAGAACACAGAGGGTATCCAAAACCTCCCAAATCTGTGGTTTAATGTAAATTTTATCAGGCTAATTTGCTTTATAGATACCTTGTTCCTTATCACTTGTATGAATGGACTGTAACTATCTTGTAAACTGAAATGAGGATGGCATCAAAAGTGTAATACTTAAACAGCACCAGACACAAGTGTGACACAAAGTGATGTCCTCATTCTTGCCTTTTTTGTATTTCCCTGGACCTAAAAACAATTGTGTATATCTGTGCAATTATTTTATGGCAGGAAAAAAATCAGAAGTGCATTTAGTTATTTGGCTAACATGCATTTCAAAAGGCTGCTATAAACTTCTAAAATCAAGTTCACTTTTTGCTGTGACTGAAGGGATGGCTGATTTTGTGTAAAATGTTGTATAATACATGTATATCAGCATGCCTTCTCCAATAACGTCTATTTCTAGTTGCCTTTTTTGGAGCTTTCATGTTGTTGTTTTTTTTATATAGAACAATCTTCACCTACTTCATTTCATGGGGACACATACAGGTCAGGTTTGGTCATATATGAAATAAAAGAGGTGAAGAAGCTGTCTCTGAAAACTTCCCTGCCTCCAGCCCAGACTGGCAGAGCTATATGTGAGGCGGACAGCTTGTGCCCAACTCTCAATACAGTGCAGATGGCAGCTCTCCTATTTGCATTTGCACTGTCCAAGAGTTGAGCTTAAGCAGCCCAGCTAACACAGCCAGAGGAACGATCCTCTGCAGTGTGTTAACAGCCACTTGCACTTTTAGAAGTTGCACTTTTACCTCTTTCCTTTTAAAATAAGTGCTCTGTTAGACTTTTCCATTGGATTGGTGTCTCTGATATTACCATAATCATGCTCCCATTAACACTTGTATTTTTAAACCAGCCTTGTGAAGTTTTGCCCAATACTTGCTTTGTTGGAGGACAAACATTCCTAAGGCAAAGGTTTCTTGACCGAGGCTTCCGTTTTTGCTACCAGATTTCCCCTTATTTTGTTGAAATAATGATATCCTCTACCCTTGCAAGTAAATCTGGGGATTGCTATGTTTTGCGGCATTTCATGCCGACCCTGTTGTAGATATTCACATATGGTTTTCTCCAGAAGAAAAGTTTGAACTGATCTGTCAATCCTTATAGCTTTATAACCTGACAGGTTTATATTTTTCCAGATTTGATCCAAAATTCACTTTAAACCTTACTCTAATACTACTGTGTATGATCTTTCTCTTGTGCTCAGACTGTAATATCAGTTGAATTTCCACAACTTTAATTTATAATTAATACATGAGTTATTTCGTTTACCAAAACACATTATATTTCTCAGAAGCTATCAGTATAAAAATAATTGGTGCTTTACCAAATGAGTATAGAGAGAAAAATGTAAATAATTTATACAATAAGTATATGAAACCTTCTCACAGGAAGAATCGCAGCTGGCAACACTGACTAATGATATTCTGTCTCACCTGGATATATCGGCAGGGCCCCTTTGCCCTGAAATTGTATGAGATTTAGAGAATACTGTAAATATGATTAGTTTATGGTTATACACATGGGAGAGGCAATATAATGGATGAATATTTAGTCACATATCATAACAGAATCATTTTAGAAGAGAGACTTATGTGTTTATTCAGATGCTTTAACCTCCCTAGCGATATGCCCGAAGTCAGTTCGGGAAAAGGGACACTGCAATTATCGATACGCCCGAACTGACTTCGGGCACATCGTGGGAGCTCACCTGCTCTTCCGCCGCCATCTTCTTTCTTCATCTCCGGCTTCTTCCGGGTCCCGGAGTGACGCGTGACGTCACGGAGGCGGGACCCGGTCCCCGGTCTTTTTTTAAATCTTTTTTTTTTTTTTTTTTTTACTTTTGAGCTGGATTATAGAAATGTCTTTCTATAATCCAGCTCAAAGTGGATCCCGCTAGCAGAAACGCTCGCGCTGAGCATTTCTGTTAGTGAGATCTGTCTTCGGCTGCACATGAGCCGATCCGAAAATAGCCGAGGTCTCCGGGTATCTCCGTGATCTGCGCTCGTGTGCCGATGACGTCATCGGCCGGCGGGAGATTTAAAGGTACAAAAAAAATTTTTTTTTTCTTCGATTTTTTTTTTTTTTTTTTTTTTTCTTTTTTTTACATTTTGTTTTTATTTTGATTGGATTGGATAAATGTTTTATAAATGTTTGTTTTATCCAATCCAAATCAAAAGAAAACAAGTGTAAACTTATAAAAAAAAAGTACCTCTAAAGCCGCCATAGCACTTCCATCTGTGGCCATTTTGCGAATGATCACCATACGCATTCGGGGTGATCGCTTGGTGATCAATCGCAAAATGAACGCCGCCCACCTGGAGCAACCGTTCGTACTCGCACAAAACTTTGATCAGCCAGAGAACAAACGTTTTTCTCTGGTCGATCACAACCGCTGGCTCTCTGTGTGCCTGCAGCATTTCTACAAAGCTGCAGGCACACAGAGCCTTTCCGCCCCCATCGGCGTCATCGGTGACGCCGATGGGGGCGGAAAGGCAAAACACTGTATCACTTTTGGTACAGAAATCTGCACCTCAGTGAACCGCCAGGGAGGTTAAAGGGGACCAAAACTGAAAACCCAAAAATCGTAATCTGTTCTTTTGTTAATTCATTCCTTTTAGTTGTCCATGTTACTACACTGTGTAATTTAATTCACATGATCCATCGTGAACTGTACATTTGTCGCTTTAACCGTCTGTTAACTGCAACTACTGACACAAAATATGGTCAACTATAAGGATAACATGGGAGCAATTGTCAGTGATTGACACAAGTTATATAAATGATAAATCATAGCAAGGATCAGAGTGCCAACATTTACAAAATCTCCCATATGGGATAAGGGGACTTTAAAGTATAATCAATTTTATTAAAATGTCATTCAAATTGGTTATGCAAACAGTTGTTCAAGCATTGAAATACAGTAAAGACACTCTACAGATTGGATACAAAAAGTGTTATAATTTAAAAAAAATAGGCACTTTTTATATTGCGAAACCGCTAGTGTTCTATGACCCTGAGTGGTCTTATACACATATTACCTGACAAAAAAGATACAACAATGCTGCAGTGCCAACTCTATTCCTTTATTTATTTTCTGGCTATGATACGATCGGATCTATGAAAGCCCTCTGTCCCTCTGATGCCCCAATACTTGTTGCCGGAGTTAGGTTACCAAAATGACAACTATAATTTTACCTGGCTAGTATTCTCAAGTAACTTAGAAAGCTATTTTGTACATTCATAAAAGCATCCCCTGATGAAGCTGAGACCCTCAAAACATGCTTCTGCCCTTTTGAAAAATTATGATACTTTTTTTGTTTTCAATCTGTAGGCCATCTGTATTGTACTCCATGCTTAAACAACTGTTTGCATAACAAATATTAATGATGTTTTTATAAAATAAATTATACTTTATATGTCTATGCTTTTAAAGTCCTCTTGTCCCATTTGAGAGATTTTTAATCTTTGATATATCATAAGATTTTCTCCCCAGTTCACTGTCACTAATAATACACAACATACATGCAAAGTGCATAGAGAGACTGGTGTAAGGAATGGTTTTTAAAACATAGCATGTTGGTTCTGAAACCTGCAGAAGGACCCTTAAGCCTCTGTGGGATCCCACTTCTGGGCATGTTGGATGGTCTATAGGTTACCAAGGTAGGTAAGTATAATGATTACTTTTTCAATATAATAATATTTGTTTAGTTATTTAACTAAACTTTTATTAACACAAGTTTTTATCAAGTGAGTTCTGAGGCCCACTGCAAGAATAACATGCTCATTTATGTCTTGGGGTCTGAGAAAATACGATTTACCTAAATTTTTGCTTCTGTTGCGGTCCTCTCTTCTAAAGCTTCCTTCTACATTTTATTTTGGGATGGGGTAACATAACAGCTATAGACTGCCTCTTTAAGCACTGGAAGATGCTTCCTGGGTAGGAGCCAGTCACTTAGAGATCCACAGGATCAGGTGAATAAGGGGTTGTTGCCACTTTTACGGTTGCCCATGGGGCGAATATAACTGCGCCCATGTTGTTCCATGGGCTAGTGCCCTGCCGCGATCGGGGGGGGGGGGGGGGGGGGGGGGGGGGCGGTCGGGAGCGCACCACTGACCGCGGCCATATAGGTGAATGACGGCAGCTAAAAAAACCACATGAGATGTGGTTCGTAGCGGCAGCCATTCAATCATGCTGCTGGTGGCCTCATAAGTGTGAACAAGCCCAAAATTTTCTTTTTTTTCTTCCCCATAAACTAGCAGTTCACTTTTGATATGGGATGGGGGACCATCAACAAGAGATTTAGCCTAAAGTTTAGTGTTAAAAATTATTGTATTTGTATTGATTTTGCCTATACAACAAAAAACTCTCTTCTTAAAATGAGTCAATTCTGTAATAAAGGATTTCATGAACTACTTTGAGTCTGTAACGTGTTGCCTCCTGGTGGTGGGGATATGTATCAATAATTCATCTTCACATAATAAACTGTTAGAATACGTTTATATTTAATGTAATTGGGGTTCGTTCTGTATTTCTTTATAAACATGTCTATCAAAGATCATGTTTTGCCCCCTATTTTAGACATTTATATTGTAGATAACTTTGTAGATATATATTATATATCTATTATTTATATTGTAGATAACAAAGTGTAGCACTATAATGTTACCTTAGAACAAAAGATGTTACTGTATTATTATTAACATTTAGATAATCTGTTTTTTGTTTAACCAAAAGCTTATTTTAAGGTTATAGGGCTGTTGACAATCTATGATTGTGTACTCTTTTACTTTAATTTTTTTAACTTGGACTTTTGTTAATATGGCAATTAGCATTTTCTAAAGTATTTATTTTTTTCGACCAGTGTGTTTGCTTCAAAGCTTTAAAAAAATAGGTGCCAGTTGCCGCTTTGTGTTGGAATACTCCCCATGACAGCTATGATATGGTTCTGATATTATTATTTCATTATGGCATGAGAAATCAATACTTTTTTTATCTTGCCATAAAATGTAAAATTTTCTAAAATGACACAGGATAATTTGTATTACTAGCTTAGATATAAATACTTATCTTATAGTTGTTCTTTACTCTGGGAAGAAAGTAATTGTTTGTCTGTTATGGCAAAATATTTCATTGACAGTCCCAAAGGAGCAACAAGATGATGCATTACTGAAAGCTCACAGGAGACACAAGATAGTAAGCCAATCCTGTAACATAATCGTTGCACTGCATTGCGTCCGGCTGACAGGTGATAATAAATAATGGATCTGCGTGGCTGCACCTGTTATATGACTGTACAGCAGTTATTAGTTTTCCATCTATGTTTAATGTGCACTACTCTAAAGCTTGCACTTTAAGCTGGAGGCTTAGCTTCACTACTCTTTCTGGTACAGATGAACATTTTATATCAGCCCTAGTGTCTATATACATCTACGGCATGAGCTTAGCTTTGTGTACATTTTTTTTTTTTAGAAGGAAAGCTGTATATTTTCAGCTATTACACATGTTATACAACACTCATCCCCATGTAATAAGAGCTTCTTTCCCTATGTGATTTGAGACGGAAGTCCTTTGTGCTTCCCACACTGTATACATGGATGATGTGTTATGAATACACGCATTTCAGTTGCCCTTTTACTAATTTGATGTATGACAGTTAAACTAGTAGCAGCATATAAAATAAATATAAATAAAAGGCAACCCAAAGCCTGGTAAAGATCCTCATGAGATGGATTCTTTTAGACCCATTTCCTTGCTGCAGGTGGATGTGAAGATTCTGGCTAAGGTGCTGGCGAAGAGGCTTAACGGGGTGATAGCATCTTTGATTCATGCAGACCAGACGGGCTTTATGCCTGGGAAAAACACGACCTTTAATATACGACGGCTCTTTATGAACCTGCAGACGGGACATGACGACCTGGGCACAAGAGTGGTGGTCTCCTTGGACGCGGCTAAGGCATTTGATGCTGTTGAGTGGCCCTTTTTGTGGGAGTGTATGTCTCGATATGGCGTTGGTCCCTGGTTTATTCAGTGGCTTTGGCTGCTGTATACGGTCCCCCGGGCTAGTGTCATCGCTAATGGACCGGTTTTCTTTATATCGAGGTACCAGGCAGGGTTGTCCGCTGTCCCCGACCCTTTTTGCCATTGTCATTGAGCCCCTGGTTGTGTTAATCAGGGGGGATCCTGAGATAGTGGGTCTGCGAGTTGGATCTTTTGTGGAAAAGATTGGATTGTACGCTGATGACATGTTGCTGTATTTGGCTGATCCTGATAGATCTTTATCTAGAGCTCTCCAGTTTGGACGCTATTCGGGTCTTAGTATTAACTGGACAAAATCTCAAGTGTTGCCGATGGATAGTTTTCCCCTGACTGAGACCATGGCGAGTTCTGGCTTACAGAGTGTGGCTAAATTTAAATATCTTGGCATTCTGGTTACTACGCAGGTTCGGGACTTCTTGCCTCTGAACTTTGATCCTCTGTTGACTCATATCAAACAAACTTCAAGTGTGGGCCAGATTACCCTTGGGGGTTGCTGGGCGGATTAATTTAATCAAGATGATCCTGCTTCCTAAAGTGTTATATGTGCTTTGGCATTCCCCAGTTTATATACCATTGAAATACTTTAAACGGTTGGACTCTCTGCTGAAACCCTTTGTGTGGGGCAAGTCCTGGCATAAACTGGCCTGGAAGACTCTCACGCTCCCGGCAGATGCAGGGGGTATGGCTCTTCCGGACTTTAACTTGTACTATTTGGCGGCCCAGCTGTCCCATTGGCATCATGTGTTTGTTGCGGACTCGCGAGGTTCCGGGCCCTTATGGCTCTGGAACCAGACAGCCTTCTGTATGATCCTTCCTTGGTGATGCTCAGGGGGAGCCGTGGTTTGGTACCAGGTAAGATGCGTAGCCCTGTGGTGGTGTTACCCTTATTGAAATGTTGGGAGCTAGTGTTGTCTAAACTGGAGTGTCCTTCTGTACATACCCATACACCCTTATGGGACAATGCGCTCCTCCCCGAGTTTGCTAAGATTCCGGATGGTGTGTTGTAGGCGTCCAGGGGGATTACCCTGCTCTCCCATGTTTATACTGAGACTGGCCTAAGACCTTTTAATGACTTGAAGACTGATATTGATCTGCCCAACAACCTGTTTTTCCGATACCTCCAACTGCGTCATGCGGCTCAGGTTCAATTCCGGGACGGGTTGGCCCCGTTGCGGGAACCACCTGTGGCGCTGTACCTTATGGCCCCGGAATCGTCCAGGCATATTTCAGTGATTTATTGCGCAAATCCCCTGAGTCTAGTATGTCGGGTCTACAACACTCTTGGGAGACTAACGTTGGGGCTCCTGTTCTGGTTTCCCCGAAACTTTCAGACCGCTTGACGCAACTGTATATCCTGCACAGGAGCTATTTAACGCCAATACGCATTGCTAGGTTCAAGCCTGATGGCTCCACACATTGTCCCAAATGCATGATTCATCAGGGCACTCTACTTCATATGCTTTGGTCTTGTCCGCTGTTACAGAACTACTGGGAACAGGTGGTCAAATTCCTTCATGACGTTATGGGATCCCCAGTGGCATTGGATCCAAAGCAGTATATCTTAGGTGTGCTGGGGGAACTAGGACTTAGAAAGGCTGAGATTCAATTTGTTCAGACGGCGCTGTTCCAGGCTACAAAGCTGGTGGCGCGTCTGTGGTATAGCCCTCTTCCCCCCACGCTGGAAGTCTGGAAAAAGTCCCTGAATGATGTGTTACCTCTTTTGAAATGTGTGTATATGAATAGAGGATGTGAGAATACATTTGATAAGATCTGGGGGACATGGATGTCTAAGGCGGAGTCCTGTTCTACAGATATGGCATTCCTGTCCTCCGTTTAAATGCTCTGATACTGGCATGGGTATCTGGGGGTGGGTATGTGGGTTTTTGCGGGTGGTGGGTACCGGTTTGTGGATGTGCTTTTATTAGTTCAAAAGAGATCCTGCTAGTTATGTACCGGACTGTATTCGGGAGGGGTATTGTGTTAATAAACATGTTTTTCCTTTGTTTAACTTGAGTATATTTTGAAAGGGGGGATACTGTTGTGTTTGGGGAACAGGGGTTTTGGTTTTTCTGTTTTTGTATTATTACTTGCTACATGCTGTATTTGTATGCATATCCTTGAGTTTGTTCAATAAACTTTATTGTTGAATTAAAAAAAATAAAAAATAAAATAAAAGGCAAATTTTAACAAACTGCCGGGGCACAAATTTCTTTCCAATCATTATATCCGTAAATGTAAATTCCTACATTTAGGGTCTGGGATGTGGGGTGCATCTAAACTGTTCCAGAACCGTACATCTATAAATAACCAAATAACATATTTAAAGCAATTATAAGTATTCTTAGGGAGGATAGAACTGCAGAGCATGATTGGTTGATGTCAAATGGCTAAAGGTAGCCATACACGGGTTGATACCCATTTGATGTATGATCAATTCTATGAATTGATGCGCAGCACTTTATGAGATCGATTACCGGTCAATACTTTGGATTTAACATGTTGGTTCCTTGTTTAATTCGACATTTCTGTGAGTGGGATCAATCGAACAAGGGTTTTCGAGGAACGAACGAAAAACCGGCCTGTGTATGGCCACCATAAGGTTTTAGGGAACACATAAAAAAGATAAGTAAACCACCATATAAACCACTTGCCTGAATGCCTGATCGTGTCTTGTTTTATTATGTGGTGTAGATGGTATTATTTTAGCTGTTTGTGTTGTTATAAACATAAAAGTTTCAAGTTTTGGAAACAACTTTTTTGTTTTGTCAGAACAAGAATAATAATTATTAAATGTCTTGCTTGTGTGATCTCAGGCTGCCAGTTTGACAGGTTCATTAGCTAGATAGAATTCAATAGAATAAAATAGTCAATAATGACAAACATTTGTGATACCTATTTAAGTAAAACCTTAATGCCAACTGTAACTGTTTTTTTTTTTATTGGTAATTGGCATGTCTGGTCCTGTGGAAATAAACATACAGCATCTGTATGAAGTCTATGCTCCAATTGGTCGTCCTGTTACATACCAAAGATCAAATGCAATATATCTTCTTATGCTTTTGTTGTTTTCTCTGTCCCTAAAGTAGCTTTCTACTAAGTAAGTTCCTTTAAAGTAGAGTCATCCATTATCCATCCAATATTAATGTACCAAGTTCTCTGTGATCTTTTTTTCCTCTTGTCACTAATTATTGGCACACAGATTGTAAATATGAACTCTTGTTAAATTTCATCAACAAGTTAAAATCAATGAAACAACTTGAATTAATGCAACCCTCTCTACTAAGACAAATGTTAAGAGTTTATTGACGCTAGCCATGCCGTTTTTTTTGCCGATAACGGGCACAGTAGTGGTAAAAAAAACTAAATAAATTTTCCTTGTCTCCTAAACAAGTGACCAGAAACACAATGATGTCACTCATATGTGCTCACGCACATATAGCTTTCTTCAAAGCTACTTTGGTTTATGAAGACACAATATATCTAACTTTTCATAACAGTGCTAAATAGTACATATTTCATGAACTATATAATGGAAAGAGCTTTACTCGGTTTTGAGTTTTTCATCCGGTTCCACTCTATGACAAAATCTACATCAAGATATGGTAATTCTGTAACATTGTAAAGTGTGCACCGCCCATCTGGTTTTAACCGTTGCATTTGAGATCTGAAAGGCTGGCCTAATTAACTGGCAGTGCTGAGCATGATGAAAGTTAGCCGAGGACAATGATATTTATAGGCTGATAAAGATTATGTTTTTCCAGCTATAGCAGTATTGTGGTGGTAGTCAGTTACAGCATACATTTGAATATAGCAAAAAGAATAATGTACTTTAAGTTTCATTAAACAATAACAAGATATGTCTTCTAAGGTGAAAGTGTGGAAGATTCATTGGTCTGTTTCGGAATAATTGATTGGTCTATTTAAAATTTTTTGGATAGATATTCAAAGTGGACAAATGTGCAAACATAATACTGCTGCTGTACAATGGTTAATGTTTAGACTTTGTAAATAAGCCAAAAGAAGTTGCAGAACACATAATGCAGACAGTCTCTACAATGAATATTAGTAACTAGATGATTTTATACAGCTGTAGCCAAGGTTTACTTGTATGTGTTTTCATAACTAGCTTATTGACTTAAATGGTTTGCCCCACATGACATACTGCATAAATGTGAGCTGGTACTCCTTAGAAGGAGAAGGTTTAATGCAGGAATATTGCTGCACCATAAAAGAATGCTGAACAAAGTTTAACTGGTAGGATTGTCCAGTATTTTTGGGACTATGGCATCCTTATTTATGGCTTTTTTGTCAGGTTGGTGGACAATGCAGAAAGCTTTATTTAAAAAAAAACTTAACTTTATCTTCTCTTATGAGACAATGCCTGAATAAAAAAAAAAGAAACCCAAACCTCCTCCTCTTGTAAACAACTTTGTACTGCTGACGTCTATACCCATTTTACCTGTGTGCTTGCTTTAATTATAAAACTACTTACAGTTTTTTTTATCCTGCTCTTCATCACCCCCTTAGCTTCTCTTAAAAACTACCATTAACATTTGACTCCCCATGTTGATTCATCGTAATAGCATGTCAAGGGCCTTATGTTCCTGCATTCTTTGAAAAGGGGAAGTTTACGTGTAGAGGTTTGTAATTTGTGCAACTCATCCTATCTTTTCTCTTATCTTTCTGGTGCGCTTGTGGGGATTTTCCAATTGCTAAAGGTTACCAGATTGTTCTTGTTGCTGTACACCTTTTTACGTTAATATATATATATAATAAATATAATATATATCTATATATAATATATTTTTTTTTTTTTTTTTTTTTTATTTTTTTAAAAGGAAAGTGGGAGTAGAAAACTAAGGCATCATGCATGCTTTTTGATTCCTTTCATCCCTTCTCACCATAACCTTCACGGGTACTTCTCTTTGTTTGGCTTCCAGCCCACAGCCATAGACCCATGGTTTCCCCCATTCCTGCACTGATGATGGCCAAGAGCCTTGAACAGCTGTATGCAGTTTGAATAAATGGCTCTGTAGCCAAAAATCTATATTTTGCATCTGTAGCACAATCAGTTTCTGGATGTGCATCTGGTCTGATGGGGCGAAAAGTAATAATTGCATGGTCTTCGTCCGGTCGCCCACGCCGCAAAAAGGAATGCTTCCACCTACTATAGGATTGGATAACTTCTGTTTAAGAGGCTTGATTGTTCTATGACTGCTCGAGTTGAGGGCTTTTTGATTCCTTACCCCTTCTCACTAAACCTTCACTGGTACTATCTCATTGAATTATTATGTATTTTCGCGATGATAAGTAAGGGCTCTTTCCATGTGGATTGTGTCATGTATAGATAATGTTAAACATTAACAAGAAATTCTAAGTAACAACTTGTTAGTGATTGTGGTGGCATCTTTGTTTTGAATTCCATCCTTGAGTCCAAGTAACAATGTGCATCCAATATTCATCAGTATTCATTAAAAGACCATGTCTCTTAATATTTCATGTAAAAATTGTCAGCATAAAAGTGGTAACACTACTTCCGGAATGTTGTACTTTCCATGACCAGTATCAGTAGGCCCCTTTGTTCCACATTTTTATTATTATTATGCTTAACTCCCCTAGCGATATGCCCGACCCCCGTTCGGGCAAAGGCACACTGCACCGATATCGCTATGCCCCAAACTGGGTTCGGGCAGCTCGTGGAGTCCTCACCTTCCCGTCGCCGCCATCTTCCCCGTCCATCGCCGTCAATCTCCCTGCTTCTTCGATGTCCTCTTCTTTAGCTTTTACTTCACTTCTGCTGTACCCCCGCACGTTCGCCGGTCTTTTTTAAAATCCTTTTTTTTTTACTTGTGAGTCTGGAATTATAGAAATCTTCTTTCTATAATCCAGCCCAGGGCTCCCCGCTATCAGAAACGCTCGCGCGGAAGATTTAAAGATAACAGAACACGTTTTTTTTTTCTTAGATTTTTTTTTCATTTTTTTTGTTTTTTGATTGGATTGGATAAATGTTTTATCCCATCCAAATCAAAAGAACACAGTGTAAACTTCTAAACCTCTAAAGTCCCTCTAAAGCCGGCCATCAGCGCTTTATTCTGTGCCGATTTTGGCGATGATCACCATGCGCTTCGGGGTAATCGCTTGTGAATCATTGGCACAATGAACGCGCACCACCTGGAGCAAGTACTGGCTCAGTCTGAATCATAACTCAAACTGCGCCCGTACCGAATCCATGCGCAACCGCTGCATTTCTACAAAGCTGCAGCACACAAAGCCTTTCCGCCCCATCGCGTCACCGGTGACTCCGATGGGGGCGGAAAGGCAAACAACTGTAGCACTTTTGGTACATAAATCTGCACCATCAGTGACGCCAGGGATGTTTAATTGTCTCTATTGTATACTCTCCACTTGGTTAGTTGCTTTTGCTTGAATTGATTTTCGATTTGATCGCAATTTATCATATAACCGTTGTCAGTCTAACTTGATCGATCCCAATACCAACAGGTAATTGAGGTGAACCGATTCCTTACATGCGATTATGTTCCGTCCATTAAAAGGTGTGTGCTCCAAAAATACGATTGGACATTAAATCAATCAAAATGCTAACCAACCATCGATATTTTAATTGACTCATCTCAGCCTTGTTATTTTCTGCTCGGATTTTATCACTAAGATAAATTGTATTTGTCCATCAAACAGAAAGATATCCGATCACCGATTACAGATCACCAACGATCATGATTCTGCCTGCTCACAAAATGGCAGGGGGAATGCACTGTATATATGGGGGGCAGAGGGGTGTGTGTTTGGGGGCGGGTGCGCTGGCATCTATGGGGGCGCAGATGGTTGTCCCTGTTGCATGATATGGGGGGCAGCTGAGGGTGCCGTGTTTTATGTTTTTTTTTTTGTGGGGGCGTGTGGCTGTGTATTTGGGGGGGGATGTGTGGAGGCCCTAGAGGGTACACTGGTATATACCTTAGAAAGTACATGCAATCGTCGACGCTCTGGTCCCTTATTTACACCGCTTCAGTTACTCATTTTTTCGGCCCTTTCAACTGCCCCCACTAGTGTCTGCCCATCACACTGTCACTCCACACATAGGATAGGAGGATACAAAGATGGAGGGCTGGGAGAACTTGGGTGACCGTGGACGGGGGAGCGTCAGTCACATTTCTACCAGAAGGCGCGGCGTTGGAGAGGTGGGGCAAAGACACTCAGGGCAGGTGAGTGAGGGGCAGCCCAACTGAGGACCCCGGCCCTCATGTTCCGCCCACCCAGTAGCTTCTGATGGGTCCCACTGCGTGGTCGTTGGTGGCAGGGAGGAGGCGAGGCCTCGCCGGCCGTGCGTGCGCAGCGATGGGTAGCAGGCGATGGTTGTGGTTTTTTGTAGCGTGAGAGGTGTTCCAGGCTGGGCGCCCGCAACCGCCGCACGATCCGGCTCACGAGTAGTGGCCGAAGCCGGGGCCTCTAAATTTGTTGGCCACGTCCGGAAGTGCAGCGTCGCGCGCCGCCAACTGTCACACCGGGTGGGGGGGGCTGACCAGCCGGGTGTTGATGCGTTTGCCAGGTTGTGGGACGCTTTGGGGACGGGCAGGTGTGAAGGATGGCCTCCGAGGGCAACAGTGCAGGAAAACAGGGGTTAAGTGGGTGGAGCTCCAGAGCGGCTTTCCATGCCGGGCTCGGCGTTCAGGCCACGCCCCCCGTGATCGGCTTTTTTTTGCGCGCGATCGCCGATCATGCTATTTAAGCCAATATCGGCCGATCATGATCGGCGGCCGATCAATCGGAGCATCACTAATGAAAATACTTTGCTTCTCAATCTGTCTCTGACAGCACTGACATGACATTTGAGCACACCCTTTAAAAATTACAGTCAGAGAATACCCAGAATTCTCTTGTTTTCCTGCTAACAGTAGCTCAAGTACCAGCACCAGTACTATCACCAGCAATAGGGTACATTGTGCAGGCCTGATTTAACTCCAGAGATGACGACGCAACAGACAAATATTAAAAATGAACATTATTCAAGGATTTGTTATGCCTGAACTCTAATAATCTCAACAACAATAGATCACCCCAGTATATAAACATACATATTATCTACACATAGAAAGTATGTCATTAAGAAATATATTTATCCTTTGATATACAGTATATTCTGGTATTAGTAAACCGTGCTTATACACTTTCCCTATTTACATTTCAATACCAAATTATTTTTGGTAGCTATTTTTGTTTCCCAGTAGAACTAACTAGGGCTCCTCTGTCCGTTAAAACCCCTGCGTTGAACACAGGTTTTTAACGGAGTGTACAAGCTGCCCATTGACAGGGTTTTCTCCACAGCCCATCAGAGCCCTGGATCTGCTGGTTCAAGCCTCAATCCCATTAAAATCTACGCAGCAAGCTGCATCTATGGGAATGCAACAGAGGCTTGAGTAGACACCAATAGATCCCAGCGTACAGTGGAGCCTAGGCCTTTGTCTCACAAATCTTACTTTTTTTTTTACATACATGTTTGTAAATTGTATCAATACCTTTTAACAATTCTATTTTTTTTACAATTCAAAATTGTATTTGGTTTTCAAGAAAAGTTTACAAACCACATAAACACAGGTAGTGTACAGTCAAAGCACTGTGGTATACCAGATACATAGTACTAGAAAAAACATACTCATGGCAAAAAACAATGGTACATTCCCGAAAGAAATGTTACAGGCAACCATCGTCACTATACCAAAACCTGGCAAAGATACCTCTTCCCCTGCTAATTATCGCCCGATCTCATTGTTAAATACTGACATCAAGATTTATGCAAAGGTTTTGGCGAATAGACTACTTGATATACTCCCGACTCTCATTGATGCTGACCAAGTAGGTTTCACGAGAGGTAGACAGGCCCCGGATGGTATAAGAAGATTATTAAATGTTATATCACATCTTAAACTCCAGGGCAAAGCGGGGGTGCTTCTCTCGTTAGATGCCGAGAAGGCATTCGACCGCGTGCACTGGGGATTCTTGCGCCTGTCCTTGCAAAAATTAGGTTTTAGTGGCCATATCCTCACGGCGATTATGGCTCTTTATTCTGCCCCATCAGCAATTGTCTCGATCAATGGCTTGGTTTCTAAGCTAATTAATATTACCAATGGGACGAGACAGGGGTGCCCCCTATCACCCCTTTTATTTACGATTATTATGGAAATACTGGCACAAACTATCAGACAACATCTTGATATATCTGGAGTTCTAGTCGGAACCCAAGAGCACAAAATCGGTCTCTTTGCAGACGACGTGGTTCTTTTCTTAACGAATCCGATATTCTCACTTGAGGCAGTGACAGATGTTTTGGAACAGTTTGGAGCGGTGTCTCTGTATAAAGTGAACCAGATTAAATCTTATATACTTGGGATTAACGTGACTCCCTCCCAACGGAAAGTTATCCAGGAAAAATTTGCCTACCCCTGGACCACCGATGGTATGACCTATTTGGGGGTGACGATCTCAGATGACTTGGATTATTTGACCTGAACTATCGATCTCTACTGGACAGATTGCCGAAGGATTTATTGCGACTCTCGGCCCACCACTTATCGCTTTTAGGCCGTGTGGCGGCCTTTAAGATGTATATATTGCCTAAATTTTTGTATTTGTTCCGCACTCTTCCTATCCCCTTACCCAAAACGTTGTTTGCTTCGGCGAAGAGACTCATGATTACTTTCATTTGGGCGGGGAAAAGGCACAGATGTAATTACGCGACTATGACTGGCAATAAATGGCATGGGGGGCTTCAAGTTCCCCATCTGTATTATTATTATGTAGCGGCGGTGATGGACCATACTCGGTATTGGTGGACACCTAGACAAGATAATAAATGGGTGGAAATGGAACAACAGGCATTACCCACTACCTCACTTAAAAATATGTTACTAGCAACTACCATTGCCCAACCAATATATCAGGGGAACTCGCCGTTAATTAAGGCGGTTCTCATATGTTGGAAGACTGTGATGGAGGGAGATATAGAGGACAAGGGGCAGAACAAGCTAGAGATCCCGGTAGGGGCCCTCTCAGTGCTTCTACATGATCTTAAACTAACTCACTGGAGTGGATATTCTATCCACTCCTTGTCATTGTACAGCTATATTTAGTTTCCATAAAAGCCTTTCTCCCATCTGCAAGGTCCCCAGAAAGGAACATTTTAATATCCCGGCCTCAGATTTTTTTTAACTTACCTTCGCCTACGTCATTTTCTTGGTTTTACAAAACAAATAGGGAGGCATATGGGCCTGATCCCAGGAACATGAGATTTTTTTTTG
>CM070032.1:116888695-116903680 GCA_036250615.1 Ptychadena robeensis | reverse complement strand
GGGATTTTTTGGACGAACTTAATCTCCAAGGCTCAATGGAACTAATGATGGCAAAAAAAACAACTCGGTCACCTCCTTTATTAATAAATGGACTCTCGGGTTGAACCACCCCCTTACTACTATTAGATTGTGATCGGATCACGCCTGAGAACTAAAGTATGGATAAATTCTTGACATGATTATCTACCACCTTTACCTATCCCCCCTTCCCTTTCCTACCCTGGTCTTGGTGTGTTATTCGTATGTATTGGTATCTGTATTGTTTAAAATTATGTGAGGAACTATTAAGCTGGTGACAACACTGGGAAATATGGATTTGGCAAAGCCACTGTTGTGCCAGGTTTTACTACTATACGGCGATCTTATTGCTGACAATGATTGTGTTATCAAGTCTGTGGAGACTATATGGCTGTTTTCTCATATCTGTTGTTATTGTTTTTTTAAAAACCTTAATAAAAATTTAAGTAAAAAAAAAAAAGAAAAAACATACTCAAAAGAGCAAATAGTATTGTCCACAGTGTATTGGTATTGGGTATATAAAACAGTAGCACAATTGGTCCCCTGCTTTAATAATTCTATTGACTCATCATTCTGAATTTCACCTCTTCAGCTTATAAAATACCTGTACAGTGGCTTTGCAAATACTTATTGTATTCTATAATTTGTCCCTTTTAACTTAAAAAATCTTAATTTTAGTGTCCAATCATTTCAAAGTTATTTACAAATAAAATAAAAGCAATCACTAATACAGCATTAATAATGTCCAGGTTTGAATTGTTGCAGTTGGGTTGTGCCTGTAGTTGTGTACTGGGACCTTCAGTTGTGTACAGGTTGGTTACATGGAAGTAGCAGTTCACTATGTCACCAGTTGCTCCATAGCAGAGACAAACAAAATAAATTATTGGATTATAATATATATATATATAATTTTTTTTAAAGGTGTGTACTGTAGAAGTTTAGGTTGAGTACACAGTGGTCTGGTACCACCCCTGTTAAACAGTGTTTGTTAACTTAGAACCATGATTACTGTTATTCAGTCATTTTTGTGTTAACCTGTTGATTAACATAAAATGCAATAAAACATAACAGGCAGGCAATTGTAAACCATTTAAAGGTATTCAAGCCTTCTTGTGCAGTTATATATTTTTGAGCTTAGAAAAGGTTGCATGTGGTTCAGTTATTCTGCTGTTGAAAGTGGTTTGTAAATTTCTGTGTTTGTGAAACAAAAAAAAAACCTTGAAAGTTGAATTTAAATACATGGAACCAGTTCAACCTCTGGTTTCACAAATGGAGCACATATAAATTGGCTTAACAATTCACTTAACAGATGTGATGCAGTGGGATGAAAATTTAATATAAAGAGCTCACACACTTCCCACCCACCTAAAAAAAACCAATATGAACTCCAATGCCATTATTTTTCTCTTGCCAGTTTACATTCACTAATAATGCCCAGTGACTCAGAAGACTTTCCACTGATTTTTTTTCTTGCCATGCTCTAGTACATCATTTGTGAAACTACAGACGTTGGCTGTCCAAACATGAGACAGGTATGTAAGAATGTTCTAAAATGTAATTTGTGTTTATTACAAAGGAAACCTTGACATTTTTAGTACAGTCTAATTTACCATCCTGTTTTCTTTTTTCTCCTTCCCGTGTCACTCCATTTTTTTTTTCATTTATTGTTTTTCTTCTATCCCTTTTTGTTTTTTCTTCTACCTACATTTTTGTTTTGAAATTCCTTGAATTTTTTTCGTACCATTTATCCCCACCCTTTTTTGTCCCATCTCAGTGTCTTTAGATGAAGATGAGGCCGCAGCTGAGCTGAGTCGAGAACAGAATGAGAAAACAATTCGTAGCACACAAACAGCCCTACGCAACTTCAGGGAGTTTATTATCTCTAAATATCCTATGGAGACTAGAGAAATCTACATGATTCCTTGCAAAGAATTAGATGACTATCTGGCTTCTTTCTTTGTGGATGCTAGGCAGAAAGATGGTTCTGAATATGAACCAAACAGCTTAGCCAACTATCAGTGTGGCCTGGAAAGGTATCTGAAGGAGCACCGCTATAGTTATAGCATTACAAGAGACAAAGAGTTCAAAAGGTCCCAAGAAGCTTTAAAGCAAAAGCAAATTGAACTACGATGTAAAGGAAAGGGAAACAAACCACACAAATCCATGAAACTCACCTTTGCTGATGAACTCATTCTTAGAAAGAGAGGTCTGCTTAGTCGCTATAATCCTGAGGGCCTACTGAATCTTGTTTGGTTGAATAACACCAAAGCTTTTGGACATTGCACTGGTTTTCATGGTTCAACACTTAAATGGGGAGATGTCAGACTTCGAGTACTAGAAACTGGACTTGAATTTCTTGAGTGGATGGGTCAGGAAAGCCCTGATGCTAAGGTCAAGAGAGCGGGGACAGAATGCAGAGTTTATGCCACCCCACATTCTCCACAGACCTGCCCTGTTCAAGACTACAAAGAATATGCACAAAGGAGACCTCCAGCTATGCGATATGAAGATGCTCCTTTCTATCTGTCCATTAAGCCTGTTGTCAACTTGGCTGCCCTTCATTGGTACAATTGCCAGGCACTCGGCAAAAATAAATTGGCAAAAATGGTAAAAACGATGTGTGAAAAGGGTAACATTCCTGGAAGAAAAACCAATTTCAGCGTGTATCAAAGTTGCAGTACCTTATCAGAAGCTCAAAGCAATCAGTTAGTGCTGATTTGTAACAATTTGAGTCAGCAAGCTGCTCAGTCTATGGCTAGTCATTCCGGAACAGGAAACTTTATTGTTTCAGCCTCCTATGACTCGTCCTCAGACACTGCATGAGCAGTAACTATGATAGGACAATGCCAAGGCTTATTTAGGATCTCACATTGGTCCTGAATTCTGAACTGTGATTTTATGTTTGACCAGTCCGTTCTTATATATGTTGCTAAATCACTTTAGAAAACAAATGTGTTCTATTTATATTTTCTTGTTTTTATTCATCACAAATCTCTTAATAGAGCTACTTTTTGTATTGCACTCCATAAATTATTTTATTGTAATGTTTAGCCAAAATGCATGTTACAGACAAGGAAACACATTTTAGAGCAGCTGTTACAAGAATAAAAAACAACAGACTTGTAAGAAAACCCAAGTAATATATTTGCCTTCTACTGAGGACACAGCACAAATGGTTAAATGTCATAAGGGTGCTATTGTTGCAAACTTTATTCCTTGAAAGAGCAACTTGAGTTGGCTCAGCTGCAAGCTCCTCAATGACTGCCTGATTTGAAAATTAGGAAACGGTACTGTTTTAGCAGTATATATAGCGGCCTTTTTTATCTTCTGCACTTAATTCAATTAAAAGCAACTTCAGCTCCTTTTTTCTGTAATATCCAATGTCAAGTAAAATAATTTAACTTTTTTAATTAATATAATTTTATTTTTTGGACATGTGTAGGATTTGTACAATTGTAGCACTGGGACAAGTGTTCATTTATAGCAATATGCAGTGTTGTCCATGGCGTAAAGACTGTTCTCCAATGCATCTGCACTGTGGTGAGCCTGAGCCCAGCCACACATAAAATGTTTGTCTGAATATGTTTGGGACTCAGAGGCATGTAAAAACTACTGAATTGTCATGTTTTGACCTCCAAATACATAATTCTTGTATTTTTTTGTGTTATGGTTAAGTGTCTGTTGTGATCGATGTTTATTTCTGGATTTTCTTAACCTTTGAGATACATTGCCAAAGAATGGTAATTATTATTTATTAAAATCCACATAAAATGAACAATACAATTCTTCTCAAGATTGGTCCTTGTTCTGAACTCTAAAGCTATTAAATGTAACCATGAAATGTTGGATAAACCTAAAAATTTGAAGTTTACACATCCCCAGCCTTATCAGTGATGCCAGTGATGTGAGGACCCAGGACACCTTTGCCTTTATGTACATACAGGCAAATGGAGAGGGCTCCCCGCCCACCTTCTTGGCAGAATCACTGATGTTAGGGAGGTGGAACCAGAGAAAAGATCTGAGGATGCCAACACTGCAGGGTGGTGCATGCCTAACTGGAGAAGATAAGCAATCATGGGCATGGCATGGGGTTACCAATTTCAGCTATTAAAATCCACCCCAAGTCAAACTCATGAATACCACTTTGGGGATGGGGTCTAGTAGCTGTGTATGCCTAACATAAGATTTCTGAAACTGCAGATATTCAGGATTACCTGAAGCAATTTAAATATTTTTCTGCAAGAAAATCTGATAAAAATCCTTTTAAGAGGGGCCAGGGAATTGCAAGTCTTCCATTGTATTTGTTTACAGGAGATTTGTGCACACTTGTCACTTGGCCTCTTTGTCTGTACAATAACATTTTCATAATATTAGACCTATTATTGTTTTATTATGAAATCAGCTAATCGTGATACCTGGACAGGTAAAAAATGCATGCTAATAAGGTTGCTAGGATCATTGAATTATTATTCAATAAACATTATACAAAAGGAGTTAAATATGTGTGGTAAAGTGGTTGATGCATCACTGAGAAAACTTTGACTAAAGCAGCAGCTAATTTAATGTAAAACAATAGAAAATACTAAAAATAGCAGACTGCTGATTGCTTTTTAGCACAAAATCAGACGGCAGCCTTTGGCATTTGATTACATTATATGTATATAAGGGATTTTAGTTTTATTGGTTAAACATTATCTTTTACATTTAGACATCTTTACTTTAGCAATTCCAAAAATATGAATGCAGTTGCACACATGTATTTGTTTTAGAGTATGTTTTTGCACACATGTTTTAGAGCATGTTTTTGTTTAAAATCATCCATAGAGTATTGCAAAAAGAGACTCCTCTATATAGCTAAGCTTATATAAAGCTATTTCCTGGTACTCCATGATAATGAATTTGAGGAATTATATTGATTTATTAAACTTAAAAATGTGTTATCACAGTGAACTTTGGTAAAAGAGTATAGGAATGACCAGCTTTAGCTAGAAGCCCATTGTCATTGTAAATGCATCGACCCTCTAGGATACAGTGCTGTAGCCATTTGACATCAAAAGATCAAGCTAATAGAAAACTGACTTCATACAAGGTTACAGTTATATTCAGACTAATGTATTGCATAACGCATGTTGATCACTTTGTTTTAACCAAAACGAAGGAGTAAAGTTTGGATAAGAGACAGATTTGTGCAAATAACTTAAACTGTATAGTTTGCTTTTTAAAAAGTATTCTCCCACGTAAATTAGATTTGGGATCCTTGTAGTGTTAAGGATCATATTACACATGTATTTGACATTACCCTTGTGTATGTAATGTGTTTTCTGTTTGCCTCCTTTCTACTATGCATGAACTATATTAGAAGGGCCCATCAAATTAGCAAACCATGCATTTTTCTTTTTTAAGTATATTGATCAAGTGTATGCCCCGCTCATCTGGTTTTGGTCCCCCTTGTCTGTGTCCAAGACAAGCCAGGCCCCCCAACTTCTACCCACAGTAAAATATATTTTCAGTGATGTCACAACACTCCACAACACCTGGAGTGATGTCCCATACCTCCTGCCTTCTTTAGTAATTATGGGGACGATACCACGCTTTGTAATTAACTTAAAGCAGATAGACTTTCTTGGATAATTTTACTATGTCTAGTAAAAAAATTTTGGGAACTACCACCATAATTTATTAGATGCAATAAAAAAAGATATCAAATCAAAATTGCAAAAATATATGGTTACAAACTCATCAGTTGTATTACATTTGAGTCATTCACAACAATGTCAGGTTTAAGAGAGATTAAGTAGATTTAAAAGATAAAAGCTTGTTTGATGGTAATAAACTGGTAATATCATAATATTTATATACCCTGCACACTAATATACCTCCCTTTGATACTGCCCTGCCTGTTCCCACATCAACGTGCCAGTATTTCAGGTCTCCTGTAGACCAAGAGAAGGAAACAAAATTATTAGATCTTTACAACAACAAAAAATTCACAATGCTACACCTCATCAGCTCAACTCCTCAACCACTGTTTTGACATATTCCTAAGAACTCCCACATAGTTTTATATTTGCACCATCCCCTAACTCATGCTTTTGAGGAAAATGATTTATTTACAAACATTGGGGTTTTACAGTTCATATCAAACACAGATCACATCTTAACATGTAATCTTATTATTTTATTATAATTTATTACCTCCTGGGTGATTTGCCCGAACCCAGTTGGGAGCTTGGATCGGGCATACTTGCATCACTTCAGCATCATCGGTGGCGCATAGACCTCCATGTTAGTGGAGGGGGTGCCACTTTTTATTGCTCCACATCGGCAGTGTCATCGATGGCGCCGCAGATGTGTAGTGGGGAGGAGGGAGGCTGGGGAAGTCATATACTGAATGAAAGTAAATGACTGTACACAAATAGTGATCATACTGCACCAGATGCAGTATTTGGCCAAGAGTCAGACCATCATTTAGAGCTTATACTAGCTAGAGTTTCCATTGCCCTATCAGTGACACAGGAGCTAGGGTGTGAGTTTAGCAGCATTAGCCATTTTAGAACAATTTTTGCAAGCATATCTATGTGTCAACACCTTACATTTGCTGGAAGCTTTCTTTCTTTATAGATCAACTCATGGGGTTGACCCAATTTCACCAAACATAGTATATATTTGAGTATAAACCAATGCAACCTTTTTTAATTCTACTACGGTTAATAAGCATTCAATTATTCATTGCTATACCCATGACTTAATAATTTCAGTCCTATCTATTTTCTCTATCTGTACCACAAACAGGAAGCTCCACTTGCTTCCTGCACTACAGTACATGTTCTAGTAATTTTTGCAAACACACATTGTCAATATACAAGGTTACTGAATAAGGTTTGTAAGTGGGCATAACTGGTTGGAATATTATATATTCCGTTTACCAGATTTCTCTTTCAATGTGTACGAAACACCTGTGTAGTCTCTAGAACTACAGAGGGAATTATACCGTATTGTTTGGACCATAATATGCTCTGTCTTATAGGATGCAGCCTATACATTGGAGATTCCCCACCTTCAGCCCTGGCCGGCAGAGCCGTATGTAGGCTGGGCAGCATGAAATTGATCTCCCATTTGCCACTATGTGTGAGTTGGGCTCAAGCAGCCTACTCGCATACAGAAGAGGCACAGAGCCTGTGCGCTGGTGGATCTTGCCTATGCATTGTGTAATCAGCCAGACTGATACAGTGTTCAGGGTTCTGCAGACATAAACAATAAACTACATATGACAGGGAAAGTGCTCTGAGACAAAATGTGTCTAACAAAAGGAAGTGAAGCAAACAGCTCTGGTCTATGGGACTGTTTGGAGAAGATATACTGAAAAGGGTTCTTCTTGCAAAGGTAATGAGAGACCTAGAAATCCAATGTTTAATTATTTATAGTAATTAATTACTTTAAAAAAAAAAGAGTTGTACTGAATGCTTCAATTATTGAGTTGGGTTGTAAGGCATAAAGCAATATATCTTATCTATCTGTCATTCCCTGCAACATATTTTGTCCTGTTGTATAAGTCAACATTCTGGTTTTTAAATACCTTTTATTATGCAATTGGATTTGAAAAAACATTTTTGTTTTTAAATGATTGGATTGATAAATTAAGCTCTCAGGCTCGGTTCACACCTAACCATTGTATATGTGTTGACATGGATTTTCATACATGCCCATGGGATATAATGTTGCACGTATTGCATATGCATTACCCAGCGTGCATTTTAATATATAAGTGTGCACTTATAAGTGAACATGCATTGAATGTGCTTTAGTAAATGAACCACAAGGCCTTTATAAAAAAAGGGAAATGGTAAAATAAGAATGTAAAAGAGGATGTAAAAGAAGTGCATATAAGTGTTAATGTTGGCTTTTTACATTTTTGTTTGTTTTGCACGTGAGAGCCACAACCACATGGTGGACTGGACTTGTTGCATAGGGTTAATAACATAGGTGTGGTTGGTGGGTGATTGGCAGTGGCCCACTACCAGCTATTCAGAGCCCCAGCTTGTGGTTTCCAGATTGTTTTACACTTCCCCTTTCAAAGTCCCACATATACCTGTTGAGTCTGCCAGTCTGATCTATCTAATGTGTCTTTGTATGGCAGCTTGCTTTCTCTTAAGCTAGGCATACACGGTTAGATTTAAGCGTTCGATCAACCTCAACGATCAAAGTTTACATTAATCGGATTTAAATCGTACAACGATCAAACTAAAATCGTGGCATTGTGTGTGTTGGTCGGGTCGATTTTATTCAGTGAACATGTTTATATATGACTCTTTCCTCCGTTTTGTGATCTAAACTAAAATCAACAATTTTGGTCGTATTGCAGTCGAACCCTAGTTGTGGTACTAGTTTGGATTTGCTTTCGATCGGTATCCGGTATCGGAAATTGATCGTACTAAAATTGAACCGTGTATGCCTAGCTTTAATCTGTTACTACATTGATGATTAACCAGAAAACATATCTTTAATCACTGATTGACCAACTTATACTGCTTGTAGAACATCAGATGCATGCATTTTTTAGGTTCTATGTGCATAAAGGTAGCCATACACGGGTCGATTTCCCACACGATTCCTGGCCGATCGATCACCGGGCGCGTGCACGCCAATCGATCGACGAGAAATCGAGTGCAGCCTACCTTAACCGATCAACCACGCCCGATCGACTTGGCCCCCAAATCGGATCGGCCAGAGAACCAACCTGTTGGTCTTTTCTGATCGATTGAGCACACATCAAGGGGAGTTGACATTTGTGAAGCAATCGATCGGGAACAGAATCGTCCAGGAATCGGTGGCCTAAGGTGGTAGGCACAGACTTGATTGGGCGATCGATCGACGCCTGTGGCTTCACCGGAATCGATCGGATGGGCGATTGATCACTCACGAGTCGACACATGTATGGCTAGCTTAACGGTATGTTTATTGATCTATAAACGTTGTTTGCTGTTGCCTATAAGACAATGAATTCTGATTAGTAAAACATATTTTGTATCAGCACTATTCTAAATTACAATAATTAGGTTACTATTACTAAAATATGGCAGGTTTACCTTGCAATGTGAATTGAAACTTTACAAGGGAATTTTCCCTTAGTTTTCTAAATAAAGCAAAGTTCCACTGACTTGAATTATTTACAGTAATATTATAGTGAGTATCCCTTATAATAGTGAATGTCTACCACATTTACTAAGCTAAGTGAAACTTTCCATGCAAAGTGATACATCATTTTATAAAGAAAAGTAGTTGTCCTTAATAAATAACCCCTCGTATCCCCCCTTTTGCTTACACTATGTGGAAATTTTAAGACTTGTATCCACAGGAGAAATGCAAATAAAAATGTGTGCATGTATTTATACATTCATCTATACAGCTTGATTCTATTTAAATACTGAGATAAAGTCACTTTAACTATTTGTTTTCTTCGTATTCACATTATAATTGATTCCCCAATAAATATTTTATTCTTGTCATTATTATTTAAATATTTAACATGCTACAGTTGATTTACATATATCATGTATCAAAATAAAAAAAGTTGTTAGATGTGGATCTTTTATCATACACGAATTCTCTACTGTTGAAAAAAAACTTTTTACTGAGTAAATAATTTATTTGATGCTATTTTGCAGCATACTCAACCAAGCTCAACAGATTCCCAATGTTTAATTTCCATGATGACCTGAAGGATCTGTGCATCAGCGCAGTGAGCTCAAATACAACCAAAGCTACCCTGTATGCTTTAAATGTGTGGCGATACTGGTGCATGACAAGAGGGCTTAAGGACTGCATGGACTTCACCAAGGTTAGAACATGTTGTATGTGTCTGGCAGAAATGTTCTTTGCTGACTTTTAAGTAACCAAATACAATGGAAAGTAACCAAATACAATGCAGATGCATATTAATGCCCTAAACCTGGACCAGTCAATATGAGCATTGAATAGTCAATGCTGAGAACCAGAATAACTTCAGTGTAAGCATCCATGACCTATATATGTATTTATTAATGCAATTCTTTAACTCTGACATCTTTACAGCACTTTATGCACTGTCTGTTGGAGGAGCTCATGATATCCTTCCAATTATAACATATCCTACAATTATAGTCTCCTAGTGCCTGGAGGTGAGCCAACATAAAACATAATTGGAGATACTATCTAGACTAGATTAGAACATAGGAATTTTGCAAGGACATAAACTTCCCCATGGAATATTAACACTTAATCTGATATATAGCCCTACAACATAGTTTTAACAGTATTTTTTTACCCTTTACCTCAGAAGTAACTCACTTGATTCTTAAATAGTCCCAAAAACCAAACTATACCAAATCTCTGGATTAATACTTATGCTATGTGGCTGGTAGATTTACTGATATCAAGAGTTTCTGTTGCCTCTAGAGTATTGAATTGTAGCTGTATGTATGAGACGCAAAAAGTGGTAACTGGTATCACCCTAAAGCTTTCATATGTAGCAATCTTCATTTCTAATGTTATAATCGGTTATTGAACTTTTTTCATTTTGGTCAAAAGAACCAGTAACTTGACTTTGCACATTCAAACATTTAGTTTATTTAAAAAAAATATATTAATGAGTTTGAAAAAAGTGTGGTCTGATCTTTGTAACTACAGGCAATTAATCCTAAAGCCCCGCCGTGCTCGCTCCCTTGAGCACATAAAGGTCGGTAGGCCGCAACTATAGGGGAGCCCACCTTGAGGATCCGACCAAAAGAGCCGACAGGTCGAATCACACACGGATCCGTCCTGCTGGTTCTTTTTGTGCCCAATCCTCCGATCCTAATGCAGGCAGTTAACTCGGAGGGGGAGTCTTCTCCCCCTCCAAGTTAATTGGCTACAATCTGAACAGAATCGCGTGTGTTAGTGGAACACACTGGATTTCTGCTATAAGCCGTCCATCGATACATCTATGGCCGGCTTAAGAGTTCAATAGCACTAAAATAATGACTTTTATCCTCCCAAGATAAACACAGAGCAGGTGCTTTTAAAACACAGCGTGTCCTTGTTAATGTGTAAAATAGAGAAAACAATGTACTGTCTATCAGATCCTACCCTAGTAACTGTTTCTTAAATTGTTTTGCTCTTAGTTAGATGGAAATAAATGGATACATGAGCTTATACATGACAATATGAATATTTGCTGATATCTTACTTTCTGATAAGCAGCCCTACAACAAAAACAGCAACCCAACTGGGAATGGTCAACAATCTTGTGTCTGTGGTGGCTGGCCATGCTACTACCTATTAGTGAGGAAGAATTAAATAATTAAAATACAGTCTTAATTACTGATTCCTGGGATAAGTATTTCCAGAACTAGTTCCATGCATACACCACACTTCCCTCTGCATTTATATAAACTTGCTGGATCAACAGCGATGGCCTCTATATTTTTACTACACATGAGTGAAATATTCCCAATACCACTTCCACTAAAACGGCAATTCTTGGCTTTTCTGGAAGTGAACGGAAAGGGAGTAGAACTGACAAAAATTATACGATTTATTTTTTATTCTTTAACCAATTTAAAATGAACAAACTGAAATAATGTTTTTATCTCTGAAGACAAGATTGTGTCTTTTTTTTTTTTAGCTTTTTAGTAATGTTATAACTGTACCTTGACTATACCTTTTTATTTTTTAATTTAAGGTTCCAGCAGTTAAGCTAAATGAACTTTTAGAAGATTTTTATGTGACCGTTAAAAAAACAGATGGTTCAGATTTTTTGGCAACCTCACTCCATGCAATACGTAGAGGGTTAGATCGGATCTTAAAGAATTCTGGAGCTGGATTTTCTATCACCAGCAGTGTCTTTAATTCCTCATCCCAGAAACTTAAAGAAAAGTTAAGAATGCTCAACAAAGCCGGAATGTCAGGCTCCAGATCACGAAACATTGTTTATTTTTCACTGGCTGATGAAGAGGAGATGTGGAGGACTGGGTGTCTAGGTGATGATGGACCTGTGCCTTTGTTGTCCTCTGTGGTAAAATACAACAGTCAGTTCCTGAACATGAGGACTTTACAAGAACATGCTGACCTAATGTACGGGGATATTGAATTTCTCAATGATTCAAATAATAGACCCTTCTTTGCCAGAACGGACAGTGTCAAAAGAGACAAACAAGCAAATCCAAGTAAAATGTGTTATGGACAGATCTACCATGAACATTCAAAGGGACACCAAAGATGTCCTTATTGTCTTCTTTACAAGTACATGTACACCCATCGTCCTCCATCTCAGATGGATCCAAACTCACCATTTTACCTAACAGCTCGAAAAGAAATCAGTGGAATGGAAAAAATCTGGTATGAGGAACAAAGAATGGGGCTAAGATCTTTGCGTGGTGTTGTCCCAAAGTTGGCCAAACGTGTGAAACTAGACAACTGTGATAATTACACCTTTGTTTCATTTACTCAGACATTCAGAAAATCTGGTCCACTCAATAACTATTAGTATTTTTTTAATTACATGCATTGACTACTTGCTCATAAGATTGGATAATGGGTTACTGATCTAAAAATCATTGTTGTTTTTGTATATTTTTATTAACATTGTGTTTTGGGATACGTAAAGAGCTAATGGTGTGCAGTAGAGATCACATGATCAGTGTTAATTTCGAGTGCATCAAAAGTATATAGTGCCTTTTAGCACACGGTTTTAAATAGAAAAAGATGTAAACAGAGTGAGATAATGATCACGTTTAGCACAACTGTTTCCAAATAATTGTCCCTTATTGTATTTTTAAGCTTTTAGTGGACAAACATTTAAAAAAAAAACACCTAAGAGGCCTCCATACCTCACACATTTTCTATCTGAAATTAGTAAGTAGTCCAGTTACTCAGAGATAAATTAAGAAAAATACTGCTAAATATTTCCTTACTACTATGTAAGGTATGAACTTGCATAATGTAATGTTCTTGCCAAAGGATACTTTACATAGAGGTCTGTCTTCAACCTCTATGGAGAAAGATGCTTCTCTGGTGCTTTTTATAATGATGTAATAATAATGCAGGGTATGGACCAGAGACACTTTGGCTTGTATTATTGTACCTCTTCTGTATCCCTTTAGCTAAGTATCTATAGAAAAATCAGTTGTAGAAATATCAGTTTTGTACATGCATGAGCATTGCAACTATGAAAAACATTTTTAATCCTTTGGGTTTGTTACCCAACCCATGATTATTTCTTGGCTTTATTTAACACCTTTATGCTCACATTAGATTTTGTAAAGAATCTTTATTAATATAATTGTTATAAAACATCTATAAAGCCCCCCCATACATGCTTATATTTCCACCCAATTTTTCAGCCGAAAAGCAGCACCTCCCTCTCCCTTCATGCTGTTACAGTGTCTGACAGCCTCAGTGGCCTGGCAGGTCTTCTCATGGCGGGGGTTCCTAGATGCCCCTGGCGGTGGCCCGAGCAGCTAGGGGGACCCGACGGACATACCCTAAGTGCTGGCACACAAAGGGTGCCCTGACGATTGTGACCTGATTTTGGTGAGGATGTCATCACATGCGGTCGATCGGCCAAAAATCAGGTCACAATCTAAACATGTATGGGGGGCTTTACTCATTGATAAAACTTGTAACTATTGATATTAATCACTTCCCCCTGAGCTCACTATTTAACATTTTTCCTGCAGTCATTAGAGATGGTCAAATTTTTTTTAAAAACAATTAGAAAATTTCGAGTTAATTGCAAAGCTCCTAAGCATGGTATCATCAACAAAATTGCTGGAGATGTAGAGAAGGGTTGGAAGTATACTACAAAAAAACACAAATTTTGTATAAATTAAGTTTAAAGTCAAGTCAAAATAAATCCAATATTCCCACAGTCCTTCTCTACATCTCCAGCTATTTTGGTGAGGATAGCATTTTCAGAGGCTTAGCAATCAGCTCTCTAACAGCCATACACACAAGCTAAGTACGGTACAGGCCAAATAATCAACATGTTTTTGAATCGTGTTGTTGATTTAAAGTATAAAAACAGTAAGGGCTTGTTTCCATTGGGCACCATGGGCATGTTAACACATCCCTGTGTGCACTTTTTACGTGTTTTTTGAAGCTGCTTTGCCTTGGCCATTGACTTCTATGGCACGTTTTTTGCCATGTCACAGGTCCAACAAGCCTATGGAGACAGGCAAATTAAGAATAATGGACCACCTATACCACATGTTAAAATCCCCTTGTTTGACGCAAGTAAATGTGGGGATGGTGAATGTTCTTATCTATGTACGAGCATTAATCTATTAACTAGTAATGTATGTAACTCTTTTTTGTTTTGGATAAAGCAGGAAAGGCTTACAGCTTCTTTTAGGTGATTATTACTGTTCTATTCCTATTAGTTAGAACCACAGGTAATAGAAAATAGCTTTACAGACAAAACACACTTTTTCTATAATGTGAAAGGGCTACACCTTCAGCAACAGTTTTTCTCTTCAGCTTTCTGTCCCGGTGACAGCTGGTTCATATACATTTTTTCTTTAGAACGAAAAGTATGCACTGTTTAGGGATCGTAAAAAGAAAGTCTAGTATGGTCTAGGGCAAACTTTGACTTGTGGCCCACAATGGGTTCTTAAATTTGACAGAGGGGTTGGACAAAAAGCCTGTATAAGCTGCTAGGTATATGTGTCCTAATTCCTCTCGTCACCGGCATCGTTGATGATATTGGGGATGTGTGTCTGGGACATTGTAATCTTTTTTATTTGCTGTACAACTTAAAATTATCATGCCAAGGAAGTAAAAAAAAAAAAGACCTTGGTGACAAAACACTCTGACGCCCCTTCACTCATTTGCTGCAATGAACGTAGATAAAGCAGAAATATGGCCTCCTCTAGGCATTATGTATGCTAATTGCAGGGAACATGTGGAGGGGACCCAAAGAGCCAAGGTGACAATGGGCCAGAGTAGAAAGGT
>CM070032.1:116865786-116888685 GCA_036250615.1 Ptychadena robeensis | reverse complement strand
CCCGGCCATAGTTTGTATCTGTGGATAACTTGGATGTAGATTGTAAGCTTCTGTAGGAAAGAAGGTTTAATGTATATGTTCCATGTACTGCTGTCATAAATTAAGGTAAATACAATATGAATGTCATGCAGTTCTCTTACTGGTCCCTGATCAAACGATATATTCATCTGAAAAGTGAAGGCACTTTTTTTTTGTAATCACTGAAGAATTAAGTTTGTTCTTGGTTGATACATATACATTAAAGCACAAAAAAATTATGTAACACTTATGTCTGGTTATCATGGAGTACAAAGAGTAACGGAAAGGAGGCCCCGTGTTTGTCCAGAGTTCACACATGTTAATTAATGTTTTTTATTTTTATTGACTCCTATACAAGGAAAAAAAAACGCCTTCTAACAGTAGAAAATATAGCTTTACTTAATAAAAGTATGAACTTTATGTGTGTGTGCGGGGCTAAAAAATAATTTAGTCTAATCAAAGATGGAAGCAGAAGTGCCTCAGTTCTATGTTATTATTGTCTCCTTAATAACATTATGGCGTCAACTGTTGTCTTTGTCTTGTCTTATGTCTGAAAAGCAATCTGTTTTCAAAAGAATTGTACACTGGATGTGCACACACTGCAGTCGGTTTAACAAATAGAAATGTCCTAGATAATAAAAATAGCTGTCTGTGTATATTTGACTCTGTTTATTACCCTGTACTCACACATTTGAAAATAAAAATCCTTTCTCTTCTTTGTATGCTCTTTAGTAAACAGAACAGACACTGAGACATAAATGGAACATGATTATAATAATGTTAAGCAGGATTCCTAGGGTATTTTCCACAATATTTATGTAGAAAACCAACTGTTTAATGTACATGGGCTTCATTCTCTGATCAAGTGCAGCTGGAAGCTCCTTCATTTCTCTTTTCAATCTTTTGAGCGACTGGGTTGAAAATCTGTAGTAAAGTGTACAATGTTAAAGCTTACTATTTCCTATGTAAAAAATAAAATGCTGAGGAATAAAAGGAAAAAAAATGTGTAAAGAACTTCTGGTATGGTCACCCCAATGTCTTTTCTGCTATATATAAGTGGTACGCCTGAGGACCAAAAGCTAGCTATGCGTGCCTTGATTATTGTTACTATGCGCATCTGTGTACTAACAATAATGCGGTATTATGGGTCTAGACAGCCACTGTCAGGCAGGGAGTTCGGCAGCATGCAGGGTTAGGTGTAGGTTACATAAGTGACTAATGTAGGACTAATTTACATACAGACTAATGTAGGACTCTTGTGTTTATATAGGTCACATCTTTGTGCTTCTGTGTTCTTGCAAAATTTGAAAACTAAATGGTAAGGTAACAGCTCATAGTTTGTAAAAAAAACTAAGACAGAAATTTAGGTTGTTATTTATTAAGATTAATAATGATATACAGATTTAAACTTCTGTAATCTACAAATTTAGACATACATGAAAGAGTGATACAAACATTCAAATGATACTACAGACAGTTATATACATTTGTATTTCAGAGAAATGCTACATCAAAGTGTTGTCACAAAAACTGATTTCCACTCCGAAAAGTTATATTGCTGGGATTTTTTTATCAGAGAATCCAATGTGCTGTTTAATCAGAAGAATATAAATACTCCATATAATAAATGAGTATTTATACGGTAAAGATTTTATACAAATATTTGAAAATAAAATACACAGTAAAATAGAATTAAATATATAAATTTAGCAACGGTTTGCAATGTAATGTTATAATCATTTATTAGGTAATCCAATATAATAAAAATAAATTGATACACATAATAACCTGTCCAAATAGGTTGAATTCATGCAGAAACATAAGTTTGTTGAGTGTTCCTATGAGGTAAGAAGCCTGTATGTACAAAGTTGTTTTTAGTGACAAAAATCTGTCTATAAGATGCCCCCCTCATTATATAGATGATATGTAAAACCAAAAAAGAATAATGATTAATTTTTGATTGTCTTTTGTCGCTCCTCCCCTCATGATGGCAGCTTGATACAGAACAAAATCAGGAAGGATTCAGTCAATGCCTAAATCAAGTTCCCTTTTGGAGACTACAGTAATAAGTATTTGGTGAATATGAAAAGTTAATCTCAATACTTTGTTATATACATTATGTTGGCAATGACAGAGGTCACACATTTTCTGTAAGTCTTTACAATGTCCAGGACCTTGAAATGCTTCTTACGAAGCCACTCCTTCGTTGCCAATTAATTGTGTGTTTGGGATCATTGTCATGCTGAAAGAGCCAGCCACGTTTCATCTTCAATGACCTTGCTGATGGAAGGAGGATTTCACTCAAAGTCTCATGATACATGGCCCCATTCATTCTTTCCTTTACATGGATCAGTTGTCATTGGTCCTCTGCAGAAAAACAGCTCCAAAGCATGATGTTTCCACCCCCATGCTTCACAGTAGTTATGGTGTTTTTTGGATGAAAGTATTCTTTCTCCTCCAAACACAACAAGTTGAGTTTTCTACTTTAGTTTCATCTGACCATATGGCATTCTCTGAATCCTCTTCTGGATCATCCGAATGCTCTCTAGCAAACAGATCACACACAGGGTGAGATCTTGCATGTAGCCCCAGATTCAGGGAGGTTATCAGTGGTCTTGTCTTCCATTTTCTAATTATTGCTCCCACAGTTGATTTCTTCACAGCAACAGTGTGTGAAAACCTTGTGAAGACTTACAGGGAAGATCATCTGGACCTTTCCTAAACCAAGCCAATTTTACTTTCTTTACAATTACCAGTGAGTCAAATTTCATCTCCTTTACCCTCTTGAGATAATTATCACGCGATGGACTCTAAAATCTTCGTATACCATATTCTTTCCAGGCATTCTTGTGCCTATACGGTGACTACTAAGTTTCTTGCCATTTAACAAACAAAACGTACGTTGGGACAGTCATCCTCCACCTCAGGCCTTGCTTTCCTCGTTCATCAGTTTGCTGGATGCTGATTGAGACATACTATACCAGTCTCTCATGTGTAAAGTCAATGCTAATACTGTACTGTTATGTACGCCCACTATGCTACTGTGAATATGCTATGTAGCTCTATTTGATGATCTTGATATTTATTTTTGTCTATTATACTATATATATTTTTTTTTTGAATATAAATTTCATTCTGTTTTTATACCTCAACTGTTATCGTCTGCATCAATACCTCCAATTAGGAGACCTTTAAAGTCCCCCAGCCTCTGCTGACCGCAGAGGGAATCTTCACTGTTGGTGACTCACACTCACCCCCAGTGCTCTCTTGTTCTAATTAATTTTGGGATGCCGGTCTCCTTGTTGGCGAGAGTGAGGGGCCCTTTCCCTTGTCTTTAGACTTACAGGGAACGTTTGACCTTTGTCATTGCCAATAAAGGGGATATAACAAAGTATTGAGATGTCATTTTCATGTTAACCAAATACGTATTTTCCACCATAATTTGCAAATTCATTTTGTTAAAAAAGAGGACAATGTTATTTCCTGGATCCTTTTCCCCCATTCTGTCTCTCATAGTTGAGGTGACCTATGATGAAAGTTACAGGCCTTGCTCATCTTTTAATAATAGAAATTGATATACTACAACTGCATAATTAAAATAATCTCCTCATATCTTTGACCTGATCAGAATACAGAATGTATACAGTATATACAAATACATACTATGTAATTGTTTGGTAAATAGCTAAACAAAATGGTTTTATTTCAGATTGTAATTCACAAATGGCCATAAAGATTGTTTAATCTTCAAATACAAATTGTGCAAATAAAAATGTTACTTTGTTATGTGTAACATGTAATGTAAATATCGAAATATTTACATAACTAGTGTTATCTAGCTGCATGCATGGTGTGGCCCTAAACAGCACATTTTATTAGACTTATAGTAAAACCTTTTGCACTGCCTTTGTTGTCCCAGTCACAGATCATTACTTACCAACAATCCTCCAAGAACTTCCCTGTCTAGTTGCTCTACTGTATCAAACAATATAGGCCTGGTTTCTTTGTAAAATAAATAAGATGTGGTTGCACCATGTAAATAGCAAACAAATATGTTATGACCTTAATGGGCCACCCATAAAGATGTCCAATGAGCTGCTAAAAGCTGGTTAGTAATACCTGTAGAATGACATTACAATTAATTCAGCATGCATGGCAAAAAATGTAAGTGTTAAATGACACGTTTTCCTCCTAAATATTGCATATCCTACTTGCTCCTGCCTCTTATTACTCTTATGAATCTCTGTTATCAGAGATTAATTCCCAGACAATGTGGTGGTAGATGGCAATCTCACTACTGTTCTTTTTATTCCGAACATGGCTTTCTGGAAATTTGGCTTTACCTGTAATATACTCCTTGACCCTACCTTACCCATCCTAAGAGTCAATGCTTTCTCTTTTGTATTGCTTTTTGAACAGTTCATCATCGTTCATCAGTTTATGAGCTCACCAGTGATCAACAGGTCCATGTCTAATGAGAGAAAGCAAATTGCTGAATGGTAAGGACGAGTTCAACTCCAGGTATTACTAATAACTATGCATTTGTCTTAGAGTTTTTATTTTACAGTATATCCAGTATATCATATATACAAGCTTCAAGAAGCTTCTGTTGAAGACTTTGTACGAGGGGATTATCTTCAGACTATCCAAGACTGGTAACTTCATGATTTGGGATCTTGACTATTCTCTAATATTTTAAAGATTCAAAGTAAAAAAAAAATCAAAACTGCAGCACAAAATTTTGTGAGTATATATATATATATATATATATATATATATACACATACGCAGAGAATATGTACAAATCTGTTATTAACCTCCCTGGCAGTATGATTACTTTTTATTATTTAGAGCAGTACAGGATTACAATGTAATCTGTTTAAATTTTCTCCTGGTCGCGGCCCCACCGCACGTGACGGGTGGCCCATAATCACTGTGGGCAATCACATGTGCTTTCTGGAAGAAGAAGCCAGGTGGATACCACTGGAGGATGCCTCCTGGATCAGGTAAGCAATCCCAAGTGTGGCTCGTAGTGACTACTTTTGATCATGAAAAGTACTGCCAGGAAGGTTAATGGACAGCAGCTTCAACAGAAACATATTTTTAAAAAAAAAAAATCAAACATCTGTACAGATTTTTGGTCATCAGTCAAATGGTTTTCCAATTGTTCATGCACTTGATGGCACAGTCAGCAAATTGGGCGATACATTGAATATCTTGAATATCTTCTTTAACTCCATCTACAAAAAACATCTGAATGTAAGTTTGTTTTATAAATACAACTATGTTGTACAATAAATTATTTGTTCACTAAATGTATTTATTTAATTCATACCTGAAAAATTACTTCTCAGTATTGGAAGAATGCAAATGCTCCCTGTGGCCCTAATTTATTCTTTATGTATTCAGCAATAATAAGACAAATTAGATATATTACTATGGGGCAAATTACTGTACTATTTAAGTTTGCAATATTAACCATCAGTTTTACAGCTTCTGGGCTCCATTAGAAAGATTTCCCCTCACTCCCTGTCATGTTGATATTTTATTTAATAGGAGGATGGGAAATTTTCCAGTTTCACTGCTCCCTAGTTGCTTCTAGTGTTCATTGTTATTAACTGTTTTAACTGTTCTTCCATGTCCCTCTGTTGTTACTCCGACTGGCACATATATCTATACAGGACATACAAGCTAAAGAGAGGAAAAGGGGGAACAATTATTCAACCTTCCAAAGGGGATGAATACTGTCACTGAAAAGGAAACTTTTATCCTTGTATAAATAAATTACACACAGCACTCATTACACATTTTTCCCTTTGTGGAGTACAGAGATAAATTTGGTTTTGATTGTTAATATTTGCATCCTAAATTTTGTAATAAAGAAATTAAGTCAACACTAAAAAAAAGCACATGCCGTTTTTGCATATATACATTCAAAGTCGAAAGTTTTTAAGACTCAACTTTGAACATAATTCTTGCAACAACTTTATGTGCTAAAAAATACTAATAGTTATTAATTATTTTGTCTATATCTTCAGCTATTTAAGTGATAATACTATGTTCAAGGGCTTTGCAATTAACTCCCAAAGTCAGACCATTAAATTTTTATCTCTTGACATGAGTATTGTGGAATGTAATTTTTTCAGCACTTGCTTTCAATATGAGGGCATCTGTTGTAAAGTTAAAATTAAGCAAACAATTTCACTTTTTACTATAATGATCCAAAGCACGCTTACAAATCCCCAAAGGTGATGGCAAAAACAGATAAAATCTAGGTTTATGGACTTGCCTAGTCAAAGCCCTGAATTGACCTTACCTCCCAAGCGCTCTGCTGAGGTCCAGATTTCTGTGCCAAAAGCACACCATAGACACCACTTTTTTATGTTGTAGACCTGTAACCTACTAAGGGTCTAGTAGACATCCTGAATATAATGTTTGAAACACAAAATTATGTAAAAAAAAAAGCAATTCAGGCTAACTTAATTTTTAAACTGTTACCATGTGGTTATATGTGTTTTTTTTTTTTAATAAAATTTGAATTCAAATGGACAATGTATTTTTTTATTTTGAATTGTATTGGATACAGCTATCACTATATTCAGTACAATTCCCTTTTAAATTTAGCACTCCCTCCCCGTTGTGATGTCATCACGTCCATCACACCAGGAGAGAGGATCAATTCCAACAGGGGACATCGGGGACACTGGAACGTTATGTTTGTGGCACTGGGGGTATGGGTGGGGTGTGTGGAAGCATCTGTGCAGCAATCGGAGACGATCACTTCATGGATGCTTTATTCAGGTCAGTTTTGCGCTTTTAACCGCACGGAATATACAGGGAGTGCAGAATTATTAGGCAAGTGGTATTTTTGAGGAATAATTTTTAAACCACAACCATGTCTCAAGTGAACCCAAAAACACTCATTAATACAAAGCTGCGATTTTGGGAAGTAGTTGTTGTTGGGTTTTAGGTTTAGCGATTTTAGGGGGATATCTGTTGTGCAATGTGACTATTACGGTGCATCATTATAGGCACTTACCCAAAAACCAATTTAATACCCCTTCAATATTTATTTATACCAGTGAAACCAATAGAAATCTCAACATTCACAAATATACTTTCTGACTTCACAAACAAAAACAAATCAGTGACCAATATCGCCCCCTTTCTTTGCATGACACACAAAAGCCTGCCATCCATGGATTCTAGTCATTGTTTGATCTGTTCACCTCAACATTGCATGCACCAGCAACCACAGCCTCCCAGACGACTGGTTTAAGAGGGTACTGTTTTCCCTCCTTGTAAATCACACTTTGATGATGGACCACAGTTCTAATGGGGTTTCAGATCAGTGACCAAGGATGGCCATGTCATTCGTTTTTCTTCCTTTGTTATACCCCTTGCTTCCGCCACCTGTGGAGGATTTTGACGCGTGTGGTGGAGCATGGTCCGGGCTGAAAATCCTGTTTTGTTGCAGGAATGGGAGACTTCTCTGCCTGTACCACTGCTTGAAGAAGGTGTCTCCAGAACTGGCAGTAGGACTGGGAGTTGAGCTGACTCCATCCTCAAACCCGAAAGAGCCCCACAACTCATCTTGATGAGACCAGCCCAAACCGAGTACTCCACCGTTACCGTGCTGGCGTCTGAAGTCGGATAGGAGCTCTCTGCCCTTTACCAATCCAGCCACATGCCCATCCATCAGAAAGCCCATCAAGACTCACTTCCCATATTTCATCAGTCCATAAAACGCATAGAAAAAATCAGTCTTGAGATATGTCATTGGCCAAGTCGTGACGTGTGCACTTGTGTGGTGGGTCGTGCTTTGCAGGCCTTTCTTACCTTGGCCATGGTCTCTAGATATTGCACACCTTGTGCTTTTGGGCACAAATCCGAGTGATGTTGCAAAAGGACTCTGAATATAGGCCAAAACTGGTGGCAAGAAATGGCATCTTGGCAGCTGCGACGCTTGAACTTTTCTCAGTTAGGCAGTTATTTTGCGCCGTGGTTGGTCCACATGCTTCTTGCGGACCGCTGTGTGACTATTTGGAATGAAACTCTGATTGTTCATGAGCAGCTCAGAAGCTTTGCAATTTTAGAGAGTGCTGCATCCCTCTGCAACTTAATAAATTATGCACACCTAATATATGAGTGTGTGATTTCATGTACCACACCTTCTCATTACAAGAGATGCACATCACCTAATATGCTTAATTGGTAAGTAGGCTTTCGAGCCTATACAGTTGGAGTAAGACAAATGCATAGAGAGGATGATGTGGTCAAAATACTCATTTGCCTAATAGATCTGCCATCCTAGTGTTTCCTAAGCAGAAACTGTAATGCAGTGCGGTTTGGATTTGGAAAATCCCGCCATCTCCCAGAGTGTCATCATTATGTACTTGACACTGGGGGGGGGGGAGGGACGACTTAACCCAGAATCCCAGAAGTGGTTGGAAGTCGCCAGTCGGATGCCGGACAGGTCAAGACGCTGGGGGCTCCGTCAAGTGGCGGACGTCACTGCACTTGTTGCAGACATAGAGAGAACGAACTGGGTTGGGTCTCAAAACCGTAGGGAGTTAATAAATGGTAAGGAAAATTCAAGGAGAAAAAACCAAATATTGTAGGAATGAACTGTGGCACAGAGTCAATGATCACAACACTGGTGGGAAGTTTGCCAAATTAAGCATATTTGTAAGACCATTTTGGATGCTTTTATAAAGGGGCATAGCATTTTATATATTTTTTTGTTATAACATGTCCCTTGGCTTATATTTAAAAGCCATAGCTATATTAATCTCTGTTCAGAAAATGTATTAAGGCTGAAGCAGAAAGACTAATATCCATTTTGTTTCTCAATAATGTGTTTTTTAGGAGAAAGAGGGCCTCTTTGTTTTATAGATAAAGTTTTGCTGAATTTGCCCTTGATGTTATGTGGTGAAAAGCACTACTAATTTGTTTCATGTATTCTAACTGATAACATATTTTCTTTCAATTAAAGCTATACAGGTGCAAAATATTAATGTGTGATAATATTGTTTAACTGCCAGAAACTCAGCCAAACAGTAAAAATTGCACACTTCAAAAACACATTGTAAAGAAAGGGGGGACCATATAATAAGGCATTTGTGTCTCGGCTGTCGTATCCATCTCAACTGGATCTGGCATTTCCTGACATGTTGTTGCCACAAATGCCTTATTATATGCCCCCCTTTCTTTACATTGTGTTTTTATAGTGTACACTTTTAACTGTTTGGCTGAGAAAGCCCAATGTGCGGAGACTACTTCCCTAGAGGAATACCCTAGGGAAACCCTAGCCTTGGGATGATAAAAAAAAGGTATATCAAAGTTAAACCAAAAATGTATGTTAGTATGGCTCACAGGTTGGTTACTGGTTTAGAATAGGGGATAGGACACCTACAATGGTGTATTTGAATAAATAAGACGTATCAGAAAGTAGAGACACATAGGGAATCGCATGCGAGACTACCCAGTAACAATTTATCACCCAGGGCGGGTTGTTTTTGTTTTTTATGGTTGTTGCTTTTTGCCCCTGGGCAGATGTTGTAGAATATGAGTTTTGAGATAGAATAGGCGTATTTTGGGCGCACTTTCTAACCACTTTGCTGGCTTGTTTTGGGGAAGGGGTTCTTTTTGGGGGGATGGTAAATTTTCTAGGGGGGATAGGAAGGGTAGGGGTGTTTTTTCTGGACATCCCGTGGGGGGGGGGGAATAGGGGTTGAGGAGGAGGGGGAGACCCAAAAGTACTATAGTAAGTCACCTATATGAATACACATTTTCTGACACTTTGTTTCCTACACACCCAGGGGCGTTACAAAACTCACCTTACAATGAACTATTTATAGATATGGGATTGTAGAATAGTTGGCGATACATATACCTTTGTAAATGGAAACGAGGATTTTGAGAAAATATCTCTGAATTTAACTTTACAGTGAGAATCCTAAAACTGTACCCATAAGGGTTGAATACTTGTTAATCAATATCCTGGACTCGGAGGGTTCAGCCCGGGGATGATGAGGAAAGAGAGGGGAGGATACAGAGGAAATATTTTGGACCTTGGGGTATAAGAGGGGGCATTCTGATTCCGAGGTAAGACACAAACAATTCTCCCAATAGATGGGTAACAAAATGTTTAATATATCTTCACAGTGTAACATGCTCCTTGAAAAAGCTGATTAGGCAAAACGCATAGGAGACACTACACACTGTGGAACTTCGCATCACAAGAGAGACACCACACACTGTGGAACCCCTTACAAAAAGTTTTGGTTCTAATCCTCACTCTGTAAGGGAGCGAACAGGGAACACCGGATGCGAGGTTCCTCTTTCCCTCCCAATATATATGCGGACCACACCTACTATTTTTTCTCCTCAATTTGTTGGTCTTTACTGTAATAATATGCACAAGATATGTAAATCAATGGAATGTACCATAAATAAACAAACCGTTTTTAAGCCTTGCAAATTTTTACTATTTTTTATACCGAAAAATCTGTTATTAAGTGGATTATCCAATATCGTCTCGATTTCTTGTTATTTGAAAAGTGTAACTAAAAAGGAAGAAAACGGTACAGCTGACATTAGTCCTTCTGCAAGACTTGTCCGCTATCTTGGTAAAGTATATTTTTATATATATTTTTTTATATATTATTTTTACATATTATATTTTTATGTGGCATAAATGGTAAAAGACTTCTTGGTAAAATGCATAACACCAACCGGAAGGCTTCCATAGACTTAGAGTAATATTCTGGGCTATTTGTCCTAGTCGGTATCAGCTATAGTTCGTAATTTTGGAGAAATAATTGTCTTTATCTAATATTCTTGGCATAGATAAAGGTTTAAGTTTTATGTTATTGTTACTGTGTGTGCTAATGTATCTCCTGTGTGTGTTATTTGTTAAAAAACCGAAAGCGTGATTTTCAAATACCTTTTTTGCGTTCAACCATGACTCTATATTCTGTATGTTGGACTGAATACATCTAGATGGTGTTATTTTATATCTGATGTTCTGGCTACATATATCTTGTGGTATTTTCTTTTTATCATATATTTTATATATCTCCATGTATGTTAAATGCATTTATATTTTTGCATGATTGTCCATGCTCTATTTTGTTGATTGTACAATATAAATCATATCACCATATTTGAATTCTTTTGAGGTGAATATTTGCCACATCTCTGAAACCAAGTTTTTCCCTGTTTATAGTTCCTAAAGGTTATACAGGTGTTGCTAAGATAACCCCTTGACAATAAGATAATGTGTTGTAGAAGACACACATTATACATTGGAGAATCTGATCTCCGCAAAATACTGGTGAACTGGCCACTCTGCTGGCTGACATACAAACAGCAGAGACAGAGCAAAGAATTGCCTGTGGGCGAATCTTTCCTCTGCAGTTTGTATGTGAGCCAAGATCAAGCTGCCTGGCTGACATAAACACAGCAGTAGCAGAGGAAAGATCCTCCTCTCTGCGCACCTGCCTCCCCTAGCTACAGTCAGTGCTTGGCTGGTGGCTATATACCTTAGACACAACCACCCATGGCCATAGGTTGCATATGCACACTATAAGACGCACACATTTTCTCTCCGATTTACAGATGGGGGTGCCCTATAGTGTGCACAATACAGTTATATATGCTAAAGCACTTTTATGTCTATTGATATTTCAAACAAGCCCTCTAAATCCACCTCGCCTACTCATCATCCCTTACATCCCCAGCTCCATCTCCTCTACCAATTGTATACTTTGTTCCCCAACCTCTTAAATTGTAAGCTCAGTCAGGCAGGGTTCTTTCCTCCTCTTGTGTCCTAGTTTGTACATGTGTGTTAGCTTGTATTGCCTGTCAACCATTATTTACTGTACCGCTGCGATTAATATGTTATAAAAATAAAAGTTAATAATGATAATCTATTCATCTATACAGTAAATAAATAACTGAACCTGGGTCTAATCTTTAACTTGAAGCACTATTTGAATGATAATACAATGTTTAACATTGGTTGAAACCCCCTATAATTTTAATTGCTTATGAAGAATTGTACACTTTAAATGTCCAGGCTGCATTTTAGTCTCAGTATGGATTTTCTAAAAAGTTGAAAAATGTTAAGCAAAAGTAGTTTTTGTACCTATAAACTGACTGTTTCTTGGCAATCCATTTGCTGTGCATTCTTCCAGTGCAGGTAAACACAAATAAATGAGACAATCTGTAATACCAAAAGTAATATGTTGTTAAATATTTTTTCCACTGTCAAGGAGGAGCTTACACAGGTTTAGGACTAGTTAATTAGCCTACACTTTATATGCAACATACATCAGTGCTACTTGTAATAAAGATAATACCTGTCTGCGAGGTCACATGTATATGACCACTAAATTTACTTTACTTTTATCAGTACTATGTTTGAGTACATACACCAGTTTACCATTTGGATTCATATCTATATACAGTCACATCGAATATTTCGGTCTAGATGTTTGCTCCATATTAACTTACTGTATTTACTGTTTTCTTCATAGGATGGAAGCAATGACCTCTTGGTGAAGAAAGCTGCACAAAAAAAATATAAAGATGTATAAAACTATGTGTATGTTCTTCACATGCTCATACCAACAAATAATGACAATTTGGAAAGCTACAATTTCTTATTATTAATGTAGCCAAAATATATGTTTATGGTTTAGAATTATAGTTCATAAAAAAGTGCAAAATGGTCTATTCCCAACATGTGTTCTCATGGGCAAACATGGGTCTGTTCTTTGGATAATGTCAATGAACTTAATGTAGATAGTCAGTAGCAAAGCAGAAGTAGAATACGTTATGCACTATGACTGGTATAATAGCCTTTTTTTTTACTTTTCTCAAGTTTTTATTCATTGTTAACATTTTAGTGAATTTGATCTAAAGTGTCTTATATAAAGATCCTGCCAGTGTACAAAATGTGTCTAATCGATTTTTTTTTATTTTTTTATTTATCTTTATTAAAGGGTTTCCTTAAACATACAACTTAGACCCTACGGGCATCCCGAGGTTCATTCTAATTCCGCCATAATACATACACTGCACTTTCTAGTCACCCCCACCCCCCCACCCGACCCCCCCCCCCCTGGTCCCCAAACTCCACCTGTATGAAGTGAGAAAAAAAAAAAAAGGAGAGAATTTCCCCCCGCCTCCTCACCCCTCGCTCCCCCCCTCCACACGATCTCGCCATATCTTATAAAATATACCTCTGCCATATACTCCTCTCTCATAACTAATTATTAAATTGACTTCCTGCGCATTCTTTCACTGTGGTTTAGACACTATATCCAAGGCCTCATTATGATACGCTTCGCGATCATAACATCCTAATTATCGCAAGTTTTGTTTCGCATCCATCTGTCTTTATTAAATATTCCCAGCATGCCCTATTTTCATATGATAGCCCGCTGGTGAATTTATATTACTGTTTATTAATAGAGTAATCTCTCTCCAATAATGTGTAATTTTGGACAATGCCAAGCATATGAATCAGATCCCCCCGTGATGAAGACATTTCAAACATTTTGCATCAGTTTTTTTTGTATACCTATTTTACGCTAAATTTCGCCGGCGTTCTATAGCATCTATATGTGATAAATATTTGTGTTATTCTGTCTCTATTCCTAATTGACATAATGGTAACCTCCATATGTGATTCCTTTCCCATTTCTTCCCTCTGAATCATCTTCCTGGGACCATCTAGTCTATCTTTCGACCATCGACTTCGAACATATATCTCATTCATTTTGTTGCTAATAAACGTGATATGTTTGTGACATAATACCTTTACTGACATTGAGCATTGACGATCCTGTCGATCACCATGTTTAACTAATCCCTTTTGTAGTCGATTGGAATTGTGGTTATTTAATTGCGTGCTGTATTTCTACTATCGTAAAAATGGTCTTTATGTGAAATTGTAAATTGTTCTTGCAATTGAGAAAAGATTGTATGTGACCTTTATCAAATCAATCCATTATTCTAATTAATCCTTTTTGTGCCCTCCTTTATGTGTTTCTATTTTTACTAACTAAACCGCTTTCCATTAATCTGTTATTCTTTTCTTGCAATTAATCCATATTTAGTAATGATGTATTCTGACAGATCTTATAAACTTTGTCCCCATATTTTTGGTAACAATTCATCGTTGGATTATCTGGTTCATGTCCTAGACCTGGCATCCAGCGTTCCCAATATATCTGACGACCCCTAGTATGGTTTGCATTATATTATACGTGGATCACGTTTGGTTATATACCCTGCTACGCCCCATCTATAATGTTGTTCAATTGGGACGGGCACCAATTATTCCTCCTGGATCGGGACCGCGAGTCCCAACCCTTATCTATGCTGTAATCTTAGCACCTCCTCCTCATGATCATAGAAGCCCCATTTCTCCATATCAGTTCCCTATATAACCTATGATCTTATTTAATAATGTTTTTGGACTATCACAGTGAGTTAATCAATGATGTAAAGCAACTGTGGAAATGCCATATCATCGTGATCAAACTCTCACTCTCCATGCTATTGATAACGGTAGCCGATCTACCCATCCATATTTTTTAATTGTTTTTTTGTTTCTTCTGAATCAGGTTGTGATGTTTTATCTATATAGGTCTACACATCGGGAGTGTATTCACTCCAAGATATTTAAAGGATGATACCACTTGTATTTGCTTTGCCTTTATTCGTCAGGGGTTTAGGGATGGTTCTAAATGGAGGGATTACTGACTCTCTGTCCCAATTAAACCCTTACCCGGAGTATCTACCAAATTTGTCTATTTATTGAAGTATTTCAATCAATGATGATCTGTATCCGCAAGATCTATGAGAGTATCATCTGCATACAGTGCCATTTTTTCATTCCTCAACCCCCCCTATTAAAGACCTATATTACCGGGTTTAACCCTGATCATTTCTTGCCATCGGTTTTGACGCCATCGCAAATAAAATCAGTTACACAACAGCCCTTCGGGTTCCCCTACCAATTTCAAATAAATTCCGAGCATATACCATTAATACTGATTTTAGCTTTGGGTGATGTTATAGTAGCCCTAGTCTAATTCATGGAAGTTTGTTCAACGACCAAACTACTGAGGATCCGCCACATATATCTCCACATCCAAGTATCAAATGTTTTTGTATATCGATAGCTAAAGTGTTTTATTCCTGTATTTACCGTTTGAATTTGATATTTTTTAAATACGTTCTACGGATATTAATTTGTTGTTGATCTTAGCCGGGATAAACCCATGATTGGTCTTTATGGATCAATCCGGTATCCTCTCTGTATCGCGTGTCCAGTACTTCGCTAAGATCTTAGCGTCTACCGGGATCAAAGATATTGGTCTATATGATCCCGGATCCTCCGATTTTTATCTTTTTTTGAAACGTGACAATCATAGTTTCATACTGGTTGCGGTTAATTTCCCAATCCGTAAGGATTCCTGAAAGACCTCTAATAGTTGTGGGAGAATCACCTCGCTGTATTCCTGATATACCTCAATTGGCACCCTCGGTTTCCTGGAGCTTTACCCTTGGCATGTTGTTAACTGCCTCTATTATATTCCTGATGTTATTGTTGTTCCAGTTCTTTCTGTGTACTAATGTAAGTTTTGGGAGTTTAATCTTGCTCAGGAATTCCTCCAGTTCTCTGCTTCGGGTACCAAATCTGGCTGACTCTGTATAGATTTTCATAGTATATCTTAAATACTGTCAAGATATCCTTAGGATCGGTGACTCTCCCACCACCGTTATCCCTAATTATGATTATAACAGTAGGGTCTGTTGTGCCTTTACAATCTGACGATAGTAGGTGTCCCCCGGTCCTCACCCTCGATCCAGAGCTTTTTGTTTCCATAAATTACGTCGCAGGTATTACTTTGTCTTGGGCCTGTTCCACTACTAATCTGTTTTCTCTAGCCATTATTTCTATCTTCATCTGATTGTGTCCGTACTATTTACTTTTCTAATTGCATCATCCTCTGCTCTTTTTTTTGTTCCTGTCTGTGTGATCGCCAGTTTTTTATTCCTCGTTTCTTTTATTAATTTCCTCCAAAAAGGCTTTAAAGCCATCCCCATATGTTGAGATATCGAGGAGGACCCCCTATTAGTCTGTCCATATTCTATCAATAGTCTCTATACTGTCCTCTACGGTTCTGAAAGATATGGCAGACCATTTGGGTTGTTTACATCTCCATTCTTGATCTCATTCATCGATTTATCCATCGCAGGTAATGCTAGCCATACACATCCAGAGCCGGACGATATCGTCCTCCGATATCGCTCCGGAGAGGCTACCGTGATGACGTCATCACGTTAGCTCTGCATTGCATCTGGGGCCCCACATCGGCCAGGCACCCTTTGTGTGCCGGCCATAAGCAGCGATGGAGACGCTCGTCTTCATTGCTGCTTATGTCATCTGGCTTCCATCGTCTTCGGCCGGCCAGAGATTTTCCAACATGTCTGATCTCTGGCCGGCCGAGAATTGGGCGACAGGATCTGTCGCCCCATGTGGGGACATGCCGATAAACGGCCGATTTTAACCTGACGACGGCGAGAGCGCGCACGCCCGTCGGCCAATTAAAATCCGCCGTTTTATCTGCATGTGTATGGCCGGCATAAGTTGTTATCGTTGAGTTGGTCTTGATGCCTCTAATGTGAATATCATACTCCTGACATATGTATACATACTCTCTGTGCAAAAAAACATATCAATTCTCGAAAGTGATTTATGCTTTGCGTAATAACATGTGTACTGTTGCGTATGTGGGTGTATACTCTCCAATATCGATAAGTCCACACTGTGTCATATGTTCAGCCAGTTTTGTTACTCCCCCTACTTCCCCCCTCGGCTACTTAGTCTGTCCATACCATTATCCATGACCTGGTTAAAATCGCCCATCATGACTACTGGTATAGAGATTTTATCCCGTAAGCTGTATTAGTCCCTTCTGATGTTAAGGGTAAAGGGGGGAGGATTATATATTCCAATCAGTACACACTCCATTCCACTCAAGGTCCCCTGTAGCTATACAAAACAGCCATTTGGGTCACTTACTTGTCGTTGACATACAAACTCAACTGAGTCATGTATTAGTACGCTAACCCCCCTTGAGTACACACTATGAATAGCATGGTAGCTTCGAGAGTATCCTTCTTTTTTTTTTATATCTTAAGGGTATCTTTAATAAGATGTGTTTCCTGGAGGCATACGATCGCTGGTTTATAGCTCAGCACATGATTCCATATCAGACTACGTTTACTAGGATCTCCCAACCCGCGAACGTTCCATGATAGCATTATTACCTCTTTAGCCATATCTTTGGGGTATTGCATTTAGCCCCAAGAAATGAGGAGAGCAATACAGAGCACTGATATATATGGTGAGGTGCGAGAGGAGGGAGCAAAAAAATAAAAATAAAAAATCGACTTTTAGCTGTCATACGTTTTATCATTTCTGTAATGTTTAATCAAAATAAGCAATTTCCTACCTATAACAACCATAATGTTTCCCCCTGAAAGTATGAGAGGAAGTAGAACTAATAAACATTATGTTATTACCTTTTACAATTTGTGAGAGTGCTGACTGTTAGGTCAATTGCTTGTTTTTATGTCAAAGTGCTGCATAATCAGTGCAGTATAATCAGTGCTTTGGCTCAGCTAGGTGGCCAATTGTACTCGTTTACCTGCACTGGGAGTGTCTCATGATGAAAAGCCTCATATGTTCCCAAGAGGATGTTGCAAGCGCCTACAAATGATTGATACAATTCCTATCAATCTTAATAGACTCTCTCTTAAATATCAGGGGTGCGGGCAACACATTACCCAGTGTTGGGGGGAGGGGGGAAGCCCACTATTTTCCAATTCCCCAGCATCTTCTCTAGTATCCCTCAAGATGCACATTGTATAGTTAATCACTGCATTTTAAGTGGGTATGAAGGGGGACATCCAGTATGTGGGGGTCTTCCTTCCCTCCTATAACCAGTACCAATTGTTTCATTAGTTTAACTAATTGTTATTGTCAGTTTTTCAACTTTGTCAAGAATTTGACTGTTTGGTATTGTGAATACAAACTGAAGACAAAAATGTATTACTTTGCAGCTAACCAGTCCATATGTGGTTCTGTTTTTTCATTTATTTGCACCTGGTCATTCCTACATTCACCTTAATGTATATGGCAAGGAGAAATGTAGTTACCATACATTTCTCCAACCTTTGGAGAGGATAGTGTTATCTATAAATTATCTATAAATTCACATACATGACCAACAAAGCATAACTCGTGAGAACCATCAAGCATATATGTAAACACCCTTGATTGTGTTAAATGGTTTGTACCAGAGAATTATGAAAACAAAAGTTATAATATTCAAAGAGTAAAAAATATATATTATCTGTATTTTATATCTTTGTCATTCCAGTAATGAGTCAAAAAGCATCTTTATACAAGAGTAGATTTACCTCATTGAGACATACCTTATTTAACCTTTTTATAAATTCATATTTAATTATGGATTACATTTCATGAAGTTCAAGTCTATTTTCATTAAATATTCTGAAGCATGAATCCAGCTAGTCTAAACCTATTCAAATGAATAACTGTGTACTAATGCTGCATAAATCTGCATATATCACTTCTGTTAAATACAATAATAAGAATTCAACATACTTCATCTCTGAGCCTACACACTCATCCATTTACAGCTTGCCCTCAATACATATATTTAACTTTATGATCCTCCCTTTATATAAGAACATATTTCAGTTTGATTTTAAGTAACATTTCCCTTATGTAATTTGATCTACTGACAATGTTACAATACTAAAAAGCTTGACAAATAAGCAAATGGAAATAAGGTATTGCTATCTAGTAACTGTAAAAATATTTGATGTATTATATCACCTGAAGTAAAAAACCCAGCCAGAAATAAGGTTTATATCAGAATTTATCCTGCTGCAGGAGAAGCCCTGTGTCCATTAACATTTCAGATTTGATTCGTCAGAAAAACATTCTTTACCATTATCTATGAAGACTAATTCACAGTATAATTGTAAAGCATGTACCATATTTTTCGGACTATAAGAGGCACCTTTTCACCCCCAAAATCATGGGTAAAAAGTAATTGCGTCTTCTGGTCCGAATGTGCGACCACCTGCGGCCATTTGGCGGCGGGTGATCACAACTTGGCTCCCCCAGCAGATGGGAGATCTGCACACAGCTGAAACTCCCATCTGATCTGTATTGGTTATATTTGCAGAGCCCCGCAGATATAACCAATGCAGAGTGTGTGTGGGGAAAGCTGCACTCACGCTGGCAGTTTTCTTACACACACAGCCACAGTGGGGACAGGGAGACCAGAGTGCAGATTCCCCCGACAGCCCCCTCACTCTCTTACCCATGTATGAGGAAGAGGAGATACCTGAAGTGTGCTCTCTAGTGACACCATTTTTGTGGCTGAAATTGGGTACTGCAGGGTATTTTTCCCCTAATTCTTTTAAATACATGAAATATAAATGTTTTATGGTTTTGCTGCTCTGCATCTGCATCTTATAGTCAGGTGTGTCTTATAGTCCGAAAAATACTGTATTTCCTTAGATGTACCAGAAATGTAAACTGTTTATAACCAGCATTACTTTGCATTTCACTCTATACTCTAAAATTCACTCTATAATCTAAAATGGATCTATCAAGCAAGAACACATGCTCAATAGAGTAATGGTACCAAACTGGTAACATACCATGTACAGGATTTTGCAGCCCTATTACAATGCCATCTGATTTGTGTTACCTATGTACATCACAGCTGTAAAGTAGTAGTAAAGTGAAAAATGCTTTACTAACATTATGGATATTTGAATGAGACATTATGTGTGGGAAAAAATGGATGCACAACGTTACTACCAAACTTGACTATCCAAATGTGACTATCAAACAGATTACCACTCTTTACCAGTATCTATGAAGTCTATTATTATTATTATCATTGTTTTCCAAAAAAGTGCCTGTAAGCGTTTTCAGTAAAATTGCCCTCATCCCTAAAGTATCGATTGAAAAGCAGAGCCGCACATTAACTAGGTCCTGTGTGTTTGTGGCACCCTATACCAGCGCCCATATTGGGTCCTGGTACACAAAAATTGGGACTTTTATAAACGGCAATAATGTGTGAGGGTAGGTACTTCTCACCCTACCTTTCTTACCCTACCGGTAGGGTGAGAAATAAAGTACCTACCCCCACATACTATTGCCGTTTATAAAAGTCCCAATTTTTGTGTACCAGGACCCTATATGGGCACTTGTATAGGGTGCCACAAACGCACAGGACCTAGTCAATGTGCGGCTCCACTTTTCAATCGTTATTATCATTGTTTATTTATAAATCATAGCGCTAACATATTACGCAGCACTGTACAATAAACTTTAGTTCAAAGTATAATGGTAAAGCCTGTATTTCATTAGCTGTACCAGAAATATAAACTGTTTGTAACCAGAATTACTTTGGATTTCACTCTATAATCTAAAATTCATTTTTTATCCTTATCAACCCATGCGCTTCATCATTTAGGTAACCTAATATGTATGTTCTGCTGCAATAATTCCTGATATATCAATAATAACTCTCAATCTTGATCTGGGTAACTGACCTTAAGGGCAGACAATGTCACAGTGCATAGGAGTTGTAAAACTTCACTGTAGCTTTTACCAGTCCTTCCTCCCTAGACATAGGACAAAGGATCAGTGTTCTTACTCAGTCCAGTCCACTTTTCATTTACCCTAAGCTAACTTGCCATAGCCCATCCTACAGAAAGCTATATTTACAAAGATCTAGGGTCCACCTTTACCAGGTTTATTTAGATATGATCCCAGCTCCTCTACTCTGATATGTAAATCCCCATATATTCTTTTTTTTATCAAACATTGTCTCCCTTATCTATAATACAGCCTTCATTAAAAGTATATGGGAATCTACTGAGCAGGTGAGTCTGCACCCAGGACTGCAGAACCCAGTTATATAGCATCTTGGCTCTTGGTAAGTATAGCTCTGCAGAGGGGGAGGCTGAGCTAAGGTAGGTGAAATTGGTAAGACTTATTTTTTTAATTGAAAGCTGCAGATTAAAAACATTGTAAATCCTAAAATTTACTTGAAACAGTTAGGACCGCATCTTGGTTATTGGATTTTAAGCAGGTCATTAAAAACAGTTTGGTTTTACAAACTTTTACACCTTCCATCATGTTCTAGGGTATGACTTGACATTTACAATCCATGGTGAAAGGGTTAAGGCGACTGAGTTACCTGTTTAGCCATAAATGTTGGGTTATAATTCCAACACTCAATCAATCCCATTAAGATATTTCAGTGATTTAAAAAATGTTCTCCAAAACAATTCCACCTAATAGTGGATCTATAAAGTAAGAATACACGATCAATAGAGTAATGGATAACATACTATACACAAGATTTTGCAGCCCTTTTACAATCCCATCTGATTTGCATAACCTATGTACATGGTATCACAACATTTATCATGTAGTAAAGTGAATAATGTTTTTATAATATTATGCATATTTAAATAAGACATACTGTGTGCGTGTATAGTAAATAGATTGCACAGATTGTCACCATATCATAATTTTTTATATATATATATATATATATATATATATATATATATGGTCATCTAACAATAATAAATGGGCGCACAATGTAACAAACACTGTTCAAATTGTAAATATCAGATTTAACAAATTTAAAAAACCCATACCTCTCCTCAATTTTAATTTTGTGTTGGCACTGAATGCTTCTCGTCCATCTAAAAAAAATTCAAAGAATTTACAAAAACATTAAGAGAAGTTAAAACAATATAAAACATACATTACAGTCAACATATAGCTGGTTTGAAAATACTAAATGATAAAGTGTTACATATTGAAAAATACAAGAGCATCTTTATCAGTAAATGCTCCTCATTTTTATTATCAAAGCAGACAAAATACCACATTGGAATGTAAAGATACAACTGTGTTCAGATTAATAGCAATAATTTACCCAAACTGTCACTGTTTTTTTGTAGAAATAATTTATCTATATTAAAATAATTGACTTGTAAGTGTAGTAGAGTAATACAAAACCAATAGTCATGACATGCATACTGGTGATTCTGTGTAACTGAATCAATATTTGAAAGGGCTCGTTTAAATAATATTAGTGGAATTCAATTAGTGAGGTCACTCATTCTGTAAAAAAAACAGGTGTCAGTTATGACTTATTGCAAAATGGCTACCAAACCTGAAAGATGTAGGAGTAAAAACATTCGAATAGATAAAATAATAGCTATTGGCAAAGACTGTGCCAATGATCAGCTTAAGTTACCTGTGAGTACTGTTACAATTAGAAGACACCTATCGGGTATCGGCAAGAAGCCCAAATTGCAGTTACAATTTCCTAATGAACACATTGATTGGTCTAAAGAGAAATGGTGCAACATTTTGTGGACTGATGATAAAAAGATTGTTCTTTTTGGGTCAAGGGGCCACAGGCAGATTGTCTACTAATCCACAAACACTGAATTAATGATTAATGCCACAGTATACTGTTAAAACAGTGAAGCATGGCAGTGCAACCATCATGATATGGCCATGTTTCTCATACATGAGTGTTTGGTATATTTATAACATACCAAGATCATGGATGGTGAAAACATCAAAATTCTTGTAGAAGTCATGCTGCCTTATGACACCAAAATAACATTATGGGGTGTCTTACCCATTTTTGGACTTATTCACAATGTAAATATATTCACAATAATCTAATGATTTATTGGATATGAAAAAAA
>CM070032.1:116836987-116847096 GCA_036250615.1 Ptychadena robeensis | reverse complement strand
AACTTTCAGGGTCAGTAATGCTCTCCTACTACTACTTACACCTCGAGTTTCACCCCTCTAGCTACAGATATCAGATATTGCTTCCCCATGAGCATAAAGCACTACTCTGCTGCATACAGGCTTTCACGTTTCCTAATTTGAACACATAGATCTTTGAAAACTCTGCATGGTAAAACCTTGACATTTTGGGGGTTACCCGTTAACCCCTGAGACTACATCCATGCAAATTTTCAGGTCCCTGAGCACAATTCTTCCTACTTAAAAGCCCCCTATCACATATTGCTTAGATGTAGTCTCATTTTTTATTTTGCCAATTTTTTTTGTTGTTATTGGTAAACGCATAAATTTTCTGTCACTTGGATAATCGCAGGGAAACATTAATAGCTAATAAAGGTTGCAGATAGTGGTGTCACATTGTAAATTACTAATCCAAAAAAGGGTGTCGGAGCATTTGGGGGGTGAAAGTCAGGGAGTAGGCATATGTAAAGCCCTAGCTCCATGTCCACTAAAATCCCTATGTTGAACACAGAGATTTTGTTGCAATGCTCAACGGCACTGGGGCAATGTGGGGTGGGGGGTTCCACTTCCATCGGGACCCCCTCCGCTAAGCGTATTGCTGTTCTCACAGCACTGAGCCATTCCGCCGATGCAGGGCTGAACATAATGGAGTACATTGAACCTCTGCATTGGCAGATGTCTGAACACAGCATCTGCCGAGCAGGTAAAGTCTATGTACTCCACAAACAAAACACATTGGTTCCCCCTTGTCTATTAACGAGTGCCAACATCCCCATACTTAGATTCTAAAAAACACACAAAGGACACAGGACAAAGGGAAGTGGAGGGAAAAGGGGCATCAAGCCCGCCCTCCACTCGCCATCTCAACACTGGAGGCTGAACTCCGGGACTTTAAGGGCACATATAGATTACCACAATTTTATAAAAATAGCAAGATTTTTATTTGACAAATTCCATACATGATTGAAGCATATTGGTGCATTATTGCAAATTCCCTTGTATATTTGACAATTGTACATGATTTCAGCTGCAGTGCACATTCAATACATACAACTTGCTGTTACATTGAAATAAAATTACAGTTACATGATCCACATAAATAAAACATATTTTTTCATATTTTCGATGGACGTCTTCTCGCCGCGTTTCGCTAACTTAGCTTCCTCAGGAGATACCGCCATCAATTTATCTGTAATAGTTTTAATATAGCTAAAGATCACTCATTCCTAAACATAATAATTCCATACTTCTATATGTGCATATACATGTACTTTCACCAGCTGTTCATGTAATGTTCTTAGTGACACCCCAGGTGGTAGGGGCCAACGATGGTCACAGCCGGGGGAACCCCCCCCACACCACCACTTCCTCACTCCCTGCTGCTTCAGGCGTCTCCGTGCGATTGCGTCTGTGCATCGCCATGGGGAAGGGGGACCGTGCTACCGGCCGCCGAGCGATCGGAGGCGGTGGGCGGGGTTACCCGTTCCCATGGCGATGGTGGAGGATTTATTGGGGCGGATGTGTGCGGCCGTCCGTGCGCACCTGGGTTGTGGAGCTTTGATGATCGATGTGGAGCTTGCATAGACTGGGGGTACGTTTTTTGTTTGCTGGTGCTTTAATCTCTCGCATTTGGACATTTTTGTAGGTCATGTACACCGGGCAGTATCTCTCACGCATTAGTTTCATGCAGGGAAGTGGACACATTAAACGTAGGGCTCTTCACGCACAAACAGAGACACCAAGCAGTCACCACAAATAGGTCATAGCACACATAGTATTTATAAACACGGGGTCCATTATGAGTTTTACACTGGTATTCAGCAGGTCACATACACATGCCCCGTACTTCACCTTACACACATTAGGGGCGGACAGAGCACAGACACCATAGCCCACACACTAGGACTCACTCATCTACATGTTTGGTTTGTTTTGTATTCGGTAGTTTGGTCTTATGCAGGCATCCGCTTTGATTTCAGGCGATCATACCTCGAGTGACTGTATGGGAGGGATGTGTGCACCCTAGCCCCTATCATTGTCCCCCGCTATTCCTGCTTCCCATGTCGGTGGGTGTGGTGGTGTGGGGGGGTTCCCCCGGCTGTGACCATCGTTGGCCCCTCCCACCTGGGGTGTCACTAAGAACATTACATGAACAGCTGGTGTAAGTACATGTATATGCACATATAGAAGTATGGAATTATTATGTTTAGGAATGAGTGATCTTTAGCTATATTAAAACTATTACAGATAAATTGATGGCGGTATCTCCTGAGGAAGCTAAGTTAGTGAAACGCGTCGAGAAGACGTCCATCGAAAATATGAAAAAATATGATAAAATATGTTTTATTTATGTGGATCATGTAACTGTAATTTTATTTCAATGTAACAGCAAGTTGTATGTATTGAATGTGCACTGCAGCTGAAATCATGTACAATTGTCAAATATACAAGGAATTTGCAATAATGCACCAATATGCTTCAATCATGTATGGAATTTGTCAAATGAAAATCTTGCTATTTTTATAAAATTGTGGTAATCTATATGTGCCCTTAAGGTCCCGGAGTTCAGCCTCCAGTGTTGAGATGGTGAGTGGAGGGCAGGCTTGATGCCCCTTTCCCCCCATGTACTCCACAGCCCGTCAGAGCCCTGGTCCAGGGGCTGGTGGAGGGTTGACGGAAGCCCGCGGATCCAATAGCGCATGTGGAGTTAAACAGGCCTAAGAGTAAAATCTGACTACTGAGGTATGAGATCTAGGGGTTCAAACATTACTGGATGTTACATTTGACCCAAAGCCAGCTGGTGACCTGTGGATGGAGACAGCTAATCGGAGGCTCAATCAGGAACAGGGAGGTCCATCTGCCACAGAGGACAGTGAGGGAGAACACCCTACATATGGGGTGAGTACCGAACACCATCTCCTGGTGCTCATCTGAGGAGCTCACTAAAAAGTTATGTGCACCCCTAGATAGGCATTCTTTGGAGGCCTCAGGCCTGGGGGAAAGGGAGCGCTAGTGGTAGGGGGCCCTGAAAAATTACCTAGTATGGGGCCCCAAAATCTCTGATGATGGCCCTGCACGGGAAGGTTAATAAAGCTTGAATTTATATCAGTATTTTCTAAAGAAAGCTTTGTGAGCAGAAGAAGCGGCCATCCCAGGGCTTCTCAGGTCCTGCTACCCCTTTCACCCTCCACTGACTCCTCAATATATACTTGTGAGGGGCCCCTTGTCTAGGAATTAAATACATATGTTTTAGACCTGTGTGTCCTGTATAGACTATAGGGAGAATATTTATATAAATGTACTCAACTACGTCAGGCTTCTGTCTGGCGGACCGAGTCAGCGCCGTGAAAACTGCCGATCCACCGGCAGTGCACGGTAAAATTCCAAACTCCTCAGACTGAATGGAAATTTGGTAAGTGGACCTTTGAAATGTATATTTGAGTAGTCCTGATCTAGGTAATAGCTTGTAATTGGCTTCTAGAAATGTAAATGTTCCCTGACATGTTTGCTATTAAATTCCAGATCTGTAACCACTAGTTGTCATCTATATGAGCTCTAAAGCCCCCCCATGCACCTTACAATCAACTTTTGTTCTACCAAAACCATGTAATATGAGGACCTTTCTAACCTTCCCAATCACTATGTATTCTATCAGGGAGGACATAGTTGTTTGAAGGAAATTGCATGGAGTGATCTTAAGCTAGCCATACACTCTGAGATAAAAATTAGGATCCATTAAAACCGACCAATGAATGCATTTTATCGTCCTGAAATCCGCACATGTCCACATGGTACAACCGATATAATACGATCGTAATTGCCGTTTTTTACGATCGGAATTTTTTTGGACATGTTCAAAAATATGTTAATTGGTCTGGGAACATCGGGAAACGTCATACTGTTTTCATAGTGTTTACCGACCAATTACTGCTGAGGCTTCCCCTTTAAAAAAAAAAATAATGCATAACAATGGGCGATATAAACGTCAATTAATTTCGATGACATTCTCATAAAAAAAAAAAAATACGATCGTAAATTGGATTTTCAATGTGGTAGCTTTTTTGCCGAATATTACGATCCAAACCAATACCGCCGTCGGGATACATTGGTCTGTTTTAATGGATCCTAATTTTTATCTCAGAGTGTATGGCCAGCTTAAATGTGTATGGGGGCTTTAGAAACATTTACAGCTACCCTTTATATCTGTAGCAGTTCCCCACTGCTCATGATAGAGTCTACCCAATGGGCAATGGTACTTAATTGCTACACCATTCCTAGCCCTCCCTATTCTATTTTATTCTCAAAACCTCAATCCCAGCTTAGCTGGCTAATGCCAGACCTGTATTGAATTTTGGAGAAATAACAAGCTCAGTACAGGATTGCACAGACACTTCATTAAATACTAAAAGACAGGCCTGCCCGTTGCCCACTGTTGGAAGATGCAGCAGGGCGCCACTCACTTGTTCTCATATTTCCTCTCCCCATTCTCTAATCATTAGGAATAATCACAAACAATTGTTTCCTTCTACTAAAAGTGCAGGTCGGGTACACCATGCTGAGATAGCACAATGGCCTTTTGCTCAAAAAACAATTATAACTTTTACATTAACTAATGCTGGGCATACACACACCGAGTAGGTCAGACCGACGTACTCCGATGTGTGCCGAGATGCTAACGTGATAACGTCATCACGTTAGCACCCCGTTGCATTATGGGGCCCCTTCAGTCGTCTGGGCACCCTTTGTGTGCCGGCCATAAGCTGCAATGAAGACGCCGTCTCCATTGCAGCTTATGGCATCGGCTTGCCTCGGCTTGCATCGGCCAGAGAAGATCGGACATGTCCGTTCTCTGGCCGGCCGAGCTGTGGGGCGACAGGGAGCTGTCGCCCCATGTGGGCACATGCCGATTAGCGGCCGATTTTTAACCTGACTGATGGCGCGAGCGCGCACGCCCGTCGGTCAGATTAAAAATCAGCCGCTTATCGGCATGTGTATGGCTAGCATTAGCCTATGCTCACACTGACATCTCAAACCAACTGTTTAGAAAAGTGTTTAGAAAAACACTAAGGGAATAGTTCATTTGCTGTTGTATAGTGTAGTGTTTACTAACATAGAATTCACCTGAGGGAAACTGGAGAACAAATGGGAACATGTTCCAAAAAACCCCAAAACACTACGATAATGTGCTTTTCCGTTAAATAAAGAGTAAAACTATATAACTTATACATTGGTTCAAAGCAGAACTATACTGCACTTTACTGCCTGGCATAAAATATGTACATAGAATTAGAATGATAAAAATGCATTAAATTAGCTTGCAATCCTAAGTTTATGTGTCTCTCCGCCTCAGGTGATATCCTGCTGCAGAACTGATCTTTTGCTTCAGCAAAAAGAGGAATGAGAAGTCTTCTGTCACTACCTTAATGACACCTCAATCCCTGAAAGATTTTGACACAGTTGTAAACAAAACAAACCAGTGCCATCTACTGTGCATGTACATGATTCCAGAAAGGAAACACTGGTGATAGGGGGTAACTTTGGTAGTATATTTACTGTATCATTGTGGAGTGCTTCTCTAGGTCTTCTCGGAAGTACACAATGATTTGTTTATTATATTTGTACTTTATTATAGCCTGTCATTTCTCTATTTATCCACAAGGTGGTGCTGTGTACATTACACTATCAATGACATATAAACATATTCAGGGGTGCACAGAAGTGGTACTCTGGTACTCAAAAGTGGCCAAAAACTAGCTATGCATACCTGCATTGTTGTTACAAAGCTCATATGTGCAGGGCTGATTTTACTGATAGGCAGTTCCTCTATGTACCTGTTTCTTTGACAGACAAGGAGCCAGATATAAATGCAAGCGCAATCATTGTCACTCTGTGCACTGTACCTGGCCAGTACTAGCACTCACTGCCACCCCTTCCTTCTTTCACATAATGGTACGATCCTGCCTTATCCTGCTGCTGATCATGATGATGATTGAAGTATCAGACACGTTACAGTGATGACACAGAAATGGATCTGCAGGAGAGAAATCTAATGTTTTCCTTCCAAGAAGATCCATTTCTGTCCTGGAGGTTTATAGACCCTTCCATGACTACATATCACATATATCACCTGATGCTGCCCAATTTCTTCCTAACCTCGCCTGCTCCCCCTCCCTTCCCCCCTCTGTCCAGAGCACTGTGACAACAAGGCTGTAGAATCCAAAATAAAAGGTAGCCATAGATGAGGGATCGACTGCAGCCAGCTGATCGGTGGGCACCCTTTGGTTATGTTCCCACTTAGACGATCAGCCACGGGCGGATTTTAATCGTGCGTGTCCGATCGCGTCCAATTATGTCTATGGCCACGATCAGGGCTGAAAAATCGGAAACCTTTAGTTGAAATGGGGACAAGCTCATTCAACTAAGTGGAAGCGAACAGCCACAATCACAGAGTGCAATTGAAATTGCTTCCGCCCAGCGACTGATCGCCTAAGTGGGAATAAGCCCTTTGTGTTCCGGCCATTACTTTGAATAGGGGCTGCCATCCCCATTCAAAGTAATAAGCTCGGCCAGGAATTTACCAGCCTGTCGTATCACCGCGCGATCCAACATTCAGCAGATTTCTGGTCGATCTTACCAGGTGGGCACACCCAATTTTTAGCCAAGCAACCGCCGGGCGATTGGCGGAAACATGCACGGCGGCTGATTGGCCGCAAAAACTGGCCATGTACGTCTACCTTTAAACATCCATATTTTAAAACGTTCATATATAAAAAAAACTTTCATAGTATAACGCATAAGTAATGCACCCCTAGTACTTCTTACACCCCGAGTTTTACCCCTCTAGCTACAACACTAAAAGTGCCCAGACACGCATAGATATGGGCTAGATCAACCGTCGCTTTCAGTGCTGTGCAGGGTTATCAGACATGACCGGTCGATGTCCATTGCTTTGGATGGGGACCGTGGGAGGCACTCGGTGTTTGGGCGCCTGTAGCTATCAGGTGCACCCCGAGGAGTCTGGCTGTCAGCCATAGAAGGGAGAGATCGGCAGCACAATTTTTTAGATTGGCAAAACTCTTTAAGTTTTTATTAATGTATACAATTTATGTCACTTAGATAACCTCAGGGAAACATTAATAACTACGAAAGGTTGCAGTTAGGGGGGTGAAATTGGGAATATAAATTACTAATCCAAAATAAAAAATTGGATTTCTAAGGGTGTTGGAGATCTGGAGGTTGAATATCACAGTTGGCATATGTATGGGTACAATCTGACAAGAGAAAATCACTGTTGCAATGGTTGGCATATGGACTGCATGTAGTCTCAGAGGTTAGTTACTAACCCAAAAAAGGTATCTGGGGGTTCAAATGGTGTTGTACTGCGAGAGTTACATTTGACCCAAAGCCAGCTGGTGACCTGTGGATGGAGACAGCTAATCGGAGGATCAATCAGGAACAGGGAGGTCCATCTGCAGCAGAATCTACCATGCAGGAGGCTGATGCAGAGCACAGTGAGGGAGACAGTGAGGAAGGCAGCACCACATATGGGGCGAGTACCAAACACCATCTCCTGGTACTCATCTGAGGAGCTCACCAAAAAAATTATGTGCACCCCTGAACATTGTACACATTGTATTTGTTAAGCCCCCCCCCAGATTTGCTGCTGAACTGCCGGCAGATCGACCGCGCATGATGATGTCCTCATGATAGCTGGTCCTGGCGAGAATCGGCCAGGCACTCTTTGTGTGCTGTACGTTCAAACTAATGGCATCAGCCAGAGATTTAGGGACATGTTCATTCTCTGACCGAACAAGTTTTGGGGAGACAGGGATCTGTCTGGGCAGACGCAATACATGGCCCACCTACGGCCACGAGCACACACGCACATAGGTCGAAAAATCACTACGGGTATGGTGGGCTTTAAATCTCTGACTGATGACACTTTGAGGGACAGGATGCAGCCTGATGACGTTCTCACACTGCACTCAGCCGCTTTGCCTATGGCCCCCCACTTGCTACGTGTGTGGGTGCCTTTAATATCAAGTGTAAAGTACTTCTCTGATGGCATATGTGATCTGCCATAACCCTGTTCAGACATGAGATCTGTTTTAGTTCTGTCCTGACATTAGATCTGCCATAGAACTGTCCTGACATCAGATCTGCCATAGAACTGTCCTGACATCAGATCTGAGTAGCCCTGTACATATATTACATAAGAAGCCGTTCTTTGTTGACATGAGATCTGCCATATGTCTGTGCTTACATCAGATCTGCCAGAGCCCTATGCTGATATTAGTGTTCCCTGCTGGTATCAGATCTACCATAGCCCTATGCTTACATCTCTCCTTGATGCAGCTTCGTATGTACCAGGAAATAAGCTCCGCTCTCTCACTGACACCAGCGCAAGCCAGAGGACAGGCGAAGTGTGAACACTGCAGGCTACGCATACAACACACACACAGGTTCGCTTCGTCCATGTAGGCCGCTGTAGTGACACAGCAGGACGGTGTGAAGTGTCTTGTGACAATGAAATGCTTCTATTGTAAACAACAAGGCTGACTCTACACCACAGCCCTTTCTTCCACATTACCTGCTGCCGGTGGTGGTGGTGGTGGCGCCGCCATATTGCTCTGCCTCCTACCAGCAGAAGGGGCGGGCGTAGAGGTGCCTAGCAACATGAGGACGCGGACATTGCCCGCTTCGGAAAATCTGGGGTAAAGAGCTGATGAATGGCAGCAGATTTTCTATCATGAAGTCTTGCTTAGCATTGTTTCCTACAACCACCTTGTGTTGCCGTATAGATTGTTTACTAAATGTATGGGATTTATGCCCTCATTAAAGATGGCCGCCGCTGTAGCCACACAACCTATCATAGAGATCTGCGAAAGTGATGTATTTATAGCGCCATCTGCTGACGGGTAGGCAAATCTGACTAACGCGTTATATGAACTCCCATTCATTAAACATATGAGTAAAGTTTATTTCTCATTGTGTTCTGAATAAAAAAAAAGCCTTGTCATTTTTGCGTGTGTTTTAAGCTTTTTTTTTTATAGGAAACCTTTGTACCATTTACATTAATGATACTGTTCGTACCGTATCGTTCGTTCGATACTGAATGCGTTTAAATGAGTAGGAAACGCAATCACATGCACAGGCAAAAATGTATAACAAGGGAAATGGACTTTAAACCGCACCATATTGCATATGGTGAAAGAGCCTGAAGGAAGATTTTTTTTTTACTTCTGCGGTGAGGGGTGAAATAACAACAATGGCTCTGGTTTTAAATGATTTTGCTCATTGCTCAGATCTGCAAAGGGATGATCCACCTATGGACTTTGTGAACTGTTTGCAAAGCCTCTGAGAAGGAAACATTGAAAAAAAAAAGTTTTCCTCTAGCACGTGTAGTTTTTTCATAAATTAACCACTACTGAAGTACAGATTTCTGTACCAAAAGCGCACCATAGACTTTAATGGAAAAAAGTTTTTTTTATTGCAGGCCTGTAACTTCCCAAAGTATGTCCATAGAGGAGTCTGGTAGACATCCTGAATATAATAACATGTTCCGATGCTTTGTGAATAACTCACACAATCAGTTAATGAATATTCCAAAAGAAACGGTATCAGATAAATTAGCACTGCAACCACTAGATGGCGTTGCAGATGTGCCAGGTTACATAGGACAGCATGTAATGCATTGAAGCCAATGTATTACATTCAGTTCTGTACACTTGATGTTCCCGCCCCCAGAACAGAAGTCTGTCACATCAGGAGAGAGAAGCAGGAAGAAGACAGCTGTAGAGCACATGGGGACACAAATCATTTATTCAGGTGAGTATTTTACATAGGGAATCATATTATATAGTGTATTCAATGCACAGAACACTATTCAATATGATTTTTATTTACATTTTGACGTCGCATGGGGGGGGTCCATTCTCCTGCAGCAGCCTCTTCATTAGATCGAAGCCACGCGATTGGTGAGTTCGCGCTCCTGGGGCTCTGATCTCCGCCTTAGGAACCCAGCTAATCCAGTTCAGTTCTAACAGGTCAGCGCTAGACGAGATGGGACTGTCAGGAACGCCGGGGGGGGG
>CM070032.1:116824498-116836962 GCA_036250615.1 Ptychadena robeensis | reverse complement strand
CCCGCGAAACGATCGTGCGGAATCGCATGCAGCCCACCTGTTCCGATCAAAACCGATCAGGTCCGATCGATCAGGGCCAGAATCGGATTCCGACGGAATAACCAACATGTTGGTCTTTTCTCAATCCGATTACTGCCCCACATGATCAGGGGGGAGTTGCCATTTGTGAGGTGGAATCGAGGTTGGAATCGCACACGGAATCGTGCCGGAATCCGTTGGACAAGGTGGTATTCTTGGCGATGGATACTCCTTAATTGGCCGATTTTTGGATCACAACCTGCGATTCCTGGCAAGAATCGCCGGAATCGATCGGAATGAGCATCGATTGGACATGGGAATCCGACACGTGTATGGCTAGCATTAACCAAATAGTTTTTGCAATAAATTTAAATTTCCAACTTTGACTTTGAACTTAACCCCCCCCCCGGCGTTCTTAGACAGTACCATCTCGTCTAAGCGCTGACCTGTTAGAACTGAACCTGATTAGCTGGGTTCCTAAGGCGGAGATCAGAGCCCCAGGAGCGCGAATCTCACCAATATTCGCGTGGCTTCGATCTACATGAAGACGCCTTCTGCAGGAGAAATGTGACCCCCCCCATGCTACGTCAAAATGTAAATAAAAATCATATTGAAATAGTGGTTCTGTGCATTGAAATACTACATATAATATGAGTTCCACTATGTAAAATACTCACCTGAATAAATGATTTGTGTCCCCCATTTGTGCTCTAAACAGCTGTCTTCTTCCTGCTTCTCTCTCTCTTTTTTGATGTGACAGATTCTTTTTCGTGGGGGCGGGAACAATCAATTGTAACAGAACTGAATGTAATTACATTGGCTTTCAATGCATTACATGCTGTCCTATGTAACCTATGGCACATCTGCAACGCCATCTAGTTGTGTGCAGTGCTAATTTATCTGATCAACCGTTTCTTTTGGCATAATTCAATTCATTAACTTATTGTGTGATTTATTCACCAAAGCATAAGCGGAACATTTTATTATATTCAGATGATACTAACTCAGACTCCTCTATGGAATACTTTGGGAAGTTACAGGCCTGCAATAAAAAAAAACTTTTTCTCATTAAAGTTATGGTGCGCTTTTGGTACAGAATCTTTACTTCAGTACGTGTTAATTTATGAAATAACTGACACTGTGCTAGAGGAAACTTTTTTTTTTCAAATGTTTCCTTCTCAGATGGCTTTTGCAAAAACAGTTCACAAAAAGTCCATAGGTGGATCATCCCTTTGTCAAGATCTGATGGCAAATGAGCAAAATCATTTAAAACTCAGAGCCATTGTTTGTTATTTCACCCCTCACCTCACACCGCAGAAGTACAAAAAAAAATCTTCCTTCAGGCTCTTTCACCATATTGCACATATGGTGCGGTTTAAAAAGTCCATTTGTCCCTTGTATCTAAACTTTTTGCCTGTGCATGTTGATATGCGTTTCCTACTACTATTTAAACCGCATTCAGTATCGAACGAACGATACGGTACGAACAGTATCATTAACTGTTTAATGTGTACAAAGGTTTCCTATAAAAAAAAAAGCTTATAAACACACCGCAAAAAATGTACCAAGGTCTTTTTTTTTTATTCATAACACAATGAGAAATAACACTTTACTCATATGTTTAATTGAATGGGATTTCATATAACTCGTTAATCATTATGCCTACCCGTTCAGCAATGGCGCTTAATAAATACATCACAATTTCTGCAGATCTCTAAATGATAGGTTTGTTTGGCTACAACGGCGGCATCTTTAATGAGGGCATAAATCCCATACATTTAGTAAACACATCTATAACGGCAACACCAAGGTGGTTTTTGTAGAAACAATGCTAAGCAAGACATTTCATGATAGAAAATCTCTGCCACTTCATCAGCTCTTTACCCCAGAATTTTCCGAAGCGGGCACAGGTGTCCGCGTCCTTCTATGTTGCTAGCAAACCTCTAAACGCCCGCCCCTTCTGGCTGGTATGAGGCCCCATAGCAATATGTGCGGCGGCCACCACCACCACCACACGGCATCACGGTAATGTGGAAGAAAAGGGCCTGTGGTGTTAAGTCAGCCTGTTGTTTTTTTTTACAATAGAAGCATTTCACTTGTTCACACATGAGAACACTTACCCACAAATCACAGTTCCTTGCTGTGTTCACTACAGCGGCCATACACTGGACAATCGAACGAACCATGTTGTGTGTTTTGGTGGGGTTGTAACTGACGTAGCCTGCAAGTGTTCACACACTTCGCCTGTCCTCTTGCTTTTTATTGTCCGCTTGTTTCAGTGAGAGAGCGTGAGCTTATTTCCTGGTACATATACGAAGCTGCATCAAGAATAAGATGGTTAAAAAAAAAAAACAAGCATCGGTGGCTATTGTAGATCTGATACCAGCAGGGAACACTAATATCAAGCATAGGGCTCTGGCTATGATCTTGTATGTCCGCAACGACATAATGCATGATCTCATTGTCAACAAAAACGCTTCTTATTGAATATATGTACAGGTCTACTCAGATCTATTCAGGATAACAGTTCTTGGCAATCTGATGTCAGGAAATTCTTATGTGACAGTTTAATAATCTATGTCATGGAACAGTTCTATGCAAGATCTAATAGTCATGGACACTTTCTATGGCAGATCTGATTCAGGACAGTTTTCTATGGCAATACTGATGTCAGGACAGTTCTATGGCAGGATCTGATGTCAGGACAGTTACTATAGCAGATCTCATGTCAGGACCCATTTCTATGGCACGATTCTGATGTCAGGAAGAGTTCTATGTCAGATCTGATGTCCAGGCCGTTCTATGGCAATCTAATTCCGGAACAGTTCTATGGCAGATCTATATGTCAGAGAGTTCTAATGGCAAGATCTAATGTCAACAGTTTTATCAGATTCTAATGTTGAATTCTATGAATCTGACCTGTCTAGGACAGTTTCCTATGCAGATCTAATGTCAGGACAGTTTCTATATGGCAGATCTGATGTCAGACAATTTCTATGGCAGGACTCTAAATGTCAGGAGAGTTCTATGCAGATCTAATGTCAGGACAGTTCTAATGGCAGATCTAGAGTGTCAGGACAGTTCTATGGCAGATCTATAGTCATGACAGTTCTATGGCAGATCTAATGTCAGGACATTTCTATGGCAGATCTGATGTCAGACACGTTCTATTGATGCAGATCTATGTCAGGACAGTTTATGAATAATTCATTAATTTTGGCAATTAATGTAAATTCAATAATTGTTCAGGACAGTTCTATGGCAAATCTAATGTAAATTTATGAATCTAATGTAGGACAGTTCTATGGATATTGATGTAGAATTCTATAATTAATGTCATGGACATGAACTAAAACAGATCTCATGTCTGACAAGGGTGTATGGCTAATACACATATGCCAAATCAGAGAAGTACTTTACACATGATATTGAAAGTGCACCCACACACGTAGCAAGTGGGTGCATAGGCAAAGCGGCCTGAGTGCAGTGTGATGAAACGTCATCAGGGTCTGCATCCTGTCCAAATCACCGTGTCATCAGTCAGAGATTTTAAAGCCACCCCATACCCGTAGTGGATTTTATACGACCTATGTGCGTGTGTGCTCGATGGCCGTAGGTGGGCCATGTATTATTGTCGTCTGCCAGACAGATCCCTGGTCTCCCCAAAATCTTGTTCGGCGAGTCAGAGAATGAACATGTCTCCTAAATGCTGCCTGGCTGATGCCATATAGTTTGAACTACAATGCAACAAAAGAGTGGCCTAGGCCAGTTCTCGCCAGGACCATCTAATCAATGAGGACATCATCATGCGGCGGGTTCGATCTGCCGGCAGTTTTTCAGCAGTCAAAATCTGGGGGGGGGCCTTAACAAATACAATGTGTGTACAATGTTTCAGGGTGCAGCCACCTAATTTTTTTGGTGAGCTCCTCATGATGAGTATACGCAGGATATGGTGTTTGGTACTCGCCCCATATGTGGTGCGCTACTTTTCCTCATGTCTCCCTCACTGTGCTCTGCATCAGCCTCCTGCATGGTATAATTGCTGCTGCAATATGTGACCAATTCCTGTTTACCTGATTGATCCTCCGATTTACTGTCTCCATCCACAATCCACCAGCTGGCTTTGGGTCCAAATGTAACTCTTCGGGCAGTACAAACACACAATTTTGAAACCCCCAGATACCTTTTTTTGGGTTAGTAACTAACCTCTGAGACCTACATTCAGTCCATATCCAACCATTGCAACAGTTTGATTTTTCTCGTGTCAGATTGTAACCCATACATATGCCAACTTGATATTCAACCTCCAGATCTCCAACACCCCCTTATAAATCCAATTTTTGTTATTTATTGGATTTAGTATATTTATATCCCAATTATCACCCCCCTAACTGCAACCTTTCGTAGTTGATTAATGTTTTGCCCTGGAGGTTATCTAAGTGACATAAAATTGTATGAACATTATAATAAAAACTTAAAGATTTTTTGCCAATCTAAAAAATTGTGCTGCCGATCTCTCCCTTCTAATGGCTGACAGCCAGACTCCCGTCCTCGGGTGCACCTGCATAGCTATACAGATCAACGCCCAAACAACTCGAGTGCCTCCACGTGTCCCAATCCAAAGCAATGGACAAATCCCGGACTCATGTCCTGAAATAACTCCTGCACAGCACTGAAAGCGACGGTTTTGATCTGTAGCCATATCTATGCGTGTCTGGTCACTTTATAGTGTTGTAGCTAGAGTGTGGTAAAACTCGGGTGTAAGAAATTACTAGGGTGCATTACTTATATGGCTTAATACTACTAATAGTTTTTTTTATATATGAAACTTTTAAAACTATGTGATGTTTAAAGGTAAGACGTCACATGGCCATTTGTTTGCGGCCATCAGCCGCCGTTCATGTTTTCCGCCAATGGCGCACTCGCGGGCGGTTCTTTGGCTAAAAATTGTGGTGGTGCCCACCTGGTTAATATCGACCAATAATCTCTTGAATGTTGGAGGATCGCGCGGTGATACGACAGGCTGGGTAAATTCCTGGCCGACTTATATCTTTGAATGGGGAAGGCGAGCCCCCTAGCCCGGAATCGATCGTGCCGGAATCCGGTGCGAATCCGACACGTGTATGGAGGCCTTTAGACCCATACTTTTTTTGTAGTGTACCCCCAACCCTTCTCTACATCTCAGTAAGTTTGGTAATTATAAAATGTTCAAGGGCTGTGCAATTAACTCCAAATCGTCTAAATGGTTTTGTCTAAACAAATTCGACCATCTCTAATCCCTCAGGTCGCAGCGGGGAAAAAGACGCAGAGAGGACACTTCCCTTCTGATGAATGGGACAGTGTGCACTCTGCATATTCTTAGCAGCACGCCCGCGGTGCTGTTTGAAGCTGCGGGCTGCCGCTGCCACCGGGGACACCTCTTTTTAGGATCAATGGAGGTGTCTCCAAGATGTGGGTAAACAGTACCCAAAGCTGCTTGGACGCTGAACTTCCGCGTCTTTCCCCTGCTGCATCAACAGAGCGTGGGCAAGCAGCAGGAATCCACCCCGCAAATGTGCCGGAGCGCGGATTGATTCCCTGCGCTGGACTGTAAGGCCACATGGCCTCACACAGAATTTATGTCACTGGTTAAATTGCCAGCTTAAAAATCAGCCAGCCATTTCACACTAGCCGCTTCACACAGTGTAAAAGCCAAGTTAATATTCTCGTTGACCTGTGACAGATAATACTTTTGTAGCTAACATTTCCAGTTAAAACACAAGGCCTACATGTAGTGAGGTGATTTTCATGAGACAGTTACATGAAAGCAGTGACAGGTTGTAGTTATTTTTATCTGAGTTAATCATTTCCACCCGTTTTGTTTTCACTCTTTTAAAATGTGCCAGAAATATTTGCCTTGACATTTCTGAAAAAAACATCCAGGCTGCGCAATCTGTTGCAATGTTGCAATGTGTGTTCTTTCAATGCAGGATTTTTTTTTTATATTTTCAGTGCTAGAAATCCATTTGTATTGATATTAAAACCGTGCTTGTTATACCTAGCTAGCAATAACATTTCTTAAAGTTGTTTTTTAATAATATCTTGTATTTATATAGCACCAAAATATTACACAGTGCTTTACAGAGTATATATAGTGTCCCTACCGTAGTCATATATATGTAACTAATGCAGTCATATTTCACAGTCTAAAGCTGGCCATACACCTTTAGATCACTCTGTCAGATATCCCTTAGATCTGCCAACAACTATGTAGTGCCGGGTCCTCTGCGACTGAATACAGGTAGACTTGATGGTTTAGAAAGTCCCTCATATTACATGGTTTTGGTAAAACAAAAGGAGATCTAAAGGTGTATGGGGACCCTAAGTCATGTGTAACTAATATAGGAGAATCTTTTTAAGGGGAAGCCAATTAACCTACTAGAATGTCTTTGGGGTGTGGAAGGAAACCAGAGTACCCGTAGAAAACTCACACACACACAGGGAGAACATGCAAACTTCTTGCAGATAGTGCCCGTGCCTGGGATTTGAATGTAGAACTCCAGTGCTGCGTGAGCAAAGTGCTAACCTGAGGCACCGTAATGCCAATATTTATAGATTTGATATAATAACACACTGGAATGATTAATTTAAAGCGGACTTACCACCTGTTAGGTCACTCTGCAGTATCGGCTGCAGCTCAGCCGATACTGCAGAGATGCCTGACAAAAAAAAAAAGAAAACTATTTCTGACAGCAGGAGGGGTGTCTTTTTAGAGACAGCCCCTCCCACTGTGTTACATCTCGCCTAGGCAAAACGTAACAAGCTGCAGAGGTTACTGGGAATTCTCTCTCATAAGCCTCTGTGTCTCAGTCTTACAGATATGATGTCAGCATCATGTCTATGAGACTTTGTGAAGAGGAGAGAGAGAAGCCTCTCTTGACTCCCCCCCCCTCCCCCACACGGAGCTCTTCTGCAGAGGAGTCTGCGTCTGTGTAGGAGTGAGGGGGGCGGGTTGTTGTCAGCTGCCGCTGCCCGGAGGAGAATCAATACGGAAGTGGCTTCTCTTGCTCTTAATCAACATGCTGCCACCATCAGTGAAAACATGAAGAAGGTAAGTAAGTTTTATTTGCTTTTGTGTCACAGTTTTTCAGGATCTGAACTGCTGACAGGTAAGTTATGTGTCTATTTCATGTATGTGTGTTTTTTTAGTTTTAGTTTAACCACCCTAGCGGTCGGGACGGCACGTCCCGTCCAGCGTTGCTACTCCCACTATCGCACTGGACGAGATGGTGCCGTCCAGTACACATCGGAGCTCCGGCAGCGCATACTTACTGTAGTCCCAGTAGTAGTACCCAGTGTCCCCAATGTGACATGCTGTCTGGATCCTCCGGCTCTTCTCCCCTCCCCCCCTTCCCTCCGAGTGACATCAGGGAGGGGGGGGGGGGGGGGGGGGGTATGTGCCCATATGCAGTAACCCTCTCTTCCCTGGTGTGATTTTACCACATCCATCACACCAGGTTAGAGAGGGTTAACTGCAAATGGGCAAATCTGGGGCACCAGAGACTTTATTTGGGCGAGATTTAGTACATAGCAGCAAAGCTTTGTGTCCTGATTTTTGTGTTTTCTCATTAGTTTTATTAAAAAACTTTTTATTATTTTACATAATTGTTTGTTTCAAACATTATTATAGTCAGGATGTCTATTGGACCCTTGTACAGACATATTTTGGGAAGTAACAGGCCTACAATATAAAGAAAAATTTACCATTGAAGTCTATGGTGCACTTTTAGTACAGAAATCTGGACCTCAGCAGTGCGCTAGGGAGGTTAAAACCGCTTTAAACCCCCAATACAAACATAGATCCGCATTGTGCGGCCATGTCTGTTAACGCCCGGAACATCATGCTTCAATCGGCCACTTGAAGATTAGTGATGGCGCGAACCCTCCCTGGGGTGTCCGCGAACAGGGCGGGTCGAACTTCAAAGATGTTCGCCGTCCGCTCTGTTCGCGGACATATTCAAATTCCCCGCCTCTAGGCGGGGAATTTGAAACGGAGAAACCGGATGTGACGTCAGTGATGTCACATCCGGTCCGTGGACCGCAACCTGGAACGCATAGTTCCTGGTTACGGCCGCAGGATGTGACGTCACTGACGTCACATCCGGTTTTTCCGCCGGTCTTCTCACTACAAGACCGGCTTCTGTAGTGAAAAGATTCTTCCTCCGGCAGGATTACACAGGTTGTGATCCTGCCGGAGGAAGAATTTAGACCTTCTTCTGGCCGGCGAACAGTACGGGTCGAACACCCGTACTGTCCGCCGGCGAGGCGAACGGCGAACATGCCGTGTTCGCGGCCGAACTGTTCTCCGGCGAACAGTTCGGCCCATCTCTATTGAAGATCATGCAGCTTTTTTTGCGTGTATGAGAAGCTTTAGAATTGCTTGGCTTGAAATATTGACTGTCAGTCTAACATTGTTTGATTGCATCACCACATGGTGTGATTAATTAAAATCGAATGATTGCTACCAAAGCTTCTGATTGACTGTCATGTGTGTATTGTTACATTTAGGCTAAGTTTACACTGGCGTTTTTTTACCGCCAGGTAAACGACCATTTAGCGTGGCCGTTGGTTTTCAGGCAGCCATCCCATAGAAACTCTATGGGGTCCTTAATTAGACGCCCTGTAATCGCCTGCACTGTTTTGCAGAAGGCTACAGGGAGACGTTTATCCCGCGGCTGCGGGAGCGCACTGGCGGTTTCCAAGCTGCAAGCAGCTCGGGAATCGCCCGTGTAAACTTAGCCTAACTTATAACATAAAACAATGTTAGCCTAACTAACATAAAAAAAGACTGCCAGGGAAAGGGAATGATCATTTTGGAAAAGAGTATGAACATTACCGCCTGCCAGAGCCAGGACACTAAATGATACTGTTTCCTAAGTATGGTCTTATATTAAACTTAGTGCTGAATAAATAAGTAACAATTATTGGTGCCAGTGCACCATGAAAACGCACTGTACTCAGGATATAACACAGTTAAGAAGCCTGGACAGTTTGTGAGTACAAGAATGCTCCCCAATCCATCGATCCTCACCTTGCTGGACCCCCTTCTGCCAATGTCACATTGCCTGAAGTAGAGGAAAATCAGACATTTTAGTTTCAGCTGTATGTTTATTTTGGGCGCACAATGTATTAGACAGTAAAACCAAGTTCAGGATTCATCTAGTAACTTCTTCAGGAAAAATACCAGCTTCATGACTTCTACTACTAGCTGGGCCTATAAACAACTGGTGAGGTGGCAACTCTAGTTACTACACGTTTGAAAGAAGAACAGACTCCATCTTTCTAGGTTCATTTTAGAGGAAACCTGTGTTGAGAGAATCATTTATGTTACCATCCCTGTAATTTGTTGGTTGCCTAACTGCCATTCATCTGTGGGCTTCATGCCATGCTGGTGTTTTAGGGCTTGTTTCCACTATACTTCGGGACCCCCTCCACGTATTGCTTGGCGGGGATCCCAACGGAGGACCTAGACCTACCTGCTCGGCAGATGCTGTGTTAAGACATCCGCCGATGCAGAGGCTCAACCTACTCCGTCGGGACCTCTCACCAAGCAATAAGCTTAGCGGAGGGGTCCCGACGTATAATGGAAACATAGCTTTAGTCTTACGATGCATTGTTCTGCGCCCTGTCTCTGTGGTACCTTTAACAAGTATGTACCGGGATCAGGCAAAACCGCCATCTCCCTGTGTGCCGGCGGCTCTATAGAAGAGCCGCCGACACACGGAGCCCTTCCGGCCCCGTATCTTCGGCGTCATCTGTGACGCCGAAGGGGGCGGTGCCATAGACCTCCATGTTAATGGAGGGGGCGCCGCTCTCCTCTCCACACGCTGCCGGCGTCTATTTGACGTCGGCGGCGTGCAGGGAGCTGGGCTGAGAGCTGGCAAGCACGGCGGAGTACAGTGTACTCCGCCACGATTGCCGGTGACATGAGGTTTTCGTACCATAGAAAATGGCGCGAAAACCTCAAACCGCCCAGAGGGTTAATATAGCATTTGATACAATGTCAGTCAAGGGATTTCTCCCAGCACAGGTTTGCCAATCATAGCGCCTCACATACCAGTGACCACTAGAGGGAACATTACCACATCTGTAGATGAAATCCACAAATAATATAACCGCAACCGCATAGCCAATAAAACTGAACATTCTGTTCAAACTGGGAAAGCTTTGTTTTTGACTCTTTCCAACATGCTTTAATCACTTGGCAAGTGATTAAAGCAATAATCAGGTATGGTGAGTGACCGCATAACGACTGTAGAAAAAGATAAGTACAGTGCAAGGGACTACCCTTAAACTGGGTATACACAGTTGGATTTTTCATTTGATTGATTTAACTTACTATCATAATAAAATTGATTCTATTACAATTGGATCGTTTCTACCACCACATAATAAGCTGGCCATTCACCTTTAAATTTCTCTGTATATCCTATAGCTTTACCAAAAACTATGTAGAGCCGGGTCCTCTGCGATTGAACACAGGTAAACTTGATTGTTTAACCTCCCTAGCGCACCGCCTGTACCGCACCGTTTTTAACAGTGTGGTACAGGCAATGGCATTTCCTACCTCCCCCCTCCCCTCTCCATACAGACAGTTTCATTGATGACACTGACAGTGAGGTCTGGAGAGCAGAAGCCCCTCCATTAACATGGAGGTCTATGGCACTGCTCACCCTCGCCCCCTTCCGCGTCACCGTGACGCGATCAGTGAAGCCGCAGAGCTGAGGCTGGATGCAGCATCGCCGTAGCTTTCCGGGGATATGCGGCTTTCATGGGAACACAGCTCATCCAGAGTTTGTTCTTCACACAAACTCTGGACGAGATGGGCTTGTGATGAACACTAAGGAGGTTAAAAAGTCCCTCATATTACATGGTTTTAGTAAACCCAAAGCAGATCTAAAGGAAATCTGACAGAGAAATCTAAAGGTGTATGGGGGCCCATAATGTGATTAATTCAAACAGATCAATTCCTTTCTTTAAGGCCCCCATTCACCTTACCATACAATTTCTGTACAACCAACTTTTCTTCTACCAAAACCATGTAATATGAGGACATTTCTAATCCTTCCAATCACTATGAATTCTATCAGGGAGGACCCGACACTACATAGTTGTTGGTAGATCTAAAGGAAATTGTATAGAGTGATCTAAAGCTAGGCATAATTCCTGTGCAATCGACCCACGATCCATCACAGCATGGTAACGTCACTACGCTGTAATTGATCGTGGATCAATTGAACGGAAATCAATGTGCTCCACATGGTCACATCGAGTCTCATTCCATGGGGACCTGTTCTCTCGTGCTCGTGTTGTGTTGTGAAAGATTCACTCACTCACAACACAAGGCTGTGAGCTGGAGAAAGGCAGCCAATCGCAAACTCGCAGAGAGGTGCTGGCCCCACCCCCATCACACAGAGCACCGGAGTGTGCTGTTCAGGAGAAGCACGTCCAATACTCACGTCTCCATTCAAAGTAATGGAGATTGAACAGGGTTTTCTAACATGCTCGAAGAAAGGCATACAGGGGTAGATTTGTAAATAGATTACAGCACAATCAAGTTCCGTGAGCGCACACGGCTCTCTCAAATCTGTTTACAAATCTACTGAACAGCAACTGAGCCATGTCCCACCAAATAAGAATAAAAAATTGGTAAAGAATTGTTCACCTTAAACAATTGATCAAAATGTTGTCGAAATCGAAGGGAGAATCGATCGTACAGGAATCTGACAACCTTTTTTTGGGATCGATCGTTCGCCTTCAAAGTATGTTGGTGGTGCTCATCGATCAATTCGTGACATTTTTTATCCAAAACGTTCTAAAAATCGATCTGGGAAAGTTGGATCGTCCAAAAATCAATTGTTCAACGTGGGGTGTTAATCGAGCAACCTGTGTATGGGGGCTTTTAGTCTCACAGACATTTTATGTGCAAACAGACATCCTTAACAGGAATACATATGTATAAACGTTTGTGTGCCCCAGGTTTACCTACCCTGTTTCCCCCGAAAATAAGGCAGCCTCCAAAAGTAAGGGGGCAATCAAAATGACACAGGAGGATCAGAAGGGGTTACTCAAATGGTAATTCCTCCTCTGAGTCTCTGTGCCATTTTAATTCCCCCCTCTGTGTCATTTTAGATGTACCCCCACCCTGATACCCCAGTACCGTATTCTCCTTCATGGAAAAATAAGACATCTCCTGAAAATAACACGAAGGGCTCTGTGGGAGTAAAAATTTACATAAGACACTGTCTAATGTTTGGGGAAACACAGTATAAAATAGGACACTAGAAGCCCATATAATTGGACAACCATCTTGTGGACAAGTAGGAGGCAGAATGTTGCCACCCTGCCACAATAATAGCTTGAACAGGGATTTAATATAACATATAATGGAGAAGCATCTTGTGGAC